>OY728131.1:1280225690-1280825690 GCA_963277665.1 Viscum album
ATGACAGTTACATACTCATGAAAAAATTCTCTTCGATCTACCATGTACTCATAAGGTAATTAAATCCCATGTGACATTACACCTTTGGCACCTAGAGCAAGCTCATATTTCAATCTAGCCTCATAATTTCAATATTAACACACACACGAGGTATTCCCAAAAACCATGCTAGTACAACCATTCCAAAACCATTCCAATAAAACAAAATTTGTATTGAAAACATTTTTCCAATAATATATTTCAAAAATATAGAAAATCCATATTTAAATTAAACATTTTAAAATCATGAAACCAGATCACATTTCTCAAAAAATTAACACAATTCCACAATTTCACCAAAAACCATATATCACCACTGAAGAGGATTTATATCACGAAATTCTAGGAAATTTTAAAATCAAAATCAATAAATTAATCCAATATGAAACTAATAAAATCATTTATAGTAATATGTGTTGAGAGTAAAGACACATTCCTTTAGATTTTCGCTGAACATGATAAAGACATGAAAAAATAACAAAAAACTGGTATAAATCTCAAAAAAACCACCCCGGATATCCTCCCCTATCATCTATAAAGGATTCATCATATCATATTTCACATACAAAACCTTAGATCTACCAACAATGGGAATATAACTAAGAAACCAAGAGAGGGGGTGATCTAGATCTAAGAAAAACATTATGAATGACCAAGATCGGTCACTTACAACATGGAATCACTTCAAATCACCAAGTGAAGCCTATTTATCCCTTCCAGATCAATGGGAGAAACTTCCATGATCATTAAGAGAAACATACTGAGCTAAGACGATTTTGGGGAATAAATGATGTATTAAAACACAACGTCGACATATATCCACTTTTTTAGGATCTAGTTTCTTTGTGACGTATGGTTTAGTTGCACGGTTATGAAATCCATGTTCTAAATATGTTCCATCCACCACCATAAGGACGAACCTATCATGGTTTCCTCAAATAGTCTCTAAACCACGTTCCAATCGTGTTCAAGCCACTGCCTCAAAAAGACCATATCTACTTTTTAAAGAGCATGGTTTCTACTAGGAAGTCACATGGCTTATAAAAACCATGATCCACCCATGCACATTCACTTTTCCCCCAATCTCACTATGAATAATTTACTATAGATGTTTCATAGTTTTATAAAACCATGTAAGAATAAAAAATCCAAAAAAACTCAAAAAGTTCTCCAAACTCCCAAAATTCACAAGTACACTTTATATACTTAAAAATCATAATTAAAGGGTTACTTACTTGAACATGAGGGTGATAAATTCTACCCACCATGGGTATTTCCATATGTAGAATGTAGAAAACCATTGTTACCCTAAAAGAGTCTCAAGAATTTCTATTTCACTTTCTTATCGTGTTCCCAAGTCTCTTCATGCGTCTAACCACGTCTCTATAAAACCCTCAATCAAACGATTTTTTTCCACAGAAGGCTTTCTCTTGAATATCTAAAATCTACACCATGATATGTACCAATGTAGTATCCATATTTAAGTCAATGAAATCCGATCAGGATGATATGTTCTCAACTAAGATATGTAAAACACATTATGCACCATACCGAACCATGTTTGCAACACCAAACAGTATTCCCCCTCACTAACCCATTCTAGTGTCTCAAAAGGGACTATATATCTAGAAGATAATTCTCCCTATTTCCCAAAATGATGGTGTCTATGCCTTGAATTTATCCTCAAGAACACATGATCACTGACTTTGAATGACAACGACTGTCGATAATGATCTACATATAATTTTGTATGACAATAAGCCGACTCCATCTATTTCACAATCAACGGAATATTCTATGTTCTTGCATGGAAAAGGCTCAGCCCAACTAGCTAATTCTCACATGTTTCCACCCAACAATGTGATGAATGAAAAGGACACTCATACAATGATTTAAACAGATCCATTTGTATCGAGTCCTAATAAATATTTTTATACAAGAACACCACAAATGGAACGTGCTCCTACCATGAGCCACCAAAATATATTAAAAATACCCGAAACATGTCTTCCCACATTTGTGTAATCCTTTCAGATTATCCATATATCTGAGGTTGATATGAAAAAATTGTAGTTAACTGATCCCTAAGGACTTTCTATAAGGATTTACAAAAAACAAGACATAAACCTCAAATCTATATCTAATACAATCAAAACTAGTATACAAAGTCTCTTTACCACTTCTTGGATATAGATTTTGGATATATCCTCCATTATATGAGTTTCAAATATATGGATGAAATAGGACAGATTGGTAAGTCGATCCACTAGCACCCATATAGAATCATTATTCCAATCCATTTATTGGAGACCTATAATAAAATCCATATCTATTTTCTCCCATTTCCACACTTTGATAGTTAAATACTGTAGCATACCATCAGGTCTCTGATGTTCTGCCTTAACTTCTAGACATGTTAATAATCATGAAACAAACTTATCCACCTTCTTTTTCATGTGAACTTAGTAAAACTCGGCTTTCAATTCCTTATACATTTTCTATATTCCCGAATAAACAACCCATCTTGAATGGTGGTAAGAATTAAAAAGTTTTTCCTAAAAATCCATAGGTACAAGCATCTGATTTATAAACCACAACACTAAACCCTCATCAAGCTTCCATCCCTCAATGGTATCCTCTATATTGAGTTTTGAACTAATTGTAAGACATTATGAATCAAAATTTTGTATCTCTTTTACCATAATTACCAAATCAGGAACAAGAAAAAGTGGAAATAAAACTACCACATCAACATGGTCTTCACATTCCACATACATGTCAGTGTGGACTGACCTCATCTACCACTCATCTGAAGCATCTTTTTCCAACTGAGCATTTGAATTTATACTTAATTAATCTTCCAATGAATTCACTTTTTTCAGTGTATAAATCAAGTTAATGTCGAACACATAGAGAAACTCCATCCATCTTCTTTGTCACAGTTTCAAATCCCATATTGAGAAAATATATTTCAATATTTTATAAATCATGAACACAGTAAATTTAACACCAAATAGATAGTGATACCAAGTCTTCAAAGCATGGATGACTATAGATAACTCCAAATCGTGTGTCAGGTAGTTTTTTTCATGAACCCTTAACCACCTTGATCCATAATAAAAAACGTGGTATCCAAGCATGAGAACACACCCCAACCCAGATCATGAATCTTTGCAATACACCACATACCCTTGTCCTGATTCTAGGAAAATCAAGATAGGTTCTAATTTTAGGAAAACATTCATCTCTTGAAATGATTTTTTGAATTCTTCAGTCCATTCAAAAAGAAAAATTCTCCTCTTTCTAAGATATCATGAGAGATTAAATTAAAATGAATAAAAGAACAAATCATTGGTAATAAACTACTAAACCAAGAAATATTTTTTTATCTCTAAGGCATTCTTTGGCGGTTACAAAGGTATAATCACTTCTGTCTTCTATGGATCCACTAAAACGCCACTTTTACAAATCATATATCCAGTAATGAATAACTATTATATCCAAAAATTTAACTTGATAATTTAAAATACAAATGATGGTCTCTCATGATTTCTAACACTGTTTACAAATTTTTCTCATGCTTCACCCTTGTCCTCGAATACACCGATATTCCATCCATATACACTATAAGAAATAATCTTGATATCACTAAAATATCTTATTCATCAATTCCATAAATACAACTGTTGAATTGATAAGAACAAAATGAACTACCACATATTCATAATGTTCATATATTCTTATGAAATCTATCTTCAGAATATCCTCCTTGTGAACTCACAATTAGTGATATATTTATCACAAGTATGTTTTGGAGAACCACTAAGATCCCCCAAATTTATCTATCATATCATCAATTCTTGTAACTGGATATCAATTATTTATCATAAATTGATTCTTCTTTTGATAATCCACACACAATCATAGGGTTCAATCTATTTTCTTCACGAAAAAGACTGGTGCTACCCACAAAGATTTTTCAGGATAAATGAAACCCTTTCTTTCTAGCTATTATAACTACACTTTCAACTTCCATAATTCTGTTTTTTTTAATTTTTTATGAGGTAAGTGAGATATGACTTGTCCCCAGGAGGAGATAAATTGTAAATTACACTTAACTTACCTATGTAAACCCATATAAATTTTTAGGAAACACATCATGAAAATGGTCCACAACTACTGGTAAAAATCCATTCTCGGTCTCTTGCATCAATTCCAAATTCAACACATTGAGCTAGAAAGATATTTTTCACAAATTTTGTTATAAAAAACATGTTGCATCTATATTTACACTCCTTTACCCTATAAAGAGATGATGGATTACATCCTCTTCATGAAACTAATTGTTATTCTATTATATTCAATGTGATCCTTGAACATTTTCAACCATTCCATACTTAGGATTACATCATAGAAATCAATCTCTAACACCATGAAATCCCAATTCAGATTAGCACTATCAACAATTATGGAATATTCTCTATAAAAATGGATCTAAAATATATTTGACCAAGTTGAAATTTATGTTTTATCATAGAGGGAATCATCTCACATTTTAAACAAAAAAATACAACATAACGAGGAGGAATAAAGGAATGTGATGTACTAGTATCATAAAACACTTGTATAAGGGTAAAATTATAAAGAATTGTACATCTCAATAATGATATTCTATTCTAATCATCCAAAATCACCTACTCAACTCCATATAATTTCATCATCTCTTCACTTTGTTCATTGTAGAACTACTAAGATTTCCTTGCCGAGGAGTCATGGTATTCCTCAAAACACCACAGATAACTCTATTATACTAAAGATAATGATTCTACTGCCCTCACCTCATCACAGAAAATGACTACTGTGATTCTTGGGACGTGTCTCAAGAAACAATCCTCATATCAATTTGATAATATCTTTAAAGATGTATCATTTTATTTTAATTATGTAAATCTCCTGGTAGGTTTAAACATTATCGCATCATGTGGTCATGGGAACTACATTGGAAGCATCTTGCTTTATTCATGGGTTTTGGAGAAAGATTTACTGATCCAATGATTTGATTCTAATTCATGCTCCCACCTTGGGAATATGTGTCCCTCTTCTGCTTTCCCCAATCATTAGTGTTCCCACTAGTTCCCATGGGTATCGACATACTTACTACTCCCTATTCAATGATGCATGACTTCAAGGATGTACTCACAAAAACATCAGGTGAAAAGGAAACTAAATTCCTGAATTTATCCAATACTCGATGATAGAATGATTTTCCCACTCCAAGATGGACAAGTCTATCATTCTCAATATCTTGATTGCATTAGGATGGAATTTTTTGTTTAACAATACCTAAAAATACTCCAAAACCAACATTTTTCTCTTCTTTAGCCTGCATCTCTAGATCCCATAGATGTCATGAATGTTTCTTGAGAATATACGTCTCCTTATTGACATTTATCTTTACTAGTGTTTTGATGAAGTTATAGATATGATTCATCTTGTTTATCCACACATCTTTCTTTTTTGGTTCTGAATCAACCTATGGGATATGTGGATTTTACTTCTCTAACAGGACATAATGATCAACTTGTGTTGTATTAACCCCCCAGTTCCTTGTTTCCACATCCTAAAATTCAGGGATGATACATTGAGCCATTATTTTGGTTCAACTATATATCAGGTGCAACCACATTCTCCATAGCTTCTTCTGGTTGGTTTCTATGAGGCATATCATGTTCCATTTTCTAAAAAAACAACAATGCCATAAGTCTCACTCTCTAGAAACTGAAGTCTTATCATTTGAAATTCAATAACATCAATTATAACAACATTTCATTTTAAAATCATCCTTTCCCACATTCAATCATTTTTAAAAAATGTGAACGTATTTTGAAAATCAATCTCTTTTCAAAATACAAAATCCATTCAATTTTTCAAAATCATTCATTTGAAAAATCTTTCGCAATTTTAGAAAATCAAAACATTTTCATGAAATCATAAATCAATACCCAAAATGATGTATGTACTCCTAACAAGAATTCATTCCTCTAATGCATTTCATGATCATATCATTGTCTAAACTACTGACAATGAGATTCCAAGTCCTATAATTGTCTCCAAAACACATATGTACCCAACTCCCTGGTATCATGAAATTCTATATTAAAATCTTAGAAACATCTTTTTTATGAAATAAATTTCAAGTCCTAACAATAATATTCATTTTTATGATCCCAACCCTAAGAATAGACCTGATTGAATTGAACTCCAGTACAGATAACCAATACCAAGTCAAAAACTAACCAAGACATAGACCACTTGTTCGAAAAAGTAATGACCAAGCTAATACCACTTGTCTCAAATAGACTTTTGGATTGAACCAAACTGATACCATTTTTCTCAAACAGAGCTTTAGACTGAAAAAACTGATACCATTTGTCACATCATGTCTCATATCATTGTCTTGAGAGGACATGGTGATGTTACTAGGTCTTAAGTGACATCCCCAAGATTCTAAAGGATGGAAAAAATGCTGAAGTTATTAAATACACATGAGGAATAATTTACATTTTTAAGAATAAAACTAACGACGAAACATACCACTATATCACACTTAATAATAATAACAGACAACTGAACATATAATTTATCAAAATCATACTAAATTCAAGTACCATAGAGAAAGAATACAATATAAAAGTAAAAAATTTGATGAAAAAACTATTAAAACTCCAAGACAATCGAAAGTCTTCAAGGCTCTACAATCTCCATGCTCAAACTTCACCAAAAATTGAAAGTATCATGAGGTAGTGGTAAAGACGTGTGACACTTTAGCTTTTGTTTTTTCATTGTTGATGGAATCTGAAAAATCACCAGACCAATTAGGGGTGAGTAATAAAACTCATTAGGTTTCCCCCAATGACTTCCATACTCATTCCACGTTGATAGAAAAGTTATCAGTATTCATATAAAACAAATTATTTAAAAAAAATCCAACAGAGTTTATAAAAAAATATAGACAAGCGTCATATCGACCTTTTTTCCAAAAAAATACATTTTTGAAATAATTCATCCAAACAAGGCTTTAAAACTATTTCACATGTTCCATTTGGCATAACCATTTCATTACACATATCCAACAACACATTATTCTTTATGATAGTTTCATACTGAAGAGAATATTCTCATTGATCTACCATGTGGTCACAAATTAATTGAATCCCATGTTCCATTACAACATTGGCACCAACCACATGGTCATATTTAAACCAAGACCCATAAATTCCATTTTAACACACTCACCATGTATTCCCAAAAAAAATTATAATACAACCATTCCAAAATGATTTCTCGAAAACAACCTTCTTATTTATAAATTCTTCCAAAAATCCATTTCAAAACTTTGGAAAATCTATATTTTAAAACAAACATTTTAAAATCAAGAAACCAAATCACTTTACACAAAAAAATAACAAGATTCAAAAAATTCAATAAAAACAATAAATCATCACTAAAGAGGGTTTATATCATGGTTTTCAACACAATTTCACAATAAAAATAAATCAATTAAACCAATTTGAAACCAATCCAATCATTTCTAGAAAGGGGAGTCGAGTGTGAATCCACCCACCTCGATAGTTTAGTGAAAATCACAAACAAAACAAAAAGCATCACAAAACAGGGTCAAATTTCCACGATCCTACTTTATATATCATCCCCTATCATAAAAAAGGATAACATAATCATATTAGGCATCCAAACCATTAGATCTACCCACAAGGGGTGAGATCTAAGAAACTAAGGGAGGGGTAAGTGGATCTAAAAAAATCACAAATAACGACCAAGAATGACCACTATACGAAAGGAATTGGATTCTAATCACCAAGGGAAGACTTTTTATCACCTTTGTATTTATGGGAGAACCTTCTTGACCATTGAGAGAGAGAAAATCCCAATTTAGGTCCATTTTGGGGAAAAGAGGCATTAAAACTCAAGGACGACCAAGATCCACTATTTTAGGATCTAGTTTCTTTATCGTGCAAGGTTTATTTGCACAATTAGGAATACCGTACTCTAACTTTGCAATGGATATTTATTTAAGGATGAACCTCATAGGTTTTCGTCGAATGGTCCCCAAAATCTGAGACAACCATGAAGAATCCACTACCTCAAAAATACCAAGTCCATATTTCAAAGAACACATTTTCTACTAGGCATCCAGATGGTTTAGAAAATCTATGCACCACCCATGCACCTTTTATTTTCCCACGTCTCACTATGCATAGATTCTTATAGATATTTCATTGTATTACCAAATCATGCACCAACCATGCTCCTATATAAAATCTCCAAAAACAATCCAAAAGTTCTTCAAAGACTCCCAAAATTCACCCACATACATTATATACTTAAAAATAATGATTAAAGGGTTACTTACTATAAATTGGGGGTGCTAAAAAGTTTTATCATGATCAATGTCAATATACTCCCTTATAATCACATGGGAAGGATCTTGTATATACCACCTCAACTAGGACACATGAAACTCATCATTGATAGATGTCAAACTAGATGGTAAGTAAAACTGATTGGATACCCTACCCATTCATCCAATGATATCAATGGAAACTACCATCCTTGGTGCCAACTTCCCCTTTTTACCCACTTGATGATGTCCCAATCAAGTTGGAACTCTTATAATGACTCGATCTCTAACCTCCAGCTCTAGTGGCCGATGCTGATGGTTTGCATAGTTTTTTTGACCATAATTTTCAATCTTCAAATGACTTCAGATCAACTTCACCATCTCTATCGTCTCGAGAAAAAAAACTCATCCCAACTAAGGAAAGATCTCCCAAATAATCTCCTCACATGGGAGATCTACTTGGACACCCATAAAAATTCTCATATGGATCCATATATATCGTATCCTGATAAATATTATTTTAGGAAGACTAAATCAATGGAAACATATTTTTCCACGATCCTTTGAAATCAATCCCACAAGGCTGGAGGATATCCTCTAAAACTGAGATAGCCCTCTCTTTATTTACATCCATCTACATATGATATGATTTTATTAATTTAATATAGGAACCCATCACATCTTGTAAAACATTCAAAAACCTCTATGTGAACCCTAAATCCATGTCAGAAAAACCTAATGTGGGAAAACCATGAAGTCTCACAACATCTAAGACATACAAATCCCCAAGTTGTTTCACACTCTTCACCTCCTAGATAGGTAGGAAATGTGTATGTTTTGTTAGTAGGTCAATCATCATAAAAATAGCATCCCTACAACATGGATTCCATGGAATCCAAATGATTAAATCCTTGGAAAAACCATCCCACTTCCATACTAAAATGGGGAAGGGATACAACAACCCTATAGATATACGATGCTCCTCCTTAATTCTATAACAAGTAATCCACCTTGTGAAAAATCCTATATCTACCATATCAACCCTTTCCACCAGTACTTACACCTCAATTAAAAACATATCTTGGTATCCCTAGGGTGCACGGACTAACAACAATGGATTCCACTATCAAGAAACTCCTATATCTAGGAAAACAGAAAAACCATCCGATTATAGAAGAAAAAATATCCGTTGGGAGAAAAAGTCCAATCAATCAAGGTATCCCCACCATAAATGATTTTAGAAATGAATTGGAACATAGTTTATATAACTTTGTCTAGACAAACATGCTAGTCAAAATAAGAGAAATATTTTATTGTAGATAATAATACCTTTCCACCAACCTCTTCAACTTCCAATCTAATATCAGCAAATAAACTCATCAGAGACCACTACCCAACCAATTACTTCTAATCTTGATTCAGTAATTTTATGTTCAATCCAACCGCAACCACATTTCAATACCCATTGTTGTAAAAAATATAAAAATAATAATATTGATGATACTCAACCAATATTATCTATAAAAAAATAAGACCCCTCTATGAGAAAATCTATTTCCAGATCTTATGGTCAAAATATACCATAAAAAATTCCGCAAGGAGATGGTGATTCCTTGTTTTGAGTGCATTAATAACTATTTCTAACTCAATATCATGGGTAGGGTAATTATTCTCATGAGGAAATAATTGGTGAGAGCCATATGCCACAACCTATTTCCAAAATATCAATACACATCCAAAACCTATACTGGAAACATCATATAAATAATTATTACCCTACCCCTGTTCAGGAAGAATAAAAATTTATAATGAAGTCAACCTCACATTCATTTAATCAAAATATATATGAAAATTTTCATTCAATTCAAAACATTTACCATTATGGGTTAATGTTGTCATCAATGAAGAGAACTTGGAGAAGTCCTTAACAAACACTCTATATTAACCATCCAAACCCAAGAATCTCTAGATCTCATGAACATATCTCGGATGCTTTGAGGACATAACTACTTATACCATTTTAGGTTTTATTGATATTTCCCTCTCAGATATCACTTGACTTGGAAACTTAATCTCTCGGATCCAAAACTCACACTTCAAAATCATACCATACAAATGATGTTTATTCAATGTTTAAATAAATATATCCAAATGATCCATATTCTCCTCCTATTACTTATATTACACCAAAATATCATCCATTAACACAATAAGAGAAGTTTCCATGTACCAATGAATAATATGGTTCACCAAATCCATAAATAATGTTAGAGAATTAGTGAGACCAAATGGAATAATCAAATACTTGAAATACAAATATCACATAAAAAATTATATATCAGGTATATTATCTTATAGGAAAATAAATTGGTGATACCATAACCTCATTTAAATATTATAAAACAAAAAACCCCTTCTAAGCTAATGAAATAGATCATCAATCCATGGAAAACGATATTTTTTCTTAATAGTAACCGAATTTAACATTTTATAATCAATAAAAAGATTAAAATAATATCCTCATTCTTATAAAATTGGACATGGGAAGCACATGGTGATGAAATAGGATAAATAAATACTTTATCCTCTACTTACTCATGATGGACCATATGTTCTACCAATATCTCAGGTGCCATACAGAAAGATGGTATAGAAACAAGAATCATACCAGTGAGAAGGTAAATAGTAAAATCAAAATCTTTTTGTGGTAGAAACCTAGAAAAATCATTTAGAAAGGCACAACACAACTAACACACAAATGAATGATGTCAACCAACCAAGAAAGGGTAAACTGCATTAAGAAATATCTCTAACAACCGGCATGTGATTAGCCTATCATATGGAACAAATGGTCGTTCCCTTATTGATCTAGAGTCCCACTCAACGATGAAAATATGAGTGACCCCATTGGAAAATAAAAACTAAAATTGATAATGATAATAGACTATCTGGATCATAACAATAAACATCTAGTCTTGGTCTATAATCAAGTCAAAGATGATTAGATAAATAACTATGATGTCCAACTCCAGCTCAACATTGGATTTCATCACATTAAAAATGGGTCATCTGTAACCTTGTTCAAACTACTTTCCCAAATGTGTGGAAATATCCAACAAGAATGGTTTCATTTTCAAACACAAGACCAACACATAAATTAACATTTATGGTATAAAATAAGGACTATCGACTTTATAAAAAAATATCACCACAAAATATGATATAAACACCATACCTATAACCATTGTTGATCCTGCTACATATTCCTCTAGTGTATACTTTGTTGCATAAATCCATCCTGTCTTAGCCAAATGAACTTATCCATTGGTTTAAGGATTTAACCCAACACCCTTATCATAATCATCATTAATCTACAAACCCTTTGTGATAGTGGATCTTTCCCAATAACTCTAAGATATCTTTTCACAAAAATGGTGTACATGGGAATATCATCCAAAAGGATGACATGTATTAGGAGCCTCCACATGGTTGGGATTGCTATGACCTCTCCATAAACACTATTAGTATAAAACCTATTGCTCCCTATTTAATCCCCAGAAGCTAATCCTATTGAAACTAACAACCCTTTCGATTCCATTTTTGGCCAGAAGGTACACCCTATCTATCCACTAAACCAATTAAAACTATACCCAAACCCACCATCCAAGCTATTTCTATCTCAATTAAATATTCCTTATAAACTAACTCTACAATGGTTAGAAGGAAGATGAGTATCAAAATCACAAAATATCAAGACTCAATCCAAACTCAAACATTTGAGCCTCGAGGTACTCATTAGTGAGAACTTGTTCCAAATCCACTAATTAAAAAAAATGGGTATAATACTCTATAATGGTATGATCCCCCTACTCCAGGGTTAGAAACTCTTGGGACTTTACCATATGCAATGTCTCACGATAAAACTTCTGGATAAATATTTTATTGAAAGAATTCTAGGTAAGATCCTCATATAACATAACATGAACAATAGAGTTCCATCATCACCCTCCAAGTCCCTTGAGCATATATGTGCAAACCACCAACATAATGTCTTATAAAGTCATCAAGATGTTAAAGATCCTCTCTATCCACTCAAGTCACCCCACTTATTCATAAGATCCTTTTCCCGTATGACGTATGGGTGGTGATTATTAGAATTTTATAAGCCATGATACAATATTAATTGAGGGTTCCAGACACCACTTGACCTAGAGTCTGAACATCATAGATAAGAAGTTCTAACTGAGTAGGACCAACTTATGATATTGATAATAATGTTTTAAAACATTAACAATTTAAATAAACCAAGGAAAACTGAACTTAAAAAAGAAAGTTTTAATTTCAATAAACTTCTCATATAGTTCATTCAAATGACCCAAAAATCCACATCCCAATACTAGAAAAATCAAAAACCACCCATGGTATCTCAGTTTCAATCCTGAAGGTGAGATAACAATGACCCTTTTTGTATATACTATCGGAATTTTTATTGTTATAACTCTGGTCTACACAAGACACAAAACCAAACTTAGATAGTTAAAACACACATCCAACTGAGTTTACCCTTGGATAAAAGATTATAAAGAACTGTATGGAGTCAAATATACAAGACACTTGAACTATACCATCAAAGATATGGGTAAAATAGGATAACAAAAACCAGTCCTAAATATAATAAAAAAAGACATAAAAACAAATTAAAAAACTGTAAAGAGACATGATACAACCAAATACATATAATAAAATCCAAAAAGGCTAAACAAAAAATAACTTCATGTCCCCATGTGACTAACAGTCACCTCTATACTATCCAATACCAAAATCATAAGCAACAAGAGAAACAAAAAAACTACAAAATGTTATTCCCTTTACCTGAATACTTCAAAACAACATCTACAAATTCCCAAAGGCCTAAGTAGGGTGTGTTTCAAATAATCATGGGATACCAAAATAGTTTCAAAAAAAGTTCTAATATCAGTAATGAAACAATTTTAGATTTTAAAACAAAACAATTTTATAAATAATTTTTTTAAATCCAAACAATTTATAAATCACTTTCACTTTTTCATCTTTTGTTTTTCATAAAATACATTAATATTTTTGATCCAGAAATATGAAATTAAGAAGAGATAAAAATAGTAAATCATATCAATTCATTAAAAGGTATTCATGTAAAAACATATACTTGAATCAACATAACAAGATATTTTATATCATACAATATCTTATATAAAAACATTTTTGAAATAATCCATGATAAAAAAATCATGCGATAAATAACCAAAACTAATAAAGAACCTCACATATTGTGATCTTTCCTATAGGACACTATATATTAAACTCTAAAAAACTTAAACATATATACTATGGATCTAATACATGTTGAGTCCTTCAAGTTTATATAAACAAATTTACCTCCTAATGATGAAAAACCCCCATTAAGGTTTTCCGTTTCTCTATCTCGAATCACCCAAGGTTCCCAATGTAATATTATCCAATAAATTTTCATAACCAAGATCACAATTTCATAACATGTTTTCAAATCAAATATGATCCACTTTGGAGTATGAAAATCCTTTTCCAAATCACACATTTTCATTTTCAAATCATTCCCACTTTTGAAAACACTAGATTATCCCAAAAGAACAATTGAAAAAATTTATCACTAATAATAAATAAAAATAACAAAGTAATTTATCAATAGAAACATTAAATTAATAAAATTAAACCATTTTATAGAAACACCAAACTTAACATGGTAAAAACATAACTATTTTCAACAATAGTGATCAAAAACAAAGAGAATGGCCTTTAAAAGACATGGAACACCAAGAAACTGAAAAGGAATGATATAAAAATTTATTCAGTATCAAATCAATGACCAAACCACAGCTATAACTACATAAAATGAAAAAAAGGATTACATGCCCAAAGATAAGTAGACCAACCGCATGGGGGTAGATTGCTAAAAAAACAATCTGGATAAGAGAGAATCACCCAAAATCACCTAGGAATAGCTTTGGGTCAAGGTTAATGAAAGTTGTAATGAATTAAATGAGAAAAACAAATTATTCACTATAGAACCCAAATTAACAACTATTACACAACATTTAACCTCTTTACACATTGTGTATTCTATGAATCCTAGATATTCCAAAAAAACACATCATCTTTTAAAAGAAGATCATTAATATTTACACAATGTATGATGTAAACTTTGGGTGTAACCTTTCACATTCTTTACCCATTTAATGAAATAATTCAAGGTATGATTATGTGTCGAGTAACACTATTACAATACATTTAAATTCCAATTAGACTCCAAAAATTCCATTTTTTATACTAAAAATTCTATCAAATCCATAACATCACCATTACAGGTACACTATAAATCACCTTTTGGCAATACTAAATAAATGAAAATTGATGAAAAAATCATAGGTAAAAAATATCTGATAGAAAGGTTATGGGGTGTTAAAACCCATGAAAATATCATGGTTCCTAACTTCAAACTCCTTCATATCTCTCAACCATCACCTCTGATACAACTCTACCTATTCCACCTACTGTGAGCGATACTACAATGTCTGGAGATAAAAAAATGACCATCGAGTTCCACCTCTAGTAGGCCTCAGTTTGGTGACTACCATTGAGGGTATATACATATTTTATAATTGGGGTCATTACCCTCTATAAAAAATAATCATTATAAAGGCTAATTCCACTACGAGAAAATATGTGACATAATATAAAAAATGTATCCACAACTATACAAAATGAATTTATAAATAAATATAATTTAGATAATTGTATACTAATATAAATACCCAAAAGTAAAAGGTAAGTAATCAACAATTTTATTCCAAAATTCAAATATTGAAATTTTCAGCACGATCCACATAGTCCTCTTAGAAACCTGAAAATATGTTATATACATACGTTGTGCATAAAAGTATACTCAATAAGAAAACAAAAAATTCTAATAAACATATGAAATAAGATTACTAATGCACCAGGAAGAAAAAATTTGGACCAACAGTACCTAAACATGATAACTATACAAACCCATCATCATGCATGCATCCTCACCAAGTAACACAAGAAAAGTATAATAATATAATACGAATTAGATCAATAAAGAGTAACCCACTCCAAAATTCCACTAATTAGACACTCTAAAAACCCAACGACATACACCCTTGTGATCCCACCTCTTTCATATAACATCTCATTACATCACATCACATCTTTTCCAACCCATAGACACCTGGTCCATCAAATCACATAACATCAATAACCAATAAAGAACAGAATCATGGACATGAAGGACAATGACCTTGTAACCTACTCCTACCATTCACGACCCCCACTATAATTCATATCATCATCTCACCAAAAACACATGGTTCATCATATCTCACCTCTCCATAAGACACATACGCCACTACATCACATTATAACTCAACAGTTCTATTTTCAATTCTTTCCATTGAAGTCATTGCATATCATTATTCCCTGTAAGATAAATAGTGGAAGCGATATTGAACATTTTTCCATCATCACCATTAGGATTATAGGAAAAATAATCCCCAATATTATTGGTTGTCATAACTAGTGCACAAAATGATTATGGAACATATAAAAAATTAGATTGAAATACAATATATATAAAATCATAGCACACCAATCCAACTGATAGGATTATAAGAAGAACATCATTTCAACACATCGCATCACCACGTCACATCACAACCTCCACCACTTTTTCAGCGAACACTAAATGAAGAAATCCATATAACAAACACAAGACTGGGTTCGCTTTGTATTTCATGAAAACCCATCTACATTAAAACATCCCTTTCCATTATTCTTTTATAAATAATACCATTTAATCAAAAATACCATTATTACATCATTCATTAACCATTTCCATCTCATTAACCAAACCATTACAAGTCATTTAAATCATTATTAACTAGTTATTCCATCAATACTTGGTCATTTAGAATAAAACAAGCATTCTACTCTCATCCACCACATAACACAACCATAAATTGCCTCCCTAGAACCTGAACTCATGACAACAACACATCACCCAAATATCAGCATCATGCATTACATCCACACATTTCCACCTCATAACACGACCTCATGAACCCATCACATCATCAATATACAAAATTACCCTAAAAACCCATCATCCCCACAATCCACACCCAAAATGAACCTCCCCACAACATGGACACAAATCAAAACCCAATTTACAGATTTAATAAGGGTGTTTTTATCAATTTTACTTCATTATTTTAGTGAAATTATAACACAATCCATAAATATATGGGCAAACATTATATTATCCAAATATATGTGGTTATATAATTTCTATTTTAGGGTGATATAATAATATAACACAAAAAGGATTCCATGTAACAAAAATTTCAGTGCATGTATAGGCTCCTAATAAAAATGTTTTTGGGTTCCACCAAGCTCATCAATTAACAATATCAAGATAATATTATCAATTCTATTAAATCATGTGAATGAAAACCATTTACCCTTTAATTAAAATAAATTATCAATGATTATTTATTAATACGTAAAAACAATCTCCCATTGTTAAACAAGTGTAAACCCATCCCACGTCATATACAAATGTGAGAAATGAAGGATTACATACCCAAAAGAAATATTTTAAATCTTTTATTAATGGTTGGGTTGAAAGGATGATAACCACCAACTGTAAATAAATATGACCACCTTGGATCAACCTAAAACAATACCCCATAATGTATAGTCATAAAATCACCATAAAACATTTGTGTTTTAATCAAAATAACCCTTTTCATGATTTGTAAAAGTAGAAAACTATTAAAAGATGGAGAAAATGGAAGTGTGGACTTACCCAAAACTAACATGGATAAAATATACATGATTTTGGTTGAACACCACTAAAATAAATATGGAAGGTACATTTGGGATGCAATTAGTTCACCCAATAAATGATATAAATAATAGAGGAAGTGATGATTTGAAATGATCTAGATATCTATTACAATCATGGGATACTTAACATAACGACACACCCATGAAGACCACACCACATTACCACTGAAAAATGGTGGGACAACAGCGTAGTAACTATCACCTTAGTGTATCCCTATTGGTCAAGTCTACCTCTAAAATTAGAAGTTATATTCATGATTCCAATAATATAAAATAGAATCTAGTTCCATGGAATAGCCAGTACACAATGTTTCAGTCCCTTGACTATCGGAAAAAGGTTTCATTACAACTTAAGTCCCACTTCACAACAATACCTGAAATGGTAGTATCCTAGAAAATAGACCCATGTGACTCCTCATTTTAGACAGGACTCCATGATGAAGTAATTCTGATTTTGGAATTATCTCTGAAAACACATCTTGGGATCCATATTCTATAGTCAACTCTTCTATACTGTAGTAGACATTATTATGGCGCAACCCCAGACACCATTCCGTAACCCTACAAAATTTGGTAGTGACACCTCCCTTCTCCTCTAAATAACCTCTAAACACCCTGGGTCATCCTATGAACATCTATACAACAAGATTAATCACAATATAATGGGTCATATGTTCTATTATATTACACTTGTCTTTAGAGTGACTTCCAATTATTTACTAGTTTTTTGGTATTTACAAAAATTTTACTCCACCTCAATTTTAAAATGGTGCCCCATAACCTCTCATAATAACACCTCTCAAGCCATTTGGATTTAAAAAATCCTACCAAAATCTTTCCAAATATTCCTTAGACACATTCTATAGCTTCTAGTCTTCAAGAAAGACCATCCTTAGGGACTATAATAATAAATCCAAATGAGGTTCTACTAAGCGAAATTAATCATCTTCACCAATCTTCATATTTTTATTTCTTTTATTTCCAACATAAATTATTCATAATAATTATAATATAATAAAACCAATACTTCCTATATTCTGATATTTTATTATGATTAATTCATAATATTTATATTTGTCTTCCATAAAATGTGAAATGAAACAATTATTCGTTTGTACAATAGACCACAACCTTGTAAATCGATGTAATCTGTTTTCAATAATCATATTTCAAGGATTTTCATGAATATGGATTTAATTATTTTATATTATAATCATGATATATTAATAATTCATTAAAACTATCATATCATATATCTTTTAACCTAAACATACATTGAAAAATGATAACATCATTCATGTGTATTTAGAACTACCGCCTCGTAAAGTGACATGATTTATTTTTTATTACAGTATCATAATGATGAAATTAATATGATTATTTATAAAATAATAAGTTATTTTTTAATTAATTATCATTCTAAAGAAATAAAATAACTCTTACCCTCTTTCAATAATGATATTTTAAAAATAGGAATGTTACTCATGTGTATGTACGTTCTACCATCTCCATGAATGTAAAATAGTTTATTTTTCATAAAAATTTTTTTGGTTTGTTTTAGAAGTAAAATTAATATATAAAAATTATTATTATGTAAAAATTATTGTTTAATACATAATTTAACAATTATCCCTTTTAAAATGATCAACACTTGAATGTCGTTTCAAAATTATAAACTGAGTATCCTAAAAATACCTGATGCGGACATCACTAAATAAGTAATTGAATATATCATTAAAATAAATGTACTTAGTGGTTTAATAATAAGGTATTAAATATAGAAACTTTTTTATGAAATAAAATAATATATATATATGTTTATTATATAGGAGATAAAGGACATACACAAGAATTATGGACTTGAGGTAAGCAATATTATAACTCAATTTATTTCATTGAATTAATTTACTTCTTTATTGTATTTGAAATGCTAATATTATGTGTATAATGAACATTATTATTATTTGTTTTACTCCCACTTACTTAATGTCTAAATTATCATGGAAAACATAATAACTTCATTGATTAACTCTCACACTGGTGACATGATATTTGTAAGAGATTTATCATCTCAATTTTACTTCTTTGATACATATAACATATTCAGTACTTATTTATATTTTGTGGAGCACATACTGACCCTTTTAATGTTATATCATGAATATATTTACATTAATTTTGATTAATGTTTCATTTTATATTACTTATTTCATGGGGTTATGATTTGAAATTGACCAAAGTGGTAACATATTATTTCAAAATCTCATCATTATTCAGAATTGTTTATGTTTAGGAATCCCTTTAAGGTATTATTTGTTATATATATATTAAACCAAATATATTTTATTTTAATGTATTAATTCATAAAGTTTTCATGTAATAGTAATATTGTCTTATCATTGAGACTTAATATGGTTGAGAATTTTTTTAACAAAATATTACTTCATTTTTCCCTTCAACTGAAAATAATTTTTATTCTATGTCCATAGATTCAAAAAATGTTTTAAAAAAAATATTTTTGTAATAATAAAAATGATATATTAAAGTATTTTTTTACCAATGAGTTTTTTTACAAAATATTTTGAACGGAATATCCTTATCATTTTTCGAATGAGGTACTTTTTAACCTATAAAAAACAATGCAAAAGGAATTTTTTTTAACTTATACAACATGTAAAAATTCATTGAACATAATTAAAACTCAACTCATTAAATATTTCATTATAATTTTATAGTACTACTTTTAAATAATATCTTTTCAATAATAGTTTGGAATTTGTTTCAAAGTGATAATGTTTTTTTCTAGATAAATATACCATTTATCCTTTTAATGAAATTGTTCTCAATGACAGAAACCTTATTTATTATATATTTATTCTAAATTATTTATATATTTCTCTTAAATATATACCTATCTCATTCACATTTATATTAATGGGATAAAAAACTTCATTATATTCATATCTCAAATAAATTCATTAAAAAAAAATTCATTTAATTATGATATGAGATGATATTATGAAACCCATTTTGTTTCCATGGATAATTATTATTATTTTTCATATTAATCATTTCTTTTTTATGGAAAACATAAATCATAAAGATATTATAATGGGTGTACACTGATAGAACTCTAATTCTTTGGATAATGCTTTAGTCTCACGAGGTGTAAAATATGGGATTTTGGAGTAAACCTAATCTATTATGGGAATTTTCCCACCATTTGACACAATCTTTGAAGTCATCATAGAAACAAGTTGATGTTATGTTATATGTTCCCACCAAATTTCCTATGAATTTAGGATCTTATGATTCCATGTCCTTAAAATTGTTTTTTATCTTACACATTAGGATTCTAATTTATTATATCATACGATACATTGAACTCACATCTCATGTTCCCTTATCAGGTGTATTCCCTTACCGGGGTTCTTTTCTAATCCCTTAAGATTATTTATTCCCCAGGTTATCCAATATAGGTTTAGAAGCTCTAATTAATTTAGAATCTCATTATAGTGAATAAATTAAATACATTTTATATTAATCTCACATTGATGTTTTTTGAACCTAGTATTCGAAATACATTATGACTTTTCTATTCTTATTTTTATTAATGGATATTTATGTTAAAAATCATACAATAATATGTGTAAAATTATTCAGTAGATATATTTTAATCGCTTTAATGTAAATTGTCTTTGGGTATTTTAATTGGATACTTTCATTTATATTTGATGAAATTATTCATGCAATGGGGGATGGTTTTGTGTTTACTTTTTTCTATATACATCATTTCATTGGTTATTGTTTATAATATATCCATATCCTATATTATTAGAGGGTAATTCATTATATTTTTTTCTATTTTTATACCATGGATTCTTGTTTTCAACTCGCAGACAATTGAAGGAGGGACTCAATGGTCATTATCTATATCCCTTCAATGTTGTCCCATGAGGGGTACCACGTGGGGGAGGGGCTCATGAAATTTTGGTATTAAGGGTTTTAGGTGAGATATTTGGTGCATTTTGGAGACATACATTCTGATGATTACTTATTTTGATTGGTAAATAGTTCTAGTTGATATTAGTGGTTGACATAATATATAGAGACCAATTAGGATACTTTATTTTTTATCCCCTATGATCTGGTTCCTAGAATATATGCTTAATGTGTGAACATGTGATCTGGAATTATTTGTAGGTAAAAGACATAGGAGTGTTACATGCTTCATTATTGATAGTTTTAATGTCTCAATTATCTAATTATTGATGGTTAATGGAATAAATTTAATAATTAAGAAAAATATTGAAAAAGTTACATGAAACCTTTTTTAGGATTGTTCTATTCTTTTTAAGAATGGATCTTGGTCATCATCCATGAGTGGATTAGTTGGTTGATGTTTATAATGATAATCAAGTTGATTTTTGAAGGAGCAATCTAATAGTGGAGGATAGTTCTTAGCATTGGTATTTTTGAGGCTTCCAACTGAAGATTTTTAGAATGTCATTGGGGAGAATATCAGATGTAAATATATATTATTGTTTCATGGAGATTGATATCACTTTTAGTCATATTTGATCACCAACTGAGTTTCAATGCCATTAGTAGTTAGTTTGTGTCAGAGAGTTTTGTGTTTGTGGTGGATGTTGCATCATGGTGACTATAGATAGGAATATGTGTTTTGGTTAGAATTTTAAAAGGAATTATGATTGGTGTTCATGTTATAAATGAAAAAGTACATAAATTGAAAGGAGTTTCTCTATCATCTGTAAGGGATCTTGAGTTTGTGGTAGATTGGGATAAAATTCCAAGACCTTTTTCACTTTCCCTAGCTATTTGTTTAGATATAATGTTTTGAGTGAATCATTTTTATGATGCATTCGGCCTAGTGGTCATGTATGCAATCACCCAGTGTATGATTTCTACGTACATGGAGGTGAATAATAAGGAATAACATATTAATTATATGATTTCATTATGGTATGTGACATGATATATTTGTCTGTTGGGTGTCTCAAGGAGTAGAGCATTAGGTAGTGGGACTTAGGTTTTTTAGTTCGTTAAGGTTTCAAGGAGTGGGGATTCGGATGCCGAATATATTTTCTTATACATGTAGAACATATGGATTTACAGAACCTAATTGGGGAATATCATTTTCATTATATGATTTGGGGGTATATGGACACCGAAAAAAGTATTTTTTGACTACTGATGGAGGCTAATTTCAGATGAATGTTTATATCGCTTTTCAACAACAACACTAGCTTCATATCATACAGTTTTAGTGGAATGGACTAATGATTCTTCTTCCGAATATGCGATAAGATGGTGTAGTCAGATCGTAGCCTACTTATAGTCCCCATCCATAAGGACCTAGGCCATATCATGGTTGTGGATTTAAAAGTATAAAGTAATAGGGTATGGTTATTGTGAGATGTTTCAGTTAGGTGTGGTAGAAACTGTAGGACCATAGGTTGTAAGATATAAGATTTGATTATCATCTATCTATATTTGTTCATTGTTTGATTCATGATAATTTCACTCATTCTTTGTTCCTACTTTTTCTATGACATGGGACATGATGTGGAGAGATATTAAGTTCCCCAAGTGTTATCTATGCTAGTTTGAGGTTATGTTTCTCTGATTTAAGTTTTTTGGGGATGTAGACATGAGAAATGGAAGCACTAATGGGGAGAGATTATTTATTCTACATATATATTCATATGATATTATCCTAACATATATTTTATTTATTTTTTTCATGCTCTCATTGAAAATTTTTATAGGATGGTTTCATTTATTGATGTAGAGGGCCAGAAAGTGGTGTTCATTCGGAATTGAGGTTATCTAATGTGAAATAGGAAATTGGAGCCAATTTTTTATTATCTATTTAATATATTAGTGAATTATCCAGTTAAGGGTGTTCCTAGGGTTGTGTATGAGTTTACACATGGTTCTTATATTCGGTAATAATGATTCCCCCATGACAGGATTATGATTTTAGTATAAATTTGTAGCTGTACATGCCTCCATTATTAATGGCACCCAATAAAATGGAAGTTGTAGAATTGTAAAAGTTGATGTTTTGGTCGGATAATCAGATGTAGTGGGGTCTCAGCTGATCATGTCTCTTTGGGGTGCTCTGTGTTGTTCTCTAATAAAGATGATGGTATTAGGAGGTAGTATATATTTTACAATAGGTTGAAAAGGTAATGGCCAAGAACTGTTACCCTATCCCAAGGATAAATGATTTATTTTACTAACTAGGGAAAGCTAGTTGGTTTTCATAATTCAACGATTAGTATAAATATCACCCGGTGAGGGTGAATTGTGATGATATCTCCAAAAGGTGTTATGAGTGGGTTCCATTGATCCAACACCATTATGTATTTTGACTACAATTACATGTATGTAGTTTGATATATATATATATATATATATATATATATATATCTCTGTGTGTGTGTTTGTTTATTCATATCATAATTGTTTTGATTCTTCAAAATATATTTTTTACATGGTAGTTCACATATATTACATTTTGTGTCAAAAGGTTATAAAAATTCCCAACTATAATGAGAACCTTGAGATACTATGATTCAAATCATAAATGTAAATCTTATGGTCTAGATTCATCATATTGATGGGATACATATGATAAATGAATATCATGTGTTGGGGGATCATATCCATAGATATGTCTTCTATTGAAGTTCTCTCATAGTGATCTCGAGTTGATGAGATCATGAGGATTAACCCGCCAATAGTAACACCACATTTTTTTTGAGTTTCATTGGTTGTTCCTATATAAAATCATGTGTATTGGTCGTTATACTTGATATATTTATTGTTTTGTAAAATTTTTTCACATAAATTAATGAAATGGAAAACTAGGACATCAAATTTTTGGTGAGGTAGCTTTTGTTCAGTGCATCATCGACTATATGGAATTGGTAGAATGATAAAGATAAAATGTATCACTTCATAGTTAAGGAAGATATATATTGTAGGCCCTAGTTGACCAGGATTGTAAGGCCATGATTAAATACATGTTTGTGTTAAAAGAAGGTAATTCCACCTAGTAAGTTCTTAAAATATATAAGTAAAAATATATAATGACTCAAGTGTACATCATCTTTTATGAAATATTTTGATTCAAAGTAATTAAATTACACATAATGTGTTCACAAGAGGTTTTCACACTAATTAAATTCTTTATCTCATTAGGGGTCATGATGGGATGATATAATCCTTTATGTACTATGATTGTAATATTAAATATGTGTCTTATGATCTTGATATATCATAATTATTTTAAACATAATATGTTTGAATATTATGTGCTGGGGGATCATAAGCATAGATACTTCTTCTATTAATGTTTAGTCATGGTGATCTCGTGTTTATGAGATCATGACAATTAACCATCCAATAGTAACACCACAATGTTTGAGTGTTATTGGTTTATCCTATCTAAAATCATTTTATTGGTATTTATACATGAGAACTTTATTGATGTGCACAACTTTTTCACATACATTGATGAAAGTGAAAATCGTGACACAAAATTTGTGGTGTTGTATATTTTTTTTCAGTGTGTCATTGGTTCTACGACATTGGTATAATGATAAAGATAAAATTTATTAGTTCATTGTTGAGGAAGAGACGTCTTGGCCCTGGTTTCCCAGGATTTTAAGGCCATCATTAAATACATGTCCATGTTACAAGAAAGTAATTACACCCAGTAAGTTCAAAAAATATATAAATAAAAAATTAGGATGTCTCAAATGTAAATCCTTCTTTATGAAATATTGTGATACAAAGTGATTATATAACATAGAATGTGTTCGTAGGAGGTAGTCAAAGTAATGAAATTCTTTATCTCATTTGGGGCCATTATGGTATGCTAGTATCCTCTCTTATTATTTGGGTTAAACTCGATAAAATCGATATAAATCCTTCATGGTCACACACTATGTGTGTCCACATGTTCCACCTATTAGGATGAATATGTGTTTTTAATTATGTGGGCCCCATGTACGGGGTCCAGTGATAATCTGAGTGTTATCTATCACAAGTAAAAATAATTCAATTATATTAATAATGTTTAGAATAATCATGAATTAATATATTTCACATGGTACTAATAAGTTGTTATATCACAAAAGTGAATGTGGGGAAATATAATATTTCAAACAATCAATGAATTTTCCCTGTTTTTTAAAATATTTTGGGAGCATACGAGATGAGTTAATGGTTTGAAATTTTATCATATAACATGTTAATATGTTTAAACTTAGGTATAAAATATTTTTAAAATTTATGAAAATTTTATTATGTCAAATGTGTGATCAATAAACAAACTTTAATGTTTTTTACTTTTAAAGTACCAAAGTAAAATTTTTGAAGGTAAAACCTTTGTATAAAATCTCATTTTAGCATCTTGAAATGAGATATCCACCATTAGGATGAATTTTTAAAGATAATTTTTCCTCTTCCCTCAACTCCTCTCAAGTTCATATAGATATATTGAAAAAACATAAAAAGGTTGGATCTATCTCATATTCTAGATCGATTCCACATTCTTCATGTGATGGAACAAACATCATAATGATATTTGATTTCCCAAACTACCACCTTTTACTCATATATCGATGATTTATGAGCTATATTTTACATATTGATGATCTATAGGAAATCTATCTTAGTATATTTGAACCATGACACACCGTTAGTAAGTGATTCACATTATTTATTTCAAACAATCAAGGTTCCATTTAAACTTTAATTAGATTTTATTCGATATTTAACATAATTTCACATGATCTTTTATGAAATATGGGAATATTATTTTGTGTGTTCAGTGTTTGAATCATGATTATGAACCAAAAATCTTAAATTTATAGTTTTCTTCTCTTCTAATTGGACTTGGTTTTCATCAATTAATATCTTAGGTTTAATGAATTATATTACTCAAAAAAGTTGAAATTTCCATTTTTTAAATGATTAAGAAATAGGGTTTTGATAATATCCCAATGGAACTAAAATATCATTGATCAGAGTTTCTATCTCCATGATATAGATGATTAAATATCGACAGGTTTGTTGAAAAGTTTATATAGAAATTTACGTTTAAATGTATCCTTAAATTTAATTGAAATCAATGCATTAAATTATTAGTTGGATCATGATTCAAGTACATTTCATGATACCCAAAAATATTAGAACCTGACTAGGTGGTACTTTGGAAGAATAATATTACTATATTGGATGAATTAATTTTCTAATAATAAAAAATAATGGAATAAAAATAATCCTTTAGAAGCTTTTTTTTAAAGGGTGTGTTTTCTCCACACCCAAATTGGTGTAAATGTATTGTCCTTCCCCTTTATAGATAAGGGGATATTTTTTAATCCCTCTTATTTAGGGTTGCATAAAATAATATATATATATATATATATATTAAATATGTTTTATATCAAAATATATAATATAAAAATTATATAATATAATATATTTTTTTATATATGGTTCGTTTTTGTGTGTGTATATATATATATCTACCCTTAAAATGATTCCCCAATGAGAATTTGGCTAGACCGGGTGAGGCTTCTTCTGACCTGCATGACCCTATAAACCCCTTACAATGCTTAAATTAATTTTTAGGGATCTTCTATATGTCAAAATGGACCTAAATAATTACAAAAAAAATTAATTTAATTTCATGGGATTTAAAAAATTATATCATTTGTTGTGGGATATATCAATAATTAATTAAAATTATATTAATGAAATTTAAAGCATTAAAAATACCATTGGGTATATTTTTTGCAAATTTAATTTTCATTAATCAATATATATTCATGTTGATTGATCAAGAATTGAGACTATCACATGCATGTTTTTTTATTACTTATTTGATTGATTTATTTATTTAATTTTTTTAAATATAATAATTATTTTATTTTTCAAATTAGTTTATTATTCATTATTAAATTATCTCTATAAGGTATTGTGTATCCAATTTTAATGACAAAATATATTTTTTCACCGTAAGTTCCCCTCCCCTGCATATGATTGTCCATTGTAATGAGGAGGTCATGGAGAAGCAGTTTGAGTCCAGAGCCAATGTAAACTAAAAAAATGAAGCACATGGTGTTCTATGCACAAAAAATCATTTTAGGTATTGACCTAAGGAATTACACTACAATGTCTATTTATACATTATTTTCTCAATTTATTAACAAATAGTTAACGTATCATAATCATTTCATTATTTATTAATTTTATTATGAGCATGTTTTATTATTTTTTTGATGTGTATTTATTATCCATGATCATATAGTATAAAAATAAACAATAATCCAAAGATAAAATGAACATGTATGGTGAATGTTATCAATTTTAAGGCATGGTGAAGTTATGACTGTTATCACATATATTAATAATTTTTAATAGAAAAAAATTTCTTTCACCAAGACTAACAAACCAAATCCATCAACAAAATTATTATATCATTAAATTCCTTCAATGCTTTAATTTGAACACAAATGATTGTTCGAGGTGGTCATCATCACTAGTTGATGTTACATCTTACTACCAGGGAGTTATTATGTGTGAAGAACAAATGTTTTATCAATGAAATTACCTTTTTATAATTATGTATTATAGTATACTCATATAATATTACATATAGAACACACTAAAAACCTTATAAATAATGAATAAGTAAAATAAAACGTACCACTAGAGGTTAAAGAAAGTATACTGATGAAATAGTAACATTTTATTTTAAATTGTAATGTGACCCTTGTGAATAGTAAACCAACCAATTGAATATTAACCTCACTCAAAAAATTATAATCAAAATTTATCCATCTTATAAGTGACAATATGATATAAATATATCATAGTATATATAAGTAAATATTTTAAAACATTATTAATTATGTGTTGGTTTTTTGTAATCCCTGTATATTGAATTACAATTTTATTATTAATTTAATAATTTAAAAGAAAATTTATAATAAACAAATATATTCATAAATAATTATTTTGATGACTTATGATTATAAGTTAATTTTATGAAAACTTTATTAAATTTTCAAAGTGTTAGAAAATCAATTTTAATTTTAAAATTTTTATTTTTCACATAAATTATGATTTTTATTAAAACATAAATTTCACATATTTAGGAAATTAATTTCATATAATGGAGTTCTTTTTTTAATTATACATGTTAAAAAAATTAAATTTAATTTTCTATATTTTTCTAAAACACTTAAATTTTTAGTGAATAGTAAAATATGATAATTTATGATAAATTATAAATAAATGAATTTATGCCTAATTCTTGAGTCAGGGATGATTTAAATGTCTATTGGTTCGAACTCAAATGCTATATTTACTATTTTTGGTCATAAGAATCAAGATGAAACATCGTCCTGGGAAACAATATTAAAAAAATTATTAAAATAATGGGAAAACCCCTCATCTCTTCCACTATAAATACCACCCCTCTTAACCTCCTCTTCTCACGCATCTCAAGCCTTGTGCCTAGTGAAAATTCTACTCAAATCTCTCTATAATATCCTATCCAATGTCTATCATACCTTGGTCTCTTCAAAATAAAAAATAATCTCCCTAACATAGGTCTCAAGGAAGATATATTCAAGCGGTAAATTCCTCTTTTCATTTCAGTTTATATTCATTCATTCTCGTTTATATATTTTTCTTTCCTAATATCCTTTCATACAAATGTTCTGATAACTTAATGAAGTTAAATTTACTGATTTTTTTATGATAATGGAATAATTCATCATCATCCTTCATTTACACTCCTTTTATATTAGAAATGAAAACACCATCTGAGATGTATTAATTAATCATATTCAAGGATGATAGGTTTTAAATTTTTATTACCACATTCAATTATGGTCATGAAACTATTTTTATTGTTTAAACATTCTATAATATATTTATTATGTATAATTTAAGGTTCTATAATCTTTTTTACTCATGATATTAATTTATAAATCAAAATGCGTTCGATGTGATAAAAAAGTCACAAATTAACTAAAACAGTTTTCATTAAAATTTTATATAATGATTTATCCTCACTCCAAATAACAATATGAATTTTATAACCATTTAATATTTTGTATTTTAACTAAAAACATATATATTAAATATTTTACAACCATTCTCATCTTACATCTTTATCCTTACAAGTATCTAAGAAAAACAATCATGAAAACCAAGGAATCAAACACTCCCAAACAATGAAATTGAACCACTTAACCCATAAAAAAGGCATTGAATGAAATTAATTTGGTTATAATAAATAAATTAAATGAATAATAGGTTCATTAAATATTAATTAATCAATTTAATTTTGTTATCTAGTAAATTAATATCAAGTGAAAGACACCATCAAACTTAACTTAAGGGATTCTACCCGAACCTCCATTATTCCTTCGGGTTGCTCTGTATTTCTTTTTACCCAAATGATATTATCTTTTATTTTTATGTAAATATTATAAACTATGTGTATATAATCCAAAATCTTGCATCATTATCCATTCATCATTATCTTTAATGTATATACAATTTTTAAGTGATTCCCTTCTCAATTCTTCCCGATAAGAATGCCCGATTTAAGGGAACTTCCCGATAAGCATTCCCAATTTAAGGGAACTTCCCAAATTCGTACCAAATTTCATGTTCACTCTAGAATATATTTTAAGAAACCATTGTTTTTTTTAAAATAATTATTTTTATTATAGAAAATATCTTGTTTAAATTATAGTTTTATATAAAATATTATTCCCTTTTCTATTTTAAATACGCTTTATTATTTTCCTTAAAACCGCAATAAAATGTTTTAATACTTAATTTTCATAAATACCCTTATTACATGTTTTCATCTATTTTTTGACATGAATCTCCATTATATATTCCTATTTACCTTATTAATTTCCATATATGTTTTATATCCTTCCTTTCATGGACACTTATATGATACACCAATTTATTATGATTTGTGACAAGATTATGATAATCATTTCTTTCTATGGGTTCCCTAATATTTATGTATGATTAATTATGTAGAAAAAATATTCAGAAACATGTCAATATTGGTGAACCCATATATCACTCCAATTAATTGGGTAAATTTGAGTCTCATGATACATTTTGTGCAACTGTCTTAGCGGTTAGCCTTGACTCATGATACCATGTGCAATGGTTATGGGGTTAACCTTGAATAGTTATCCTATATGTGAAAATATCCTTGAATCATGCTAAATGCATGTTTTATAATCCTTCCATATTACTATGAATCCATTTTTTTATGATCACATTTTTAAAAGTTATGATTCCATATGTTCCATGTCTTTTTATATCATTATGTCATGCCTTCTATCCCATGTTCTAAAGCTTTATTCTTATGTTTATTACCTTACAAGGAATTCTAGGATATCCCTTTATTCATGTTATCCCCAAGTTATCCTATTATATGTATGAGTAAAATGGAAGTTAGAAACTATTTATTAATATGAAATAATAAAATGTTTTATTTAGTATCATGTTTTCATTTTTATGTATCTAGTTTTCTAAAATAAAATACATTATGATCCTTGGTTTGTAATATGTTGTTTATTATAAATAAACCTATGTACTGATATGTGTTAAAGGATAGGGTATTTATAATTAGTATAAAAGGATGGTCTAGTTATTTTTTGAGATTATTAATAGAGCATTATAGTAAGAAACTTAGGGATGAGACTAAGTATAAGAAAACATCCCTAAATTTTGGTATGTATATAGTAAGTGGTTTATCTAGAAAAAAAATTCATATCAGGATATAAAAAAGTGGGTGTAGCTCTGGTAAAGATGTATCTAGGGGTAAATCCTGAAAACACAACTTTGATCTAGACTTTAATGGGAACTGGTACATGACAACGGGGCTTACGGTACTCCTAGTTTGACACTCCTAGGTAATATTCTTTGGTAAATTCATAAGCTTAGTAATAACCATTATTAAGGGAAGAAAAAAAGAATCCCATGATAATACATGTTAAGAAACATATCATGGATAACATAGATTGAAACCTCAAGAATCATAAGTTATGATATACTTTTACTTTTAGAGTTTATCCTTTTGTGTTTAAAGTTTCATTTTTATGATTATTATCTTAGTATTGAAGCCCCAAAATTGAACATTATTTTTATTATTTAATAGAGGGAAATATAATAACATGTGCCAATAATCAATGTGATAGGCAATGTGACAATTTTTATAATTATCTGCCTGATATTATGATAATGGGTTCTCAAAACATTATGATAGTACTTTCTTAGATGGATCAAGTTATGAATAATAACATGAATCATGGGTAATTTCCTCCTCCTTTAAGGAATGAGAATATTTACATTTAATATATAACGAGGAAAATTCCTCCCATGCTTAGTGGATCTTATGATACCCTCCTCAATAAATAGTGTATTAACTCTATTGAAAATATATTCGCTATCCTATAGTTCTTTGAATAAGATAAAGTCATACCAGTGGTTTATCATTTTGATGGGGAAGCAGATCGGTGGTGGACACTGATCAACAATACAATGTCATAGGAGGAAATTCATTCCATGGATTAGGAGTAATCCTATACAATTTGTTTCAATAAATATTTTCCCTGAACCCTCCATATCAAGATGGAAATAGAGTTCCTTAGACATATGTTGAAGGAAGATGAGTCCATTTGGGGAATATGATGAAAACATCACAAGGCAAGCAAGATATGTCTCTGGTTTTTTCATGAACTTAGAAACCAAGGTGGATAGCTTATTTTCCAGACTAAAGCCATGCCTATTAATAGTTTAAGTGATTTGAGACTTTGAATGTTATGAGGAAATTGTCCATTGTTCCCTCAAGGATGAAATGGAGATCAAATAATCTCAATGGTCTTGTGGGACCATTGAAAAAAAGAATAAAATGGAGTCTAATATGGGTGCTTCATCAAATAATTCCATTGATGGAAATAATATCGAACATCCCAAGCATCTAAATTATGTTAAGAATCTTCCTAGGAATTGTGTAATGGGAACTTGGAATTTCATAAAATGTGGAAGAATGGGACATTTGGATAAAAAATGTCAAAGGGATATGAAGAATCTCACTAATGTGAAAGAAGAAAGGATGGTTTAGATCAGAACTCATGTTGTATTGCATTGTTACAATTAAAAGGAATATGGGAATTATGTGAATAATTTCCCTAATCCAAGGGTAGTCGGATACAATCAATAACAACCTCCAAGTAATCAAGGAAGGGCTTATGATATCCCTACTATGGAGGTGGAGCTGGAAAATGATGCGATGAAATATAAACTAGTCATTTATTAATGACTAGTGAACATACTATTTGATTCAAGTTCTACACATTCATTCATATCTTGTAATTCTACAAGAACTATTAGAATACCTCCTCAATATTTAGAGGTTGAGCTATATGTGAGAACAACGAATGGTGATATTATTGCATCCATGGTTTATAACTCCTCCTAGATAATTTTTTTGACTAAACCTTCCATAAAATATTACCATACTTCTATTGCTGGAGTTAGATGCTATTTTGGTCATGGATTGTCTATGTGTATAGAGAGAGAACATTAACTGTTAGGAAAGGGAGATCACTCTTCACATCCGAGAGTGTCCTGAAATCATGTACACGTGTAAGGAGGAAGACGAATATCCTTTAGAATCAACATCTCAGGTGGTGATGTTGTTGAATTTTGAGAAATAATATCTTTATCAAATGATTGATACAAAGGAGATGATACTTCTCAATGATATTCATGTCATGATGGATTACACTAATGTATTACCTGAAAAATTTTCTGGTCTTCCTCTTAATCTATAGGTTGAGTTCTCAATTGAACTTTTCAATGGATCCCTACCAATATCAAATACACTCTTTAGAATGACCAATGTTGAGATGGAAGATCTGAATAAGAAGTCATAGGAGAATCTAGTGAATGAATTTGTACACCTGAGTGCTTCACCATGGGGTGCACCAGTCCTATTTGTTATGAATAAGGATGGATCAATACGCCTCTATATTGATTATTGTGAGCTCAATAAAATCATGATAAATTACAAGTATCCCATACCTCAGATAGATGACACGTTAAATTAGCTACGTGGGGGAAGTTATTTCTCAAAGGTGGACCTTTGATCAGGATATCAACAATTAAAGGTGAAGAAGGAAGATATTCCCAAAACTGTCTTTCGAATGAGGTATGGACACAATGAGTTCATAGTGATGCCCTTCAGACTCACTAATTCTCCATAAATATTTATGGAATTAATGAATATAATATTTATAGATTACGTCAAATTTTTTTTGTAGTCTTCATCAATGATATTCTAATATACTCCAAGAGAAAGGAGGAAGATTAGAAGCATTTGAATACTGTGCTGATGACATTGTGAAGGGAGAAACATTATGCAATGTACACAAAATTTGATTTCTGCATATAGGAAGTATCATTCATGGGGTATGTTATCACTATAAAAGAAATTTTTGTGGACCCTTCTAATACAAATAAAATTGAAGAGTGACCAAGACAATATCTATAATGGAGATCCACAGTTTTTTGGGTACCGTTGGGTATTATTGATGATTTTTTAAGAACTAATCATGGTTGATAAACCCCAATTTCCAAGCTAACATGGAAGGGAGTAAATTTCCTATGGAATCTAGAATGTGAGTAATATTTAAGGATCTCAAAAGAGGCAAATCACTGCATTAATACTCACACTCCCAATAAGTGGAGAAATATTTCTACTATATAAAGATTCATCAATGAAGGTATTAGGTTGTGTGAGGATGTAAAATGATATAGTGTTAAAATATGCTTCATGGTAGCTGAAAATCCATGAGAAAAATTATACCACGTATGATTTGGAGTTGGTATTTGTGATCTTTTCTTTGAAAAACCGGTGACATTATCTCTATGGGTAGAAGTGTGAGATATATACTAATCACAAGTGTCTCAAATATATTTTCACACACAAATATCTTAATATGTGCCACAAATGATAGTTAGAGGTCATTAAGGATTATGAATACTCAATCCACTACCACCCTAGTAAGGAAAATAATGTAGCGAATGCACTAAGTAGAAAGGATCCTACATATTTATCAATGATGAGAATTTAAAATGATCTAATATTCTTAGATTTATAAAGGATGGACATGGGATCCATTAAGAAAGGAACATCATCAATCCCTTTTCAAATTATTTTTCAACCATCCCTGGTGGTGAAAATAAAGGATTATTAATGAAATGATTTGACAATTCAAAAAAGGGTGGAATATATCTAAAATAGTAAATCCAATGAGTTCAAGATTGATAAGGATGGAGTCATAATATTCGGTTCATGATTATGTTTACCAACTGATCCAGAGATAATGGATGATCTTATGAATAACGCACATAGACCAACCTTCTCTATTCACCCAGAAATCACAAAGATGTATCAAGATCTCTGGGAGAATTATTAGTGGGAAAATATGAAGAAGGATATTGTTGAGTATACATCAACGTTCCTAGTATATCAGTAATAGAACTCAAAAAGGAAAAATATAAGCTAATGATGAAACCATTACCCATACCAACATGGAAGTGGTAGAACATCACCATGGACTTTGTGAATAGAATTCAAAGGACATCAATATAAAACAATGCTATATGGGTCATTGAGGATCATTTTACCAAGATAGCTCACATTATTATAATTAAGGAGGACTTCTCATTGGACCAACTTGCCCCAATATATATCAAAGTGGTGGTAAATCTATATGGAGTACCACTATCTATTGTATACGATAGATATCTTATATTCACCTTGAAGTTATATAAACATCTTCAGTATGATATAATCATTGAACAGACTTCAGTATAGCCTATCATCCTCAAATTGATGGAAAACCTTGATAAACTATTCAGAATCTAGAAGAAAAGTTGAGATCATGTACTATGGACTTCAAAGAAGGATGGGACCAACAACTTCCACTGGTTTAATTCACTTAAAACAATAGCTTCCACTCAATTATATGAATGACGCCATATGAAGGCCTTTTTCAAAAAAGGTGTAGAACACCAGTGTGCTTAGATGAAGTTCACAGGTGTAATATTGTTGGACCTGAAATTGTTCAAAAAATGGCAGAGAAAGTGAAAACCATTCAGCAACACATCAGGGTAGCCCAAATTCAACAGATGAGTTATGCAGAAAATCATCAATGGGACCCTAAGTTCAATGTTATAGAAATGTTATTCCTCTATATATCTCTTTGGATGAAGGTCATGAGGTTTGGTAAGAAATGAAAGCTAAGTTCCAGGTACATCATCCCCTTAGAGATTCTTGATCATGTTGGAGTTGTGGCCTATTGACAAGAACTTACACCTACCATGTCTAACGTACATGATGTATTCCATGTACCCCTCTCAAGGAAGTAAATACTAGAACCTTCACATGTACTATATTTAGAGGTGGAACAGTTAGAGAATGGCCTTTATTTTGAGGATCATCTAGTGAAGATCTTGGAACATATAGATAAAGTTCTTTGTAACAATACTACTCACCTGGTCAATGTATTATGGTTGAACCATATGTACAAATAGGCAACCTGGGAACTAGAGGAGGAAGTAAAGTAAAAGTACCCACACTTGTTTACATCTTAGAATGTGAAACAAAATTTCAAGGGAGAAATTTCTTAAGGGGGAAAGAATGCAACAAACAAATGTTTTATCAATGAAATTCTGTTACTAAAATTATATATTATAGTATAACCATATAATATTACATATAGAACACAATAAAAACCTTATAAATGATGAATGCATAAAATAAATGGTATCTCTAGAAGTTAAGAAACATATACTGATGAAATAGTAACATGACCATTGGAATAGTAATGTGACCCTTATGAATATTAAACTATAAAATTGATTAATAACCACAATAATGAAAGTAAAAATAAAATGTATCCATCTTATAAGTGAAAATATTATATACTATATCACAGTAGAAGTAAGTAAATATTTTAAAAAATTATTAATTAATGGTTGGTTCTTTTGTAAGTCATTTATATTTAATTACAATTTTATTATTAATTTAATAATTTAAAAGAAAATTTATTTTCATAAATGTATTCATAAATAATTACTTTGAATAGTTGTTATGATAAGATAATTTTAGGATATCTTAATTAATTTTTCAAAGTGTTAGAAAAGCAATTTTAATTTTAAATTATGAATTTATACTGTAAGATATGATTTTAATTGAACCCAAATCTTCACATATTTATATTTTTATTTTCATAAAATTGAGTTCATATTTTAATTATAACCATCTAAAAATGGTTGGGGTGAATCTTTTGAATTTTTTCTAAAATACTTTAATATTTTGGGAATAGTAAAATATGATAATTTACAGTAAATGCTAACTAAATAATTTTTTGCATCATGCTTAAGTCATGGATGTTGTAAATTCCCATTAGTTCAAACTCACATTCTATATTTAATTTTTGGGTCATAGGAATCAACATTTTTCATATTCTTGAGCAAAAACATCAATCCAATGATTAAAATAATGGGAAACACCTCCTCTCCTCTACTATAAAGACAACCCCTCTTTACCTCCTCTCCTCACACCGATAAAGCCTTGTTCCTAGTCTAGATTATATAAAAATATCTTCCTAATCCCCTCTCCCACGTCCATAAGCCCTTGGTCTCTTCAAAAGTCCAAATACTCTCCCCTAAAGTGGTTTTCAAGGAATATATATTTAATAGATGAATTCCTCTTTTCATTTCTTTTATTTTATTTCATGTTTTTTCTTTCTTTTTCTTTCCTCGCCTCCTTTAATAAAATTTTAATGACAAATCCATTACCATAGTTGTATTAGAATTTTTTTATGATAATGGAATAATTCATCATCATCTCTCCTTTCCACTCCATTTATACTAGAAATGATAACACCATCCAAGAAGTGTTAATTTACCACTTTCAAGGATGATAGGTTTTCAATTTCTATTATCATCTTTAATTATGATCATGAAACCATTTTAGTGGATGAACCATAATATTATTATTTTTTATTATATATTATTTATGGTTCTATAATCTTTTTTAAACATGATATTAGATATTAAAAAAAATTTGTTCGATGTGATGAAAAACCACAAATTAACCAAAATAGTTAGCATTAATGTTTTATATAATGATTCATCATCACTTAAAATAACCAAATGAATTTTATAAACTTTTAATATTTTAGATGTTAACTAATAAAATACAACTTCAATTATGGAAAACCATTCTTATCTTACATGTTTATCCTTACATGTATATAAGAAAACCAATCTTGAAAACTAAGGAAAACAATTCTCCCAAACAATGAAATTGAACCTCTTAACCAATAAAAAAGGTCATGAATGAACTTAATATGGTAATATTAAATAAATTAAATTAATAATAGGTTATTTAAATATTAATTAATCTATGTAATTTGGTTATTAAGGACATTAAGATCAACTGAAATACAATGTCAGACTTAAGGTAAGGGGTTCTACCCGAACCTCCATTATTACTTCGGGTTGCTCTATCTTTATTTTTACCCAAATGAAGTTATATTTTATTTTTATTTAAATATTTTAAATGGTTTTTATATTCTCCAAAATCATTTATCATGATACATTTATTATTCTCTTTCTGGGATATATATAATTTTAAGTGGTTCCCTTTTAATTCTTCCTGATAAGCAAGCCCGAATTAAGGGAAATTTCTGAATTTTTACCCAATTTCAAGTGCACTCTATCATCTATTTTAAGAACCTATTATTTATATAAAGTCAGTATTTTTATTATGAAAACATTATAGTTTAATATCTGGTTTTATATAAAATATTATTCCCATGTGTTTTGGTATTTTACTTAAGACTAAACTAAAATATTTTAATGCTAAAATTTATTAAATACTATTCTTACATAATTTAAATTCTATTTGACATCAATTAACATGATATATTACTATTTTAAATTATTAATTTCCAAATAATTTTTAATTCCTTTTTTTCACGGACACTTGTATGATACATCCATTTATTGTTCTTTATAAAAATATTGAGATACCCATTTCTTTCCATGTGTACTATTATGTTTAAGTATAATTGATTATATATGATTAATTATGTGGAAAACATATTCATTAACATGTTAATATGGGTTCACCCAGATAGTGGTCCAATTCATTGGGTAAAGTTGTGTCTTGTGAGATGTTATGTGCAATAGTTTTGGTGGTTAGCATTGACTCATGCTACCATGTGCAACAGTCTTGGTGGTTAACCTTGACATGTGATCCTCTTTTTGAAACGAGCCTTGACTCATGAAAAAGTCATGTTTTATATTTCTGCCACATTATTAATAATCAATGTCTATATGATCCAATGTTTATATTGTATGATTCCATATGTTCTATGACTTTTTATATCATTATGTCATGCCTTCTAAACCATGTGCTAAATATTTATTCTTATGTTTATTTCCTTACTGGGTTTTTTGATCATCCATTTGTTCATGTAATACATAGGTTATCCTTTGATGATTTATGTGAACAATTGATTTTCGGTGGTCTGTATGAATATTAAATAAATAAATTATTTATTTATTCCCTTTTTTTAGTTTTATGTACCCAGTCTTCTATGGCACTAGACTTTATGATCCTTGGGTTGTAATATGATGTTTTATTATGCTTTAAATAATTTCATGATTTGTTTAAAAGGATAAGTTCACTGTATTATGAGAGTGATGGTTCAACCAAAAAAATATTAAAACAACGAAGTATACATAACTGGATTGTTTTCACTTTAGAGTCAAAGCGTTGAAAAATGAAAATTAATTCATCACAAGAGATGAGACTCCACTAAACAGATCAAGGAGTTGTGAGTTAATGCAGTTGTCTAGTAAAAATACTACCTTAAAATATCATTTTAGTGTTAGTTACATATATCTATCTATGAAGAGTGGTTTTAGGATCCTTGAAATATGAATACTAAATAGATTATATATTTTTATTCTATTAGTTGGGGGATACTGGTATTTGATAATATAGTGGGATACAATGAAAATTATTAATTTAAAATTTTATTACTATAATCAAGATATAATTAATAATATATATATATTTTAAAAATGGGATATAATACAACATATACGATTGGATTATAATTTTACAAAGAACATGTCATCACCGACACAAATTTCCAAGAGAAGCATAAGTTCCTGCACAATGTAATATTATATATGTAATTTTATATGCTATTGTCTCCACTACCTATTAACCCACCTTGGGAAGAGAGGGTGATAAAATCTATTACATTAAACACATGTATATTTCTTTTTATGTTTCATCATAGTGTTATCAGAAATATCATATGAGCTATGGATACTTCAAAAGGACATGGATGGTTTCACATGTTGTCTCATATTTGAGAATATTTCATGAAGAAAGTGAATCAAGATAATAATGGGTGATGATGAAATTGAATAAATGTTAATTTAATTTTGTATCAAAGTCTAAAAAGGGAACAATAAATAGAGAAAAAACATAATTACATTTGGTAAGGTTCTCAATGTTGATAATAACTTAATGAATGAATAAAATTTTAGTTCTATGGTAAACATGATCTAAGACAAAGATAAAAGGCTAATGTGATGTTTTATTCCAAAGGAACATTCAATGAATTTATATAATAGATGTATTTAGTTATACAATATACTTTTTTCATCGTGTTTATTGCGATAAGTCTAAGGAAGATAAGATTCAATTAACTAAATTAAAGAAGAAAGTAGTTGCTTTTTGTTTAGGTATATTCACCAATTCTATGATTTTTTTACTTCATGGGTATTAAATATAATATTTTTATCACATAATTTTATTGAGATACTATAACTAATTTATAAATTAAACTTTAAAAGAAGTTAGGTGAATTATCTTAGTTGTTGAAAATGGTGAATCCTAAGTCAGAAGTGAGAAGTAGAAGACTTATAATTTCAATGATTAATGATTCCAGTTAGAATTTTACTAATAAATAATTTATCTAACATGTCCATTATATATAAAGATATTTTTTGACCTTTTTAATGAATGTTGTTTGTGGTTTATAATTCTCAAATAATTGTTCATTAATTTTAAAGTCATTTATAATAACTAATGAATTTAAAAATATATAATTATATTATAGCTAGTTGTGGAATGATATTTAATATTTCTAGAAAAATAAATGTACTATTCAAGGATAGACAATGTATTTTATTTAGTATATGTGGAGCTAAATACATTAGCTATTATCAACATCTATTATTATCTTGTTATTGAAAAATTATCCTTCAAAAATAAAGAAAATCCATCTATCTTTCCGATTTTTTTTGTTAGAGGGCATTAACAATTATAGGTATAAAATTGTTGTAAACATACATCATAACATTACTTTATGTGTTATTAAGTAATGATAATGTGAATTATGATATATGAAAGGTTTCAAAATATGTGTTTATTCATTAATTTTTGATGAAAAATATCTTTCCAACTATTCATTGATCAAGAAATGTACATGCAATTTATTCCAAATATCATATTTCCTTATACACATCAATGATATGATGTTATTAAGGAGGACTGATGATGAGTTCATTTGAAAAAAATCCATCAGTAAATTTTAGAATAGAGTATTTCTTAAATGCATATTTCCATGTACACATCAGAGTCCTGATGTATGTAAAAGGATCATCAATGTGGAAACTATTTTTTATCACAGAAACTTTCATTGTTTTTCAAGACTTGTTTTTAAAGTTATGGAATTATCCAATGACTATTTTCCAAAAATAATAACAAATGGATATCATATGATTTATAGTAAAATATAAATTAATGAAGTCAAAAAAATATGTGTTTTGATGGAATGTTTTTGTTAAGAACATAAATTACTAGGAATCAAGAAAAATAAAATATGACTATATAGTATTTACCATATATTTCTCTATGGATATTATAGAAATCCATGATATGGAAAATTGATAGTCTTATAATATAATATTTTTCTATAAAAGGGTTAACATCTATATTGGATATAGTAGGAGAACTATTTACACAAATTTAGTCAATTATAAAAATTCTTTAACAATGGTCATAGGAACATGTTCCACAAGATCACACCTAAAAGATATGATCTAGTTACACATACTGAGTAGGGATGATAAAACTAGAGTGGTGGTTCGACATTCAATGTGAATGGTTGTACATTATTCATTAAGAATAATAAATACTAAAATTTAGTAGTAAATGGTAATTAACTAATTATGTCACATTCAATTAAAATTAAATAATGGATTCGATGTATTAAAGCATAGTTTCTTAGAATTTTTAATGCTTCAAATCTTAATACTATGGTGTTATTAAAATGAAATATTACATGGTTTGTATAAATGTGGTTCCAATAAGACATGAAAGGTTATACCACATCATCATTCATAAATCTGTTTGAATATTTCTTTATCTATCTACTTTTTTTTACATTTTATATTTAGAACTGTATTTAAAGACCACCAATACTAGAAGGGATCTATATGACAAAATTGATAAGGGTTAGTGACACCATAAAATGCCAATATGGGTTGAAAGTTAATAAAATCCAGTTCTAGATTGAAGTAAAGAACAATATAGTGGAATAATAATTTGGAATAAATTTTTTCTATTTTTTTACTGGAGGTTGGTGTTACCAACACATTAAACAACCATTTTTCTAACTGTCGGTCATGACCATAAAAAATTATCACTCCAGAGATTTAATTTAAAGTAGAATAGACTGTTTTAGGGAAAAAAGATATAATGAGGTTGGTCTAATGGGTTTCATAAACCCAATAAAGATATATATACTAACACTATATCAAAAAAATATCAATCCAAGAGATTATTGTTACTATAATGAAATGACATAAATATCAACAATCAGTCCTGTTTGGTATATATGATTAGATTAATTGGGAATATAAAATTTCATATGCATATGTTATGGATAAATAACTTATTTCATTATATGTTCAAGATATGATATTGAAAACATATATTTTATGTTAGGAAAATTTCATTTGAATCAGGGATAACATTGTGGGAAGAAATCAGATCTATCCAATTACGATTGAGAAATTACAATGAATATCTACTTGTTTCTTGGAGAGGATGGGAAACTAGTTTTAAGTGGATCGAAACTATTATTCCTTTTATTCAATTGTATATAATATCATAGTCATGATAAATAAATGATAAAGATAAGATCATTCAATATAGTGGTATATATATCTATAAATTACAAGTAAATTATGTCTTATGGTGTTTCTAAATATCTAACGTAAAAACACATTTAATTTTTCTAGTTCAAGTAATTTCAAATATTAAGTTAATTGTTTTTAATAATTATGATAAACCTTTCACCGGTATTTTCCAATATTTCATATCATTGATTATGTACAAAAGGGATATACTCATAGAAAACATTTCATTGGGAATTTTACTCAGAGAGGTGAATTTGTAATTAATAGTTTATCTATAGTGGATAATGTTGAAGAAACCATCGCTAAATCAATTTCTTATAAGAATCATGATCTCATATGATATATAATGGGTTGATAATTGTTATTATTGTTATCTAGTGAAAGTGAGAGTGTTATGAGTAGGTTCCCAAATCCCAAATTCATTATATGAATTGATTGGAATTACATGTATAATGAATGATAAATAAAATTGTTTATTCCTTAATAATAGTGTTTATTCTTTGACATCAAATATTTACATGATAATGTTCATTGATTACATGTAATATCAAAAGGTTATAATAGTCATTAGCTATGTTGAGAACCTCGAGTTACTATTACAGTAATAATAAATATATTTTTATTGTCTAGATACATCATATTAATGGAACATAGATGATGGATGACTATTAGGTGTTGGGGATCAAAATCCTTGATATTTCTTCTCATGATGTTCATACATTGTGATATAACGTATTTGAGATCACGAGGACTGGCCATTCAATAAGAAAAACACATGTTTGTGGTGTAATTTGTTGTTTCTTTATACGAACATGTTTATTTCTATCTAGAATTGAGATCATTATTGATCAACTATTTGATAGTTTACTTTAATACAAGTAAAAAAACATGATATTTTAGTTCTTGTGATATATCTTATGTTGGGTGCATCATTGGTGGCATGTCATTGGTTTAATGATCAAATAGAATTTTTCCATTCCATGTTGAGAAATACGTATCTCATGAAACTATTCTAACCATTATGGTAGTGCCTTCATTAAATACATGACCATACTATGGAAACATATGTCCATTAAGTATGTTTAGAAAATATAAAAATCAATAAAAGGATGATGACACAACTTTTAGTACCGATTTATGAGATATCATGAGACAAATATATTATATTACACAAAATGTTTTTTAGGAGGTAGTAATTGCCATGAAATTATTTATTAAAATAGATTCAATGTTGGGTTGCTATATTCAAATCATGTTATTGGATTTTAATCATTTGTTTGTAGATAAATAACAAGGGGGGGAAACCTTATGTGTATCCGTACATTCCAAATATTTAGTTGAATTGGAGTTTAGGAAAAAGTGTGCCCCAAAAGAGTGGGTCATTGAATTGTTACATTGATCGATCAGAACAAAATATAATTCAATTAAATCATCAAAATTGATAATAATAATGATTGAATGTATTTCTCAATGTATTCACAATTTTTTTATCATAAAAGTGATTAAGATAAAATATATTTTTTGGGCCCAATGTTGGATATTCAAGTTTCATTATATTATTTTTGAGGTTAAAGGCTGATTTATTAGTTATTATGTTTTCATGTAATTGGTTAATTTTATTCAAGTTAGTGATAATTTTTTTTACATTTATGAAAATTTTCTTAATTCATAACTGTATGTAATTTTCAAAACAGAATGTTGTAACTTTCTAGGGACCAATGTGCAGTATTGAATTGTATTACCTAAGTATAAAATCAAATTTATTCCTCTAGAATAGTGAGATCCACCATTCAGCTAAATTTTTTTTATAGTATATTCCCTCTAATCTCTTCTCATTATCCTAGAGAGTTATTCGAAAGGAAAAACAATGTAATATCTATATCTTCATCTCAATTGAGTCTGAATTCCTAATGAGATCTAACAGAAAATATAAAGATATTTTATTTTTTGTGATATCACCAAAGAATCATAGATAAATGATCGACGAGATTTGTTGAATGTGTGGATGACCTAGTCAATTCCTAATTTTGAATATTCGAGCTACAACATACTGATGGTGAGTGAATCAAATGATCGATTTCAAATGATCAACCGATATTTTACACATACATTCATTTTTCTGTTTCATGTTTAGTTATTTTGGATATCAATAATATTTATATTGATATTAGGATAAAAAAATATATTTTATTGATCGATATATTTCAAGATAGTGGTGCATTTTAGTTTAGAGACATATATTTTAAAATAAAATAAAAATTACCAAAACCTCTTTAAGTAAAAAGTTCATATTCAGAATTGTACCTTAGTCTAATTATCATAGTATCATAATTAGAATGATTATGATAATATCAGAGTGTAGATATTTCAATCAAATGAGATTTTATTAAAATATAGTTAAAAAGATAGTATTTAGAATAGATCTGTATGTTTCAGATTCAAAGTAGATTTTATTAATAGTGTTAACAGTGTTTTATCATTTTTAGAATTGTTAAAATAAAACTAATAAAAATAAGAACATCAGAATAACAAAATTGTAAGAAACAAGTGATAGGATAAAAAAATATAATAATGACTTATAGCTATTTAAAAATAATATATCTCCTTTAACCATAAATGTATGTTAGAAAAAAATCATGTCTAAATATATCCCTCATTTTATACTTATAATAAATTTTTCTATCCATATTGAGGAAATACATCAATAGGAATATCTGATTCTCTTTCTACCTTGCCTCAATATCATTCGTTCTAATGGATCAGATTCTCTATCTCACTATCCCTATGAGCCCTAGATCTATATGATGATCAAAGTTTCTTTCTTGTTATCCTTACATGCCCTCGATCGTAATCAAAATAATCAAACACAAGTAAAAATTAAAAACAACTAAAAGAATGTTTTTTATGGAGACAACCTCACAAGGATTCCATAGAACTACTATCTCTAAGGAATTATAGAAGATTATGAAAAAGATGATCACACTTTGAAAACTTTAGAAAAATAAAGATCAAAATTTTAATCCACTAGTTTATATTATAGAAACTACTTCAAACTCTTCAAATGACATGGTATATATAGGGGACCTCCCCAACGGTAATATTTCAGCGAATTTGTTGCAATGGCATGGACAATAAGAACATGAATGTCTATCTTGAAACAAATTATCTATAATTGTATAGTTTTACACCATCATAGTGTAAATAATATATTCCACTGAACTAGAAATTAGTTTCATGTATTCATAATTTAAAACATATTCTATCTAATGGACTTCCTTACAAATGTCTTTATGAAAATATTTATTTGTGTGAATATGATATTTATCTTTTTTGTCATCAGTCAAATTATAAATACTTTCCTACTACAAAAATAAGACATAAAGTCTTTAATTTGATCTGATAAAGGTGAATCTGATCATTATCATACCCATACTCATTATGATAATCTTAATGAGTAATTTAAGTTTATTTCAGTTAATACTTTAGATATAATTCTAATTATGGTAAATTTATATGTTTTCTATAAATTATTCTAAAAATACTTTGGACATAAAAATTTCGTAATCTAGTATTTAAAAAAGTTTTCGTAATTTTTTAAACTAAAGGAATAGAAATTATATAAGTATAAATTTTGACTCAATAATCTCCCCCATTTTAGAAATCACAAATGAAAAAACATATATAAAAAATAACTTTGAAAAATATATAGTCTAATATCTTTTCGGTACATTTTATTCAGAATTTTCCTTTAATTCTTAACTCCCGTGAATTTATAAATCATATAAAAATGATAATGAATATGACAATCTCAAACTTATGATAAGAACTCCACCTAAAGATCTTAGTCTCTACCTTAGTAGAATATTCTCCATATTAATAATATTTGTCCCCCTCTCTATAGAATTATACCCTTCTGTAAAACAATCTGTCGAACTAATAAAATTTACCCCCCTTAACTGTTTTAAAAATAATGGTTAAAATTATTGAGTTTCTTGAAAAAGTATTAGGACAAAAATATTACAAAATATAATAATATAACTAATCAACCAAAAAAATAAATAATACTCAATGAGTAAAAATTGGAAAACAATCAAAGAAATCATAACGGGACAAAGAAGACCTTCATTTATAAACGATTTTTCAAAATAAAATTACAACATGAGTTAAAAAGGTGAAAATTTTAATTTTACTTCATCAAGCATTTGAAAATGGTCTTTATTTTCATGAAATATTTTCTGTCAACCTCAAACATTTCTATAATTTCATCTTGAGATGAAATTTTATATTCTTTTATTTGAATTATATATGATAATTATTTATTATAATTTTTCAAATCAATATTTTAATCTTTATAAAATTTGATTCTTTTCACCTGCATTTACAAGAATTTCTTCTTCCCATTTTACTCTTTCACATTCTAGGTCTTGTTGTTAGTACAGTCTCTGAACTGTTCCATGAATTTTACCTTGGGTTCAATATCTTTGGTTAAAGGATTGAAGGATTCTACATATCCATTCATAATATTGATCATATATTAAAGACTATCATAATGAATCTTTACATCATAATAAATATTATGATACCATTTCACAAACTTATATTATTCCTTTTGGTGATTTTGGGAAATTTTTTGAAAAACCAAGAGATCAACCTCATTTTGAAATAGCTTATCTATTAAAACTATGATTGTTTCTCATTTTTTTCATGAAAAAATTCCACCTAGAGTTCATGTTTGGGAAAATATATTATTTTTTCTTTTAGTGTCATTAAATCTTGAATAATATAATCAACTAATTCAATAGTAACTGTATTCACTGAATCTGATGCTTCGTTCTGAATTTTAGGGATTTGATGGTGACTTGTTCTAATTTCAACCTATTTTGATTTCCCATTACTAATTTGCATTGATACCTTGTGCGCCAATATTTCACCAAATCCCTTTCAATCTGATATTTCAATGTTCGCATCATCATCATTGTCAGCCTTATTACCTTCGGTATTTGGATTTTGATCTTTCTTATATTTATTATATGAAATTTTAACTACTTAATTTAATGGTGACTTTTGCTTCTCAGAACTTTCATATCATTATTTTTGGTCTATCTTGGAAGGAAAATCTCATGAGGATGCCTCCATTAACCTTAAACAAAAACTTACATGATTCATTTTTTTATCATCTTTTTTATCTTTTTCCTCATTTTCAACCTCATTATATTCATCCTCTTCAATATTTTCTTCCTTATAATTATTAGTCACATATCCTTAAATAACCACATTTTTTATTCAATTTCTTCTTGAAAAAATTCTCCTTTATTGGATAAAACATCAATCCATTCAGCACTTTCATTAATTGGTTTAAGAAACTCCTCATGGAGTTGTGACTATCTTCTTAAATTGGATTTTCCTATAGAAACTGATTCTAGTGTTTTTTATTCAAATTTAGATGGTGCTTATTCCTCATCTATAAAATTAGATTTTCCCTTGTCTGTGAAAAAGGGAACATTCAAATTAACTATAAATGTTTCTTAAAGACACATTCCAACATCCGTATTTGGTGGATCAGTTTGAGAAGAAGGTAAAACAATATTTTATGGGGTTTCATAAACACCTTTCATCAACGAATTTAAGTTTTTATACCTTTCATTTTATTTCTATCCTAAATTTCCTTTGATTATATTTATATAGTTTCAGATTCAATAACTTTTAAAGAAAATAACTCTTATGGGTCACCTCTAATAACTGTATCCCCTTATTTCCTCTTGACCTTATTTCTTATCATCTCATCCCTTATGTCATCTAGAACTATCTTTTTTTCATTAATTTATGTGGAAGATATGTCATTTCATTCGATTTATTATCCTGATCTCTATATTTACATTTCATTTTATTCTTTTTATAACCTTGGTTAGGTTTCATTTATTGCTATTCTTTCAATTCTTCAACACCACGCTTCTCAATAAACATCATTGTCTCATAATCAAAATCAAATCTCTTACAATTCAGGGTATCATCACTAATTAAAATAATAATCATCTTCTTCTACTTGGATTTATTTTAAATATTTATAAATTTCAAGAACTCAACCATTAACTTTATTATAATAGATTAAAACATAATAATCATAGGCATAACAAAACTTCTGTGGACTTTATCAATATTAATAAAAATGACTCACATATGATCAATTATTCTCATGTTGACTAAGAAATATTAAATTAAAACACATAAGTCTTTAAAAGTGTATCTATCTCCTATCCTTATAATTAAAACACCATGCATCCAAATGTAAATTACTCTACAATCCAGTGTTATGTTTGAACTTACCTGAACCTATCTCATTGATCAAAAATAGAATCATCTGCATTCATTCTAACAAAATAATCATGATCATCAGGTAGTTTGGGAGAATGGAAATATGATTCTCTATCTAATGTAACTACATAAAAATTTTCATTTTTTTCTATGTGGCCTATGATACCCTTTTACATATAGTGTGTAATAAATATTTTTTCCTTTCGATTTTAAAAATATAAATAATGATTAAAATTCTTGGACAATATCGAGAACAATAAAACCATCATGACAATCATAATTTTTTACACAAAGGGATTCCCACTGATGGAATTTAATGGCCTTCTCCAAAGTAGAATAATAATTTTCATAAAAATATATTTCAAATAACATTTCACATAAAATTAACCACTGGTTGAAATCCTTAGCTGAAGGCATCGTATTTGGTGACGATACCGGTGATTCCGACATCCTAAATGTTTCAAAAATATAGAATTTAGAAGGAGGCAACAATTCAGGTATAATTTATGAGATTTATGATCTAGTATACAAGAGTTCCTCTTTTATATAGGCAATGTGTGTGACAAATCAAATTCCAAATTAAATCTAATAGGCAGGATTCTATCTACTCTAATCTGATAGTTGGAATCCATCCTTATAAAGGTTTAATGAATTATGAACTTGTGAAGTTTTAAAATTTTATCATGCTGAGAGTGAATATTATTCTGAAAAAAATAATACGATGAATTATGAAAAACAAAATCAAGGAAATTATTTTAGAAAAACATAAATAATTTCAATAATAAAGATAGAAAATTGTGAAGAAATAATTCAAAAAAAATCTAAATATAATAAGAATACCATTTCTTGTTTGGAATGTTTGATCAGTATGAATAAACATTTCTCCTTTAATTTTTTAAAATCACTACATTATAAAAAAATGAATAAAATAGTTTTAGTAGAAAATACTAAATTTTACATTTTAGGGAAAAATGGTTTTTAGAGTTGAATAATATATTTCATAAATAAAAGATCATTGAGAAATATTTTCGAAAATCGAAAAACTTTTTAAGAAAACTATAGTCTTGAAATTATGTAACATTTTCTGAATCAGATGATTCTTTTTAGAATACTGATTCTCAAAATTATATAAAAAATTTCAATCCAAAAAAACATTATGAATAAGTATTTATGAAAAATAAAATTTATTAAATAATAAATTTTTTGATAAAAAACAAACATATGTACTCACCCTATGAAGAGTACAAACTTGATGTAGATAGATATATATACAAGAAGTAGATATGAATTATTAAATTATTTTTATCATTCCTATATTTTGTTTAATGTATTCAAATCTATTGTAAGTTAATGGATTTGTAAAAATATTAGTAATGTGATCTTGTGTTACAATGAATTGTGAAATGATATCTCCTTTATGTGTGTGGTCCCTAATAAAGTGATTACCAATACCTATTTTTTTCGTAGGAGTTATGTTCAGGGTTTATAAATAGAGAAATATAACTAGTTTTGTTACGTTGTATTTGAGTTTTAGAAAAACTCATTCCATATTTGGTGTGTGTGTGTTACATCCAAATACTTGATCACAACAACATATAGATACTGAAAATTCATATTCATTAGTGGAAAGTTCCATTGAGTGTTGTTTATTACATGATAACGAATCTAAGAAATCGCATATGAAATTACATGTTTCAGATGTAATTCTCTATCCATTCTACAACCACCGAAGTCAGTATCTAAAAATATTAATTAAAAAACATTTCCAAAAGAATCGAAAAGTAATAAATCCATAGCTCCCTTCAGATAACAAAAAATTATTTTAACTTATTTTATATGGGATTACATTATAGTACCTTTATATATTTCACACAGTCATACTAAAAACATTAAATATGTATGACTTCTTATTGAGTAATGTAAAATTCGTATCGTACCTCTAATAATATTTTAATCATCTGGTTGCCCAATCCCAACAAGATCATGTGTATTTGAGGTACCAATGGGAGAACTTATACTCTTAGTATTTTCATATCAAAACTTATTAAGAAGATCTTTAATATACTTATATTGAGATATATATGTCCCTTCTAGTTTTTGTGATATTTGGAAACCTATAAAATATTTTAACACACCCATCATACTCATCTCAAACTAATATTTCCCAATATCCACAATGGAACCTGTTAATGATTTTCATGTTTATCGGAATTTAATTTCATCTACATATAGTTGAACTATCATAATATTTTTTTAACTTATTTTATAAATAAGGATGGATTTGTATCTTTTTAAACATGACGATTTTTAATAAAAGACATATTAACCTATCATACTACAATTTGGGGGCTTGTTTAAGTCCTTATAAAAGCTTTGATAAGTCTATAAATTCATTCAATGTGATTTATATTTTTCAAAAGAGGTGGTTTTCAACATAAAAATCCACTTGAACTTATTCAATAATAAATCACAATTCACATTAATTCAAAAGAGTTTGAAATTAAATATTTCTACAAAGGATATTAGAATTTGGATAGATTTTATTCTAACTATTGGTGCATAGGTTTCTTTGTAGAATATTCATTCATATAGGTTATAACCCTTAGAAATATGTATTTCATTATTTCTAATAATAATGTAATTTTCATCACATTTGTTTCTAAAATCCCATTTTACTCCAATTATGAATGTTTTTAGGTTGTTCAACCATGTTCTATAATTTGTTCCTCTAAAATTCATTTATCTAATCTTGTATAGCATTTATCCAATCCTCATCACCTAATGCCTCATCAAGATTATTAGTTTCAAATTTTTAATGGATAGAATGATGTTCTATTTCATTCCATAACGAAATTCTAGTCCTTATTAGTTTATTAGCATCATCAATGGTACCATCACTAGGATGATTCCTAATAAACAACTGATTTATTAGGTTTTGAAAAGGTTATTCTTCATCACATGGAAGAAAATATTCCTGAGGAATATCTTCATAAACAATTATTCGGCCAATGACCACCATAATGACATTTTGTAAAAATGGAAAAAAATTTAGGAACAAATAAATTTTAACTGGAAACAGGTTTTTATATATAAATCCCATTCCATAACTAGTACATTGATGATATATTTTTTTACATTTTATCAAATTTCCCTTTACAAGTAGTAGTGTTTGGAAAATGATTTTTTGAAAAATAAATTTCATATTTTAGTTTTACAAATAAATTCTTATACTAATCAGTTAAATTTTTAGAACATATAAGATCAAAAATTGTTTCTAAACTACCCATACCAGAAATTGCATTTTAATGATATTTATAAATAATATATGTTTCATTATTATCCTTATCGATATATTTTGAAAGATCATATATTTAATTTTTCAAAACATTTATTGTTATATTATCCTTATCATGTTTTTTTTACAAAATTTAAAATTTTCATCTTCCAAGATTTTAGAAAAGAGAGACACTTCATCATAATAAGGTAAGGTATTATCTTCTACTAAGGAAGATCCTTTATGAGAAGATATCAAATCCTTATCATTATGAAAATTTTCACTTAAGGATATATTTGAAATGTTTTCAGTAGCATGTACCTTTTCCATAAGACGTTTATTTTCAAAGGTTACATGAGAATATAGACCTATATTCCTTAGTGTGGAACTTTCATGATCAGATGAATTTTATGAAGAGACACCTCCACTGTCACTCTAAGTGTGAGAATCCTTTTGAACATTCATTCCCTTAGACTTGTAATACTTTTAAGAATTATTTTTATAATTTCTATATTTCTTTTATTTCCATTTATAATGTGGAAAATATGGTATGATGTTTCTAGATTTCTTGCATTCATAACATGTAACTTCATATTTCTTATCACTTATTTCATTACTAGATTTCATACACCCCAAAAGACACATGTTTTTGAACTAAATGAAAGTCAAAAGGAAATCAAATTTTTATTGTATACTAGACAATCCATTTTTCAAACCACTCTTACCAATGTAATTATAAGAGTAGGAACACTTCAAAGTGTTGTTTTTTGAGTTGATTGAAGTCATGCAGAGTTCGTTGGTTGTTTCATTGAGTTTCAAGTGAATTTGGTCTGAAAATATCATATTTTGATGCTCTGAACAGGGCGCATTGTCTTTCTGAAATCATGCGGTCCTAGCCGAAAACTGTGCTATTTTAGAGGGAGAGAATATGCACCCCGTACTGGCTGCACATGGATTTTTCAAACTATGCACCTAGCCCACATAGGTAGTTCCATTTAGTTAGTATCTAGACACTATTCATCACGTGGTTGGTGCACGGTTTAACAAATAGTGTGGACAAACCGTGTTCCCACTTCTTTTGGGGTGAAATTTTATTTACCCCCTCCACATAAGTTTAACCTATTTCATTATTTTCATTTCTTAATATAGTGTACCATACCCCACTTCCTCCTACTTTGAGCTCTCAAATACTCCCAATCTTAGGTTTGAGCTAGAACTCCCATTTGATGTTTGATATTCGATCTGTTGGAAGTAATGGACCTGCCACGCTAAGCTCTTCAAGTTTCATACCTCCTATTTATGTTTTCATTTAGATTTATTGTGCTATTTAGTTGGAGGATAATTTATATTTTTAAGTGAAATGGATCATTTCTCAAATCTCTTTCATCCTATATTTAATTATAGGTCAATATTGAGTGAGGAGTCATCAACAGGCTTAACATAGGTGGTCAAATTACTTTCCCGCTGAATTTCATTGTTTCGTAACAATGTCATTGTGTCGTATGTTGGCCTTTATCCAACATCCACTTATTATTTATTTCTTCATAAAAAATTAATAATCATGTATTATTATGCACATACTGACCACCTTTTTTTAATTCATAGGTTCTATGCACCTTATATGGTCACCCCATGTGTGAAATAAGTGAATTTGGCCATTTTGGCCTATTATCTTAAAATTTCAGAACTCCTTTATATCTTCCAACATATATTTTAAATGTAAATTTCCATGTTACAAGACTTTTTATCAAAAACAAAAACACCTATAAGGTGTTTTTTCCTCTCATATTTGTAATTTATCTATTAGGAAATTTCCTTGTCTCCCCTATCACCTCCTAAGTGGCCCCCTTAATCCATATGAATTGATTTCCATGTCTTAAGGAATTTATTTTTTTAATTAAAGGGAATGGATAATGCATTATGGTGGCCCTTATTTAAATTAATTAGATTCAATAACTAGAGTAGTTATGAAGCATGGTAAGGACATGCCATTTGATTATAGTTTTTTTTGAATTGTAATATGAATGGGAATTGACCCAAGGATACCTCTTATGTGTTTGGATAACTTAGACATGGGATTTATCATTTATTAAATTCCCTAAATGACCATCTAACCCCATAAAATTGCATATAATCCTAGTAAAATGGTATTTCTTGCTTTAGTGAATTGAATGTTTTTGAATTTATATACTGATCTCAACATGGTGGTTTTTATTTAATTGAATGAATTGGTTATTGTGAATAGATTGTATTGTATGACCTATGTGTGGTGGTGTAATAATTTAAATTAATTTAACACGACACCACTAAAATTGTTACCTTGAACCATATGAATTGAATTTTCAATTCTCATGGAATTAAATGAATTTGGATTATAATGGTAGTAATACCACTCATTTTTTATGATTTCATAAATTCTTATCATGAATTGAGTTTGATTTAATGGGTTTGAATTTGAATAAAGGATAATATGAGTGGTAATACCTCATGTATTGAATTGTAAATATGTATATCATTATTTTATATGAATGAAAATGCTTAAATTGTAATTGATTTTGAATAATGATGTTAATAAGAGGTTAAATATCACATATTATGTAATAAATGGTTATTCCATTCTAATATATATATATATATATATATGGTATTGAAAAATTTAAATCATGAGATGTATTTATTCATGGCTTGAATTATAAATATGATGTTTCCTTTATATAGACTATATAATTGAGTTGCATTAGAGGGTTTTTTTCATGCCAAATATTAAAAATCAATACACCTTTATAGAGGTTTGTATGATGGTAATGGGTGTTGAACATAGAGGAAAAATAACACTCCCTTACATTGGGTGTTGAGTATGGAATCTCACACCCGTGATACTATATATACATTAGGCTGAGGCATCACATTCCATGATTTCTATGTGTCTCATGGTGTCTCACTCGCCATCCCAATTGTTTTAGTATGACATATCTCAATATATTATAATGAACGGAATATACCCATTGGATTGATCTTATAGGCACATCAGACTGGTGTTGGAAATGTGATTTATGTCTTAGTCCATACAACACTAGTACTGTAGGGATATGACCATCAAGTATTCTTACGCACTTGGTTCATATAGGTGGATGGAATATAGAACTAAACTATATATATTATTACTAATTATATGAATATAATGACATAATCACACATCCATTATGGTCATTAGTCAATGTAGGCAGACACACCTGGTGTCATTTAAAAAACATAATAATTTATTTATTTGGTTGTTTATTTTAGAATTATTTTACTATTCTCCTTATACCTTTACACTGTTTGGTTATGAGCACTGTTGGGATTACACATAGACACCATTGGTGGTGCCCTAATTATATTTTTATCTAACACCATACTTAGGATATCCTTATCACTTGATAAGATTGTTTGGATTCATGTATTAAATATGTAAAGGACCCTACTATGAGTTAATGATATGATTTACTTTTAGATGTATATTATGAGATTTGGAACGGGTTTTAGCTCAGGATGGTTATGGATATGTTTTTTCTTTCTTCCTTTTGAACTATTGTGTAACATGTTTGTACTGGAATATTTTCTTTCTGTAGTACAACATGTCATGCATCCATATATCTAACTCTGTCTTAGATGCTTTTGACATAATGACTGGTTGTTCGGTTTAATATTATATCATTGTTAATTTATTCATCTATCTATTTTCACTTCTATTGTTCATTTATTCTCTCTAATTATATATGATTCCACTACTATTTCATATTGGTTGTATATGTTGTGATTCTATGACATGAATGCACAATCTTCGAATTATACCACTATTGCACCATCACTGCTAGTTGGTAGCCTCTAGTGTATGTGGAGGTTAACTTGAGCTCCATGTGATAGACCATCTTAGGGAATGGTTTATGTGGACCCCGTTTCAGGACATTATAAAGTTATATCAGTGCCTTTTTCTAGTTTGGTTACTATTTGTGTATTAGACAGTAGATTTTCAGTTAAAAGGATTCAGAATTGACCTTGTGCTTAGACGTAGCTAACCCATATATAGGGGAAAAACATATTACTTGTGATGGGTAATTCTAATTGTCTATTATTCCATTTACTCTTTATATGACATCTCTATTGGATGAAACACTTAAGCATTCATTTTATTTATATTGATGATATTGAAAGCATATTTTCTATTCTATGTCCCGATGAGATGAGTGAATTGAATTAGAATATGCATCATTATATTCACAGTATGAAAGATAGAACATGCATCTTATCATGTCATATTTAATTTTTCATCATGCATTGACTATGCATCTTGATAGTTTCTTCAATATTAAATGAATTGTATGGACATATCTTATAGCTATTGGAAAACATGATTTATACTTAATGTTTCTACCATAACCTAACGTTGTGTTCTCAAATAAGTTAAAGCATTCACCTTATTCATGAAATAATGGAATTTTGAACCATGGACCATCAATCACATGGAATGTAAAATGTTATGGTATGAGTCAATAGGATTCCACATTTGGTTCAGAAGGTGTATGGGACCATATGGATCATAAAATGGTTAACCATTTTATTCCACAATTTAATGTTGTTTAAAATTTTGATCAATCACAAATTCAAACTGATAATGAATCCTAAAGTAACTTAGTTTGTTATTTAGTTGCCTGCTTACATATAATGTTTTTTTGAAGAGTTTTTTTGTGCTTATTATAATTCATTTTATGTTCAATACTAATTATAACATTCTTAGTTTTTTATTTATAAATTTTTTCATGTTCTAGAATTATTGGTTGCGAGCAAATGAGAACCAGTTTTCAGTTGTAAGGTGTATGGGTGCCTTAAAAATGGGACAATGAAGCTTGAGTTTTTGAACCATTACATATATGTATGTATGTATGTATGTATGACCATGTTTTATTTGAAATAGAAATTAATTTAATGTATGATTAAATTTTAATTAGTAATAAATTGGTTTGATGCAGGATGGTATATCTTTTAAATATTTAAAGTTTATTTTTCAATCATTACAGTGACTCTAAAATGAATCCCTATGTGGTTTTCCTCATTCAAACCATTGTCTACACATGTTTTAAAATTTTTACCATGAGTTTTTTTGGGAAAGAACCATGATAATTTTCCGTACGATTTTTACTTTATATAAATGACTTAATTCATAGGTTCTTCAGCCTAGAGACATTTCTGTTGGCATGATCTAGTGATAGGTTTGACACTTGTGATTATATAAGGGGATAATATGAGGTAGGTAGCACCCTTATAGATTTAATTACTTGTTTAATGTTATGATTTTTTGGAAACATGGTGCCATTCAGGTGTCATTGTCCCTTGTAAGACTCATACCTTCAAAATGACACCCTATCCTGAATGGGTGGTTATGGTATCCATGACCTTTGACATGGTATGAGCACTGAGTAATGCTTCTTTTCAGAATTTTAGACATTCCAAATGAATGTTGAACCATTTTTTGGTCTCATGACCCTATCTTTTCTTTCCTTGGTCAACTCGAGAGGCTATCCTTCTCTTTTATAGTCTCTTGGGACAATGTGACTCGATCCAATTTTCTTCATTGTATACCTGATAAATAAATTCATATGGATGAAAACCTACGATATTATTGATCACATGTTTACCTTGATTCTAAACCTTAGGTAGTGGGTGTTTATATAAATCATACCCATCGAGTAGATTAAGGTTATAAAATAAACTTGTTGAGTATAGTGAACTCGCTGATCATTGTGTTATTGAGTACATCCTTAGTTCAACTTTGGAGTTAAGTGGCCTAGGTGTCAAAGGATCAAAATCACTCCAATGTTCATAATGGTGTTCATAGTGGATCAGGTGTCTTGACACACTGATCAAGTTGGAATTGGTTTCTTTCCAAAATCCTTGACATTGAGAGTGTAGCTTTAAAGAGTTCCACACATGAATTTAATGTGAATCTAATCTAGTTAACTTATATGAATCAAGTATATACATTCCTTAAAAAACAAGTACACTCATATGTTGAGGATAATTTCTTCAGTTCTGGTAAATACTAGTCCCTCCTGGTAGGAGGACCAAAACCAAATAGGACCATCAGAAAATGGTCAAGATTATGTGAATTACCTTATGGATTGGAAGTGTTGATTCATGTCAGTTCTTGATTATAAGCAAGATGATGATGTGGTTAGTTTTATATATGACCTCTGAGAAACATAGGCGATCTTGGATGAACTTCAGTGGTTAATTTTAGAAATCACATGATGCCTCAGGTGGTAATGTTTTCTGATCGGTTATTGACGATGTGTTGGAAGGTGATTTTGATCTTCTTTAAAGAAGTCAACTTGTATTTGTTCAACTGCACATCTCTTATTTTTATAGGTATCCTCTTAGTGAGGTATTTATTTATTTATTACCATGTTCCCTATCTTGTAATCATCCAGGTACACTAAGAGATCATTGTTATTAAGTCGTGCTAATGTTTTAAAAATTATTGAGATCGATAAGTGAAATTTATCATGTTGTGTGATGGATGCTTGGTTATTCAGAGGCTTAGATAGTCCCGAGGGATACTTGGGTTCCAGGTAAGAGCACCGTGAATGGATTCTTGGACCCCATCTATTTTACTTTGACTTTATAGCTAGGAAGATGCCACTCTTAGCTTAGTCAATTATTTGAGGTGGATGTCTTGGCCTTGTACCAACATATCCTTGTAAACATGGATTGTGGACTACATTAGGTTGGTTACTTAGACTCTAGTTTTTTAAATAATAGGTTATTATGGTCTTTTAGTTGGTATATGAAGTAATTATTTAATGTTTACTGATTCTGGTGGTTTGGATCTAGGATACACCCTTTTTCGTGTTGGGACACGATTGCTAAATTGTCCAAGTGGTGGATTGTTGAAAGAGAATCTCCAAAAGACAGTTAAGGGATTTGGTGAATGTTCTTGTGGAAAATTAATGATTCATCAGAAGAATTCATCTTAGTTCTGATTCAATTATACTGACAGTCTAAGATGTATGTCTTGATGAAAGTAAGATAAAGGTGGATCGACTCATCATTTTTCTTGTTCAATGTCTACGATCAAGTGAGACCATTTCAATCAAATAGTATATTTAATGTTGGTTTTGTTTTAATGGTCAACCTTGATTTTAATGAAAATCTTGCATGACTAGGTTCAAGTTGTTCGATCGTAATTTTATTGTTTCTTTACAGTGAGGTTCATATTATAGTCTCAGACATCTTTAGGTTAACTTTATTAAAGTAGGACATGCTAGGAGCATTGTTAGAATTCTTAGAGGCATGATTTGTAGGAAATTATATTTCTGGATATGTTGTGGATAGTAATTGGCCCCATTCTAATGTTAACACCCTTTGTGGGAATCACCATCGATCAGATGTTCAATGAGGTGATGATATGGTTATGTATTTAGCTAAACGAGCTCAATTAATCTATTTATAAATTTTCTATTTTAATAATGAGAATTGGCTCGGGTTTTGATAACATAAGTGATGTATAATAATGTTGATCCAAATGATGTTTTGGGAATTTGGAAACACAATGTTACCACTTGAACGAGACTTCGTAATCCTCGTAGATCAGCTGATGTTTTAGTTGATCCAGAAGGCTTCTCGTGGATGAGATGTTCTAAGGAGGGGAGGTGCTAAGGACCTAAGTTTTTTCAAAAAATAAAATCTACTAGGACATTAATTTTTATGTTTAATGGATTATTCATTTTACAACGTAATATTTGGAACATAAATTCTAGATTTGGGACACTTCAATGTGTTTTTTTAGACTTTGTTGATAGCCTGAAGGGTTACTTGGGAGTTTCATTGAGTTTCATGAGTTATGGGTCAAAAAATATCATGTTTTAATTCTATGAACTAGAACAAGGTTTTTATAAAACTAAGATGTCCCCAGATGAGAAAAGTGTGGTTGTAGTGGGGGGAAGATGTGCCCCATATGGGCTACGCATGGTTTTCCCAAACTGTGTGCCTAGACCGCACAAGTATTTCCTTTTAGGAAGTCCCTATAAATTATTCAGTTCATGGTCATTGAACCATTAGGGAAACTATGGATAACAAACCCGGTAAGGTGGGTTCCTTAATAAATTTTTGTAGAATGGTTTTCACGTAGTTTGGAAAAATCTATGGATAAACCAAACACCCCCATGTTTTGGGGTGAAATATCATTTTTCCTCCACTTATGTTTAACCTTTTTTTTGATTTCCTTTCTTCTTCTAGTGGAACAAAACAATCTTATTCATCCATTGAGCTCTAAAATACTCACAATCTAGGATGTAAGATAGATCTCTTATCAAGTATTTGACCTTTGATAAATCACAAGAAATGTATTTTTATCTATAAGCTCCCATAGTCTCTTACCTACTATCTAAGTTTTTGTTTGGATCTGTTGTGCTATTTACCTATAGGATCATTTTCCCCATTTATGAGGAAATGTACCATTTCTCAAATATCTTTCAACCTTCTTCAAAGTAGTTTCCAATATTGAGTGTGGAGTCATCTAAAACCTTAAGGTATGTGGTCAAATTGTTTTCATGTCGAGTTTCATTGTTTCATAACTATGTCAGTGTGTCGTATGTCAGCCTTTTTTGAGAATCATCTTATTATTGGGTTCTTGATATGAAATTGAAAATCATTTTGTTAATATTAATCTAATGACCCTTGTTTTTTAATTTATAGGTTTTATGAACCTTATGGGGCCACCCCATAGGTGATCCAAATTAAATTATCCAATTCGGCTATTTGTCTTAAAATTCCAGAACTCCTTTGTATCTTCTTTCTTAGCTTTTAAATGTAATTACACTTTATACATGGGTGTTAAGTGGAACCCAAATCACCTCTGTTGTGTTTGGACATATCATATCTAGAATTTCCCTTTTTAGGAAAATAATTTATTTCCCATTTTCCCCCTAAGTGACCCACCTTGAGCCTTAAGAATTGATTTCCATGTATTAATGGATTTAATGGTTTTATCGAAGGAGATTCCTAATACATGATGATGAAGCTTATTTAAATGAATTGGAATATGTATATAGAGTATGTATGAATTATGGTAAGGCTATAAAAGTATATTATAGTTATTTTTAATATTCATATGAATGGTAGTTGAATTAATGGTACCTCCCATGTGTTTGGATAATACAGACATGGGATTTCCTATTAAGGTAATTTTTATAAAGTCCATGTCACACCCTAAAAAACTTATGAGCCTAGTAAATGGGTTTTCATGCCCTAGTGAATTGAATGGGATATAATTTATAGAATGGTTTCAACACGTTGGTTTGTATTTAATTGAATGAATTGGGTATGGTGAATAGATTTTATATGATAGCCTATGTAATGTGGTGGAATCATTTAAATGAGTTTACCACGAATCATCCCAAATTGAAACCTTGAACCATATGAATTGAATTACCATGTTTCAATGAATTAAATGGAATTGGATTATAAGGTTGGTAGTAAAACATATTTATTGTGGTTTAATAAATGTTTATCATGATTTTTATTTCCTTGAATGGGTTTGAATTTAAGTAGAGGATCATATGAGAAGTAATAAATCATTTATTAAATTTGTGAATTTATTTATGCCTCATTTATATTAATGAAATTTTTTAAATTGTAATTGATCTTGTCCAATGACGTGCATAAAAAGTTATACTTTATGAATTGTGTTATAAATGGTTATTCTTTTCTTAAATATATATACGATATTAATAAATTAAAAAAATTTGAGGTACAACATCAGGGGTTGAATTTTAGATATGATTTTTCCTTTACACAGGAACCAAAAAATATATTTAATGAGAGATTTTTCCTCATTCAATATATTAAAAATTAATACACCTTTATTGAGGATGTGTACGTTGGTATGAGGTGTTTATCATTGTGGATAAATAATACTCCCATAAATAATGTGTTGAGTATGGAATACCACACCAATGATACTATATGGATGTTGGGCTGGGGTTCCACGTTCCATGATTAGAGTGTTGCATGGAAGCTCACTCACCATCCCAAGTGTTGTAGTATGAAATCTCTATTTCTATTAGGATGAAGGGAATGTACCCTTTGTCTTGATCTTATAGGATCGTTAGAGTAGTATTGGATAAGTTATTTACAACCCTGTCCAAACAATACTAGTATTCTATGTATATAGCCATTAGGCATCCTTAAGCACTTAGTTCATATAGGTGGACACAATATGGAACTAATCAATATATATTATTACCAATTATATATATATAGTGACATGATCAAACTTCCATTATTTCAATTATCTGAAGCAGGTAGACCCACCTGGTGTCCTTTATAATCTTTAACAGGTTTTTACTTGGTTGTTTATTTCAGCATTGTTTTACTATTCAGGTTATACAGGGACACTATTTAGTTACAATCACTGCTTGGATTACACATAGACACCGTTTGTGGTGGCCTACTGTGATTTTTATCTCACACCATACTCAGGACTCCCTTAGCACCATAGAATATTGTATGAAAGCAAGTATAAAATATGGCATGGACCCTACTATAGGTTGATGATATGCTTTACCATTATATGGTGATTTGGATAAGAGGATTAGGCTTTATCTTAGGATTCTTATGGGGTTGTTTTTTCATTCTTCCATTAATACCATTGTGTATCACATTTTTACTGGCCTATTTCCTTTCTGTATTATATTACTCCATGCATTCTTATACCATACTCATTCTTAGAGGATTTTGTAATTATTATTGGTTGTTCAACTTATTTTTTTATGCTTCTCATTTATTCAGTTACCAGTTTATGCTTCTACTATTTATTGATTCTGTAAACTTATATATTCTTCCACTATTATTTATTAAAAAAAATTATCTATTGTGATACTATGAAATGAGGGTATAGTCTCACTACTATAACACTTATACACTCTCACTACTAGTCAGCAGCTTCTGGCATATGGGGACACACGATTGAGGCCTTGTGGCCCACCATATCGGGGCATGGTTTAAGTGGACACTAGTTTGTGATGTTACAATACCGATGCTTAAAATATTTGTTTCCAAAGATCTTATTCATCCTTCTAGGTAATATATATAATTCACATTTAAAATTTTTAGAAACATGTCAATTAGATTTTATAATAGCTTTCTTATTTTTTGGATATCTAATAAATTTTTAAGGAGTTTATTCTATTGTAGTCATGTTAATTGTAGTGAATGAAACTCCACCTTTCTATTTATTTTCTTTCTCAGTATATCTTTTGAATATAATCTCATACTGCCTCAAGGTTCCAATAAGATTTTCTAATGTTATATTACTAACCTTCACTGTTTCATCAACAATACTTATCTTAGATTCCCATTAATTGGCCACGATATAAATTGATTTTTCATTATGTATTTCATCATCAAATATGTTTTCACCAATATCATGTAGGTTATTTATGATAGTCTTAAATTTCTAATAAATTTTAGCAACTTAGTCACAAAGTAAAAAATCAAAATCTTGATAATCAACTCATATCATAACTCTACTGGTATCTAAAACATTTAATGTTCCAAAACGCGTAACCTCTAACATCTTCCAAATACTGTAATAAGATTTACAAGAATAAATAAGAATATTGATACTCATTTTCATTGAATATATAAATTTGTTCTTAACTATTATTTTAGTTGATATTCTTTATTTTATTGATCTGTGGAGGTTATTACTTACTTATCAGGTAGTTTTCAATCTATAGTTAGCCTGAAAAAGTTATCAACCACAGTATTTATAAAAAATTTCCTCATTATATCTCTCCAATATTAATAGTCATATCCATAAAAAATATGAGGTCTATTAGAATTGATATTGTTTATGGAGCTAACATTTAAACCTACCATTTTATTGGAAAACATTATTTTCCAAAAAACACATTAATGTATTAATGTTTTATTAAAAAAAGATTATAACAAAACATAACCGACTTAAAATAGTAAGTATAATAAAAACATAGTAATTATTTGAGTAGTGGAACCCTTCTCTGACACAAATTTTAGGATATCAATATTAGTTATGAAAGAATGTGTTCTTGATGGATTTAATATAATAGGTGTTGAAATGTAATTTTAAAAACATTAGTTTAAAATAACTAAACTAAACAAATTAAAAAATCATATTTATGTAAAAAAACAGGATTCAGACTTGGCTGTCAGTATGATTTTCAAATTATCATAATTAGAATTATTTTGATAATATCAGAGTATAGATATCATAAAAAAATATTTAATTAAAACAAAGGCAAAAAGATCATATTCATAATAGATTAGTTTGTTTCGTATTCACAGTGGATCCAATTAATACTTCTAATTATATTTTATTTTATTTTTAATCGTTACAATAAAACTATAAAAAAAGAAAAACAGAATAGAAAACATGTAACAAACAAGTAATATAATAGATATAATTTAAGAATAAATTGTATCTATTTAAAAATAATAGAACTATTTTAACCTTAAGAGTATGATAGCCACAAATATTGGCAAATGATATCCCCTGTTTTATATATAAAATAGATTGTATATTTCCTCAGTAAGAAAATCCCTCTATATGAATATCAGATTCTCTGTCTAGATATTCTTGTAAGACATTGATCTAATGGATCATATTCTCTATCTCACTATCCCTGTGAGCCCTATATCATTGCGATGATCAGATTCTTCATCTTTCTATACCCACAATCCCTCGATCATAATCACAATAATCGAACATAAGTAACAATTACAATAAAGTTCTTAAAAACTTTAACATGAGATGATTTCCATTTAATGACTCTCTCTAAATAATTACCTCGGACTGGGAACAAGCTACTCAACCTTTGCAAAAATTACAAAAATCTAGATCAAAAATCTAACCCACTACATTGCATAGTAGAAACTACTTAAAACTCATAAAACGACTGGTTATTTATATTATATCATCCTAATATCCATATTTTCTCACAATGGTTGTAACACCCCAAGCTTCCACGATACGTTTCCCTTTGAATAATACAGTAGCTTGTGTTGTACGCAACATCGAGTTCAAACACACCACAACAAATAAAACCAGCCATTAAGAATAGAAATACCAACTTTTTAAATTTTTATAAATTTTATCTTTTAAAATGGACTTCATTTTTGGATTCAGAATATCGAAATTAGATTAGGGTGATTTTTTTGGTATTTTTATGAAAACTTTCAATTTTTGATGAATAGTGAAAAACAATGAGTTATTGGTTAAAACCGACTTTTTTGTTAAATAATTATTTATTTTATTTAAATTTATTTTAGGTCAAAATAGATACATAATACCTTTATAATTTCAATGTAATTCATTTGAGTCAGTTTATAATAATTTTAGATATATAAAAATGTTATTGAACTTTTTACTGTCTTTTACCCACCTACCAGGAGCATTTGTAAATTTATATAAAACTTAATTTTACCACTTCTGTGAGTTGAATTTTAAAAATCTAAAAAAAAGGTTGATATCAATAAGTAAAATATGGTTTAATGAGATAAAAATAATTTTTGGTGAATAGTAACTTTTGACTTTTATTTACCACGGTTAAAACTAAATAGGGTAATTAAAGGTAAAAATGATAATATTATTATCCTAACACATGTCCTAATTATAATGGATAAGTTTAATTCGACCGAAAATAACCATAGGAATAAAATATGATCCTTTAGGTCTACTTGGAATAGATTAGGACATTTATTATTATTTAATTCAAAGAAGAGTTAAAAGTGTTAAATTAAATGTTTAATAACTAAACCATTATTAATATAAGGTTACACATAAGATAAATTCGATTATAAATATTAATAAGAATTATAAAAATATTTCCTATATAATATTATTTTATTTATATTTTTTAAACATTAAATAATTTAATTTATTTATGACACAATGATGATACAATAATTACCTTATTAATGAAATATTAAAATAATTGATATTATAAATATCAAAATAAATGTAATCTCAGACTTTTTATGAATTACACTAATTTTTTAGGTTAATATGACATGATAGGGTTGATTAAATGAATTTTTTTGAAGTAATAATGCTGTTATAAATTTAAAAAAAGAAAAATAGAAAATAGTGTCAAAATTGACATAAAAGAGTTTTTAAAACAAATATTATATTATTAATTGATATTCTATTCCTAAAAATCTAATGTTCGGCAAAAATTCTTAAATAACATTATTTATTTCATTAATGAACCACTTGTGGTTTTCTTGGAATTTTATAGTAAGTTTATTAACCCTATAATATAAAAATACAAAGAGACATGCTAAATGTCAAACTAATTAACTAAGACTTAAATCTAAAAGATAAGGTTAATATAGTGACCCAAACCTATCAAAAACCTATTAGTTGAGTATTTTTCGATACATCCCCACCTTATAATTGAAATAAATTATTTTTGAACCATTAGAAACCGAAAATGATTTTATTATAAAATAATATTTCTATATTTTCCTAAGGTTCCCTTCACCCCTCTTATAAAAAATAACTTCCCATACTCTCTCAAATTCACACCTTAAAATCCATTTGTCTCGGCCTAACCCTGCTCAAATATCCTATCAACAATCCTACCTTAATCCTAGAGTCCTTACATTAGTAATAAAGCCATCCTATGGAGCCCTTTTGATCAAATCAAAAGGAAAAACCCGAAGAAGAGGTAAATATTTCATCACCACTTTCAAGTTCCTTTCTTCTTCCACTTCCTCTTTCTTTGTTGTTTCCATTCTAAAATAATAAATCCAGTATCTTATATATACTGTGATGTTATTATAAATATGGTACAACCATATTTATTATTCTATCCATCCTTTTAATGACATGTCACCATACGGGCGTACGTACGGCTTACCGTCTCCACGTCGTGGTGTAGTTGTTATTCAATACATTATTATTTGTATTGGTATAATAATGATGTATAATTGATGTAAATAATAAATATAACCTGATAATTATTCTGTATATATGATATACAATCCAATTATATATTATTTTAATATAAAAAAATGATATTGTTGCTCGTGCGTACGTACAGATTTCTGTCTCCACGAACGCGATGAGATTCATTCCCCATTGTATCCATTCAAGACTAATTTTTATTTTATGAATAAAAATAATGTTTAAATAATTAATAACATTCAGAATATGAATAATATACATCATATCCACAACAAACATTACTTACGTAACAATGCATATAAAGGAAAACGAACCAGTTAACACCCGAAACGATGATACTAATGAAATGTCATTAGCAAAGAAATATTATAAGATCATATATGATATCATATTAATGTATATGGTTCTTTTATGATTTAATAACAATTATTTCACAATTATACATGAGGTTAACCTACCCTTGACTAAGTAAAAGAACATGGTAAGGGTTAATTACACAATTTCTTCATTATCTGAGGTTGTTTATACGTAATTATCTACTGGGATCTCTTTATCATCCACATCCATACTTCATAAAAATGTATTTCAATTTTTTTTAATAATTACTAGGCAATGGGTTAATGTAATTTATACCCTTATTTAACCATATAGGTTTTGAAAGGAATCTTTCCATCGTTTTCCAAACAAGGTACTTTATGACCTTTTCAACAAAACTAATGTAAGAATGTTTTTTTAACTTATACGGAGGGTGAGACTATTTTCTGCTGTTATAACATTTTCAAAGAATCCCTTACAAGATTATAAAAATATTTTCAAAATAAATGTTTTCTTTATTATTATGTGACTCTTAAATTATTTCAAAATAGAAAGAGATATTTCTCTAAAAAAGGTTTTGATTTTATCTATGTTAACATCCTTTGATGGATTTTAAGCTTATTCGAAGATGATTTATTATGATGCAAAACTTCTATATTGTATTGAAGGTTTTGTGATATGTTTGACTATGCATGTGTTAATTTTACACCATTCATGGTTTATGAATAAATTTTTGAAATTTTTATGCTAGTTTTAATACGAATGTTTATGTTATGTTTAAAACTTTTCATATGAGGAATTTATTCAACTTTGTAAGTGACGGGTGGAGCCTGATATAGCTCCTTGATGCATAGGTAGGTCTTATGAGACAAACTAGTGTCTTGGCACAAGGATTTGAAAAAATCATAATTGTATTCTTGGAACAAGGCCTTGACTATGTGGTTATGAAGTCTGTCATTATGCATTCAATCATTATGAAAATGGATATTGATATTGCATGTGATTATTTGACTAGTAGAATATCCATGTGAATAGGTAAAAGGAATTTTTTTGATTTTATATTTTCCATATTATGCTGAAGTTCAAGTTTAAAAGGCTTTTATTTTAGTCTTATACATTGCCTTTAATGTTTATGCTTATTTATGAAATTTTCTGCTATATTGTTATCCTTAATGATAATCTAAGATCACCCCTTTCTATGTTTTATTTTTCCCAGGATGTGAAGTATTTTATGACTGACATACAGGGATAGCCTAAGGGGATATGAGTGTGATCTATGGAAATTATGTTGTTTTATTGTTTTCATTTTATATTGTAATGTAAAACTTATGAATGTATCTAGTATTTAATAGGCTGCTAAACTAGTCGGTCTTTTGGGACTTGATTTCCTTGTATCATGCCAATGTTATGTAATAATGCACCGACTCTAGGTAACTGGGGTCGGGGCATTACAATTGATATCAGATAAAGTTTAGTACAATCCTTGGAATCTAGATTTAGATAAACTCTGATTAGAGCACATTACCCTAAGATAGAATTTGAGGATTAATATAGAAGAACTTCCTAGAATTTTGGTACTGTAGAGATTTTGTGAGTTTTCCAAGAAATAAATCCCTGTATAGATACGAGTAGGTAGAGTTAGCTTTGGAACATATGTACCTAGGGGTAAAACCTGAAAACACCGCTTTGAGCTATACTCAAATGGGAACTGGTGCATGACAACGGGCCTTGCTGCACTCTAGGTTACGACACTCCTAGGGGATATGCTTAGGATAATTCTAATTTTCTTTACAAACCATTATGAAGGGTTTATGAGTATATACTTCCTCAAAGAGAACATTTTTATTGTTATGGGTTATATCCATAAACTATTCAGTTTATGTTAACTATTTTACAAGTTTGGAATTATGTATTTCGATTCATAAACTAATCTAGTTTATGACATTGTTTAGAAATGGAACCTAGTGGAAAGAATGGAAACCGTAACAATTCACATGATACATGTAGGGATTTCCCTCCTACTCAAGATAATTATAGTGGAGCTTGTGAAGAAACTAGTTCTGATCAGCTTATCACCATGCTGGGATAACTCACTCAAGTTATAAATAATAACCTTACCCATATGAAGCACCCTGATCCACAGCGTAAAGAATGAATGTTAGATCGCTTCATGAGGAAAAAACCACCAAAATTAAAGGGATTAAAAATCCATTAGTGTTTGAGTAATGGATTAATTCCTTAGAGAAAATATTCTATGCCTTAGGGAGTAGCGAAAGGGAAAAAGTTGTCATGGCAGTTTACCGCCTCACTGGAGATGCTGGTCAATGGTGGTCATTGATTCAAAACACAAAGGAAGATGAGGAAGTATCAAATATGTAATGGGGGGAGTTTAAAGAGATTTTCATATAAAAATACTTTCCTCATGACCATCAAGCTGATATGGAAAGACAATTTCTGAGTTTAAGGAAAAAGGGTGATGAGAATGTCGCAAAGTATGAAGCTAACTTTACAAGGTTAGCGAGGCATGCTGCAAATTATATACGTAACCCAAGAAGTAAGATTTATCATTTCTTTTATGGGTAAAAACTATTTATTTGTCGATCATTAGTCTCAAAATACTTCTCTTCATATGAAGATATTGTCTCATGTGCTATCAATATAGAAAAGGAATTCTCTAAGTCTTACGACTTTAAAGAAAAGAAAGAGAAGAATATATCTACTGAACACTTTGGAAATATAAATAAGGGGAAGAAGGGAAAATTTGAATATCAATCCTACAGTTAATGTGGGAAGAAAAACCCCAGTACTTTCCTGAAGGGAATGAGAGTCTCTTACAAGTGTGGTGAAAAAGGCCACTAAGCTCGTGATTGCAAGGGTAAGAAAGAGACTATCAATGTTGAATGCTACAATTTTATATAAAGGGGGAATTATACAAATGAATGTCCTAAGTTCCAAGGATAATTACCTTAGAAAAGTCCAAGGGATCAAGTCCATGATTATACTACCAGTACTGCTGAGGTTGATGCTCTGAAAGACGTGGTGGTAGGTAATTTAATTGTTTCCTCAAGTTTAGAAAATGCTTTATTTGATTCTAGATCATCGCATTGTTTCATATCTTCCCAATTTTCTAATAAAATCATATATCTCCAATTTGATTTAACAAGGGAGTTCTAATTCAGAAATACTAAGGGATGTATCATTGCAACAATGTTTTGTGAATCAGTCCCCATTAGGTCATATAAATGTTTATTATCTACTGTTCTCATCATCACACCCATGATTGAATTTGATATAATCCTCGGTATGGATTTTCTTTCAGACCATGATGCAAAAATTTATTTTAAGAAGAAGGAAGTTACTATTTTTGATGACGATGATAAAGAACACCTTATCTTTAGAGTAGAATTGTCACCACCCGATTCTTATCTAGATTCACCCCAGTAGCTCAACTAAATTCAATTAATGGGGAGGAAGAGAATTAAATAACTGTGGGTGAGGAAAATAATGTTCAAATAGAATATTTACCTATTGTGCAAGAATATGTTGATGTGTTTCCAGAATATTTACCCGGGCATCCTCTAGAATGAGAAATTGAGTTTTCTATTGATTTAATTCCCGGTTCAAGGCCCATATCGAAGACCCCTAATAGAATGTCCACTATGGAATTAGTGGAACTAAAGAAACAACAAGAGGAATTGAGTAACAAGGGATTTATTCACCCTAGTTTTTCTCCATGGGGAGCCCCTGTCCTTTTTGTTAAGAAGAAATATGGATCTATGTGGTTGTGCATTGACTACATGGAGATCAATGCTATAGCAATAAAGAACAAGTATCCCCTACCTCATATTGATGAATTATTTGACCAAATCCATGGAGCTCAATATTTTTCAAAGATTGACCTTCGATCTGGATACCATCAATTGTGCGTGAATAAGGAAGACATTTCGAAGACAACATTTCGAACCAGGTACGGGCTTTACGATTTTACAGTAGTTCCTTTTGGATTGAATAATTCACCCTCTGTCTTCATAGATCTAATGAATATGTTTTTCAAGGAATACATTGATGACTTTATAGTGGTATTTATTGATGATATCTTGTTATACTCTAAAAGCTACAAAGATCATGAAAATTACTTGCGCATTATCTTGAAGTCTCTTAGAAGAAATGAATTATATGGGAAGTTTAGCAAGTGTAAATTCTAGATTCAAGAGATTTCTTTTCTTGGATATATTTTCTCTAAGGATGGAATATCTGTTTATCCTTCAAATACCAAGGCTATCCATGAATGGCCAGCACCTATGATTATAACTGAGGTACGTAGTTTTATTGGTTTAGCATGTTATTATCGGCGTTTTGTCCATAAGTTTTCTTGATTGGATAACCCATTAACCAAGATCCCACGTAAAGGGGCTAATTTTTTTGACAAAAGAGTGTGAAGAATGTTTTGAAGAACTAAAGAGAAGATTAGTCAATGCTCCTATATTGACTCTACCATTGGGGAATGATGCTTTCTATATTTATAGTGATGCTTTAAATAAAGGAATTGGTTGTGTCCTTATAGATATTGATAGTGTTATTGACTATGAATCACGACAGCTAAACATTCATGAGAAAAACTATCCTACTCATGATCTTGAGTTATAAAATATAATCTTTGCTTTAAAGATATGGAAACATTATCTCTATGGTGAAAAATGTGAGATTTATACTGATCATAAGAGTTTAAAGTATATTTTCTCATAAAAAGAACTCAACATGAGGCAAAGGCGATGGATTCATCTACTCAAGGATTATGATTGCAATATACACTACCACCTGGGGAAGGAAAATAAGGTGGAAGATGCTTTGAGTAGAAAGGATCATGGAGTTTTGAAAAATATGAGAGTTGAAAAGGATCCTATATACATGGATATATTAAATATGGATATGGGAATAACCATGGAAGGTGAAGCATCAATAATTTTTCAAATGGTTTCCAAAACATCTTTACTAAAAAGGATAAAATGTTCTCAGGCTGATGATGAGGAGCTTCTAAAGAAGATTAAAGCTTTGAATGATGGGAGATTGAGTGACTTCATATATAATGATGGGATTTTAAAATTTGGGAAGAGACTTTGTGTTCCCGATATACCTGATCTAAAAAAAGAATATTTGGATAATGGTCATAGCTCCAAATTATCTATACACCCTGGGAGCATGAAGATGTATAGAGATTTGAAGGAACATTTTTTGTAGGACAACATGAAGAGGGAGATTACTGATTTTGTGTAAAGATGTTTGGTTTGACAACAAGTGAAAGCTAGAAGGAAACATCCTGGAGGAGTCATGAAACCTCTTCCCATACCTAAATGGAAATAGGATAATATTACAGTGGACGTTGTCATGGGGCTACCAAGGAAACCTAGAAGAAATGATGGAATATGGGTCATTGTTGATCGTCTTACCAATTCAACACATTTTCTTGTTATAAGAGAAGATTTACCACTAGAACATTTAACAAGACTATATGTTAATGAAGTTGTAAGATTTCATGGAGTACCCCTATAGATTGTTTCTGATTGTGATCCCCATTTTACATCCAGATTCTAGAAAAGTCATCAAAAATCACTGGATACTAAACTACGTTTGAGCACTGCCTACCACCCTCAAACTGAGGGAAAATCAGAATGGAAAATTCAAACCTTAGAAGACATGTTGTGATATTGCTCACTTGACTTTCAAGGTATGTGGGATCAATATTTACCTCTTGTAGAATTTTCCTATAACAATAACTTCCATTAAAGTATTTAGATGAAACCATATGATACATTATATATAAAGAGATGCCGCACACCAACCTGTTGGGATGATGTTTTTGAAAGAAAACTCGTAGGCCCAGAACTTGTTGAGAAATCATGGAAAAGGTAAAGGTAATAAAAACCCACATCAAAGCATCTCAAAGTAGGAAGAAGAGCTATTCCAATAACCGAAGGAAGGATTTAGAATTTCAAGTAGGAGATCATGTTTTATTGAAGGTATCTTCATGGAAGGGTGTTATATGTTTTGGTAAGAAGGGTAAATTGAGTCCCAGGTACATTGAACCTTTTGAAATTCTAGAACCAATTGGGGCGGTAGCTTATCGTTTGGCAATGCCGCCAAGTCTCTCCAAAGTTCATGATGTGTTCCATGTATCAATATTAATAAAATACATGCCTGAACCAATGAATGTACCTACCTACAAGGAATTAGAACTGGAACCTGATCTGTCTTATTGTGAAGAGCTTGAAAAGATTCTTGATACAAGAGAACAAGTTTTGAGAAACCGAACGACTCGTCTGGTAAAAGTTCTATGGAGAAACCATAAGATGGAAGAGGAAACGTGGGAACCTGAGGATCTTATGATGAAGAACCACCTGAATCTTTTTATGTAGTAATATTTTATAAATTTTTAGGATGAAATTATTTGAAGGTGGGGATAATGTAACTCCCCAATCTTCCACGGTACATTTACCTTTGCATAATACAGTAGATTGTGTTGTACGCAACCTCGAGTTCAAACACACCATAACCAATCAAACTAGCCGTTATGAAAAGTAATACCCAATTTTTTAAATTTTATAAATTTTATCTTTCAAAATTAACATCATTTTTGGATTCGTAATATCGAAATTAGCTTAGGGTGAATTTTTTGGTATTTTTCTAAAAACTTTCAATTTTTGATGAATAGTGAAAAACACTGAGTTATTATTTAAAACTGACTTTTTATTTAAATAATTATTTATTTTGGATTAAAATAGATACATAATACCTATATAAGTTCAATGTAATTCATTGGAGTCAGTTTATAATAATTTTAGATATATAAAAATTTTATTGAACTCTTTTCCGCCTTTTACCCACATCCTATGAGCATTTGCAAATTTACATAAAACATAATTTTAATGCTTCTATGAGTTGAATTTTGAAAATATGAGAGACATTGTTGATATCAGTAATTAATATGTGGTTTAATGAGCTAAAAATAATTTTTGGTGAATAGTAATTTTTGACTTTTATTTACCACAATTAAAAGTAAATATGGTAATTAAAGGTAAAAATGATATTATTATTACCCTAACACATGTAATAATTCTATTGGATAAGTTTAATTATACCAAAAAAAACCTTAGGAATAAAATATGATCATTTAGGTCCACTTGGATTAGACTAGGACATTTATTATTATTTAATTAATAGAAGAGTTAAAAGTGTTAAATTCAAAGTTTAATAACTAAACCATTTTTAATATAGCGCTAAGCATAAGATAAATTAGAATATAAATATTCATTAGAAATATAAAAATATTTCCTACATAATCGTATTTTATTTATATTTTTTTTTATATTAAATAATTTAATTTATTTATGACACGATGACGATGCAATAATTACCTTATTAATGAAATATTAAAATAATTGATATTCTAAATTTCCAAATAAATGTAATCTGAGACTTTTTATGAATTGCAGTAATTTTATATGTTAATATGACATGTTAGGGTTGACTAAATGATTTTTTTGAAGTAATAATGCTGTTATGAATTTAACCAAAACAAATAGTGTCAAAATTGACATAAAAGAGTTTTTAAAACAAATATTATATTATTAATTGATATTCTATTCCTAAAAATATAATTTTCGGCCAAAGGTCTTAAATAATATTATATATGTCATTAATAAACCACTTGAGGTTCTATTGGAAGTTTATAGTAAGTTTATTAACCCTATAATATAAAAATACAAAGAGACATGGTAAATGTCAAACTAATTAACTATGAGTCAAATCTAAAAGGTAAGGTTAAAATAGTGACCCAAACATGTATAAAACCTATTGGTTGAGTATTTTTCAACCCATAACAACCTTATCCTAGAAATAAATCATTTTTGAGCCATTATAAACCAAAAATTATTTTATTATAAAATAATATTTCAATCTTTTCCTAAGGTGCCTCTCACCCCTCTTATAAAAGGGCACTTCTCCTTCTCTCAAATACACACCTTCAAATCCATTTGGATCGGACAAAACCTTCCCAACTATCCTATCAACTGTACTAACTTCATCATAGAGTCCATTCTTTAGTCATAAAGCCAACCTAAGGAGACCTTTTGATCAAATCAAAAGGAAGAACCCGAAGAAGAGGTAAATATTTCATCACCTATTTCAAGTTTTTTCTTCTTCCACTTTCTCTTTCTTTTTTGTTTCCATTATAAAATAATAACCCCAGTATCTTATATATAATTTTATGTTATTATAAATATGGTACAACCATATTCATTATTCTATCCATCCTTTGAATGACATGTTACCATACGTGCATACGTACGACTTACCGTCTCCACATCGCGGTGTAGTTGTTATTCAATACATTATTATTTGGATGAGTATAATAATGATGTAAAATTGATTTAAATAATAAATATAATGTGATAATGATTCTGTATGTATGATATAACATCCAATTATATATTATTTTAATATCAAAAGAATGATATTGTCTCTCGTGCGTACGTACAGATTACCGTCTCCACGAACGCGATGAGATTTATTCCCCATCGTATCCATTCAAGACTAATTTTTATTTGATGATTAAAAATAATGTTTAAAGACATAATATCATTATTAATATGAATAAGATACATCATATCCACAAAAAACATTACTTATGTAACAAGTAATATAAAGGAAAACGAATCAGTTAACCCCCTAAAAGATGATACTACTGAAATATTATTAAAAAATCAATATTAGAAGATCATATATGATATCATATTAATGTATATGGTCATTGTATAATTTAATAACAATTATTTCACCATTATACAGAAGTTTAACCTACCCTCAACCAAGGAAAAGAACAAGGTAATGGTTAATTTCACAATCTCTTCATTATCCAAGGTTGTTTATAAGTAATTATCTACTAGGACCTCTTTATCATCCACATCCATGCTTTATAAAAATGTCCTTCAATTTTTTTTACTATTTACTAGATAATAGGTTAAATTCTTTTATACCCTTATTTGAAATCATATGTTTTGAAAGGAATCTTTCTGCTATTTTCCAAACAAGTTACTTTATAACCTTTTTGACAAAATTAAGGTAACAATGTTTTTTAACTTATACGGCGGGTGCAACTATTATCCGCCGTTATAACATCATCGAAGCTTACCTTAAAAGCATAAAATAATTTTTTCAAAATAAAATTTTTATTTATAATTATTTGACTCTTAAATTATTTCAAAATAGAAAGAGATATTTCTCTAAAAAAGGTTTTGATTTCATCTATGTCAACATCCATTGATGGATTTTAAGCTTATTCGAAGTTGATTTATTATGATAAAAACCTTCCATATAGTATTGAAGGTTTTGTGATATTTTTTACTGTGGATGTGTTAGTTTTACACCATTCATGGTTTATGGATAAATTATTGACATTTCATATGATAGTTTTAATACGAATGTTTATGTTAAGTTTAAACCTTTTCATATGAGGAATGCATTGGACTTAGTAAGTGACGGATGGAGCCCGCTATAGCTCCTCGATGCAACAGTAGGTTTCATGATACAAAAAAGGGTCTTAGCACAAGGCCTTGACAAAATATTATTTTTAGTCTTGGCATGAGGCCTTGACTATGTGGTTATGAAGTCTGGCATTATGCATTCCATCATTATGAAAGTGGCTATTGATATTGTATGTGATTATTCGACTAGTAGAATATCCATATGAGAAAGTAAATGGAATTATATGATTTTATCTTTTCCATATTATGATGATGTTCAAATTTAAAATGCTTTTGTTTTAGTCTTATACATTGCCTTAAATGTTTATGCTTATTTAGGAAAGTTTCTGTTATATTGTTATCCTTATTGAGCATCTGAGCTCACCCCTTTCTATGTTTTATTTTTTCTAGGATGTGAAGAAGTATTTTATAACTGACCTGCATGGGTAGTATGAGGGGATACGAGTGTGATCTATGGAAATAATGTTGTTTTAGTTTTTTAATATTATAATTTAATGTAAAACTTATGAATGTATCTAGTATTTCTAAGTCTACTAAACTGATCGGTCATTCAGGACATGATTTCCTTGTATCATGCTAATGTTATTTAATAATGCAGCGACTCTAGGTAACTGGGGTTGGGTTGTTACAATGGTCATATTTTTATAGGTTTAATGCAATGATTTCGACACCTAGAACTTTAATGGCTATATTGTAACTAATTTTATGATGTCGTATTGTTTTACACCATCATTGTATAAAAATATTTTAAATTATGTTAGAAATAAGTTTTTTATAAATAAAATTTAAACTTAGTCAGTCCACTGTACTTCCTTACAAATTTCATTATGACAATATTTATGAGTGTCAATATGATGTTTATCATTTCTATCATCAATCTGATTATAAATACTTTTTTAGGACAAATAAAAGAAAGAATGTCATAAATATAATCTAATATTGGTGAATCTGATGATTATAGGATCCATAATCTTTTTTATAATAATAATGAATAATGTATGTTTATATTCATGAATAATTTAGAACTAATTATAAGTATGGTAAAATTATATGTTCTATACAAAAAAATTCAAAAATACTCTTTGGACATAAATAGATATTTATCAAGTATAAAAGAAATAGTTTTTGATTTCAAAACTAATGGAATTGAAAAGTTATAAGTATAAATTTTACTTAAAAAAATTAATTCTATGAAATCCTTTAATAAAAAAATGAAAGGGGATTTGAGGATTCAATTTTTATTAAATGAATTTTAACTCAAAATTTTAAATTGAGTATTTTTCATGCTTCCACTAAACCCCAGGTTCCATTAGATGACATTCAAGTTCATGTGTCCTCACATCGAGTTTGTGGTCCTTTATTCCAGTTTCATGAACATTCCATTCATGGTCATTGGTCTTGTGAAATCTATATTCTATGATTTACTATAAAAATTAATCATCATTTCACCGAAAATATCTCAATTTACTAAAATTTAATGGTGTTGAAATCTAGGTATCCCATAGTTTTCTTACATTTTCTTTAACACTACTAGATTTATGGAATGGTTTTCAAGTGTATGTAATATAAAATAGATTTTTTCCATGGTAATGTTGTGTCTCAGTGATGTGTGGTCATAGTCATGTCAAAGGATGAAGAAGTCATTTCATAATAAGAACCCAAGAATGTGGATGATTTTTAAAGTTTTCTTGGTATAAAAAGTTATTATTGGATGACTATGCTGAATTTATCTCATGTTTATTCCACACTAACATCTATGTTTTAAAAGTACCAGACCTTCAAGTGTACTAATCAATGTTAGGAAGCACTATGTTACCCAAACTAGAAGTTAGACACTTCTCTAGTGATTTAGATGCATGGGGATGGTGTTTTGTTTATGGTATTATTTGATGATTCCTGGCTCGGATTAGGATGCATCTTTGATGCATTATAGTTGGTGATCTCTTATGGTTCAAGGAATTTATTTCCCCAGTAGTGAAACTATTCCACCAATGATCTATATTTAGTTGTAGATTTATTCTTTGATGACTCATGTATGGGATTACAATGCATGATGATTCATTATAGTTGGTGTTATCTTATATTTCCTTTGTAGTATTACTATGTTGACATCTCTTACACACTAGAAAAGGGGAATGATTTTCTAGATTCATTGAGTCTGAAATCTTGAAGAGATTTGGTTGGAGAGTCTATTAATGTTTTTAAATTGTTTGGGGGATTTTTATGATTAATCATGAAAATGTAGATAGATATGGTCATGATTCTATATATAATATTACATTGGAGTCATCCTTAATGAAATAGGTGGGGGAGTCTCAATGGGGTGAATAAAGGTTAAGGTCAAATGAAACCATGTTTTTCATGGTAATTCTCTTAAGGGATGGTTAGATTCTTTCAAGAACTATTTTTTGTTTTAGGGGAGGTTATTTGTTATGTAGAAATTGTTTAGGGAATTTCTATGAATGTTTTATATCTCATATTTTTAGTGAATCCTTCTATGAACAATATGTGTTTTTGGGAGATATCATTTTTGTCCTAGGATGAAACAGTGAGTCACATTGTTTGTGGACAGGTTCTTAGTTTTTCCGCAGTGGAAACTAGAGCCCTATGTTAGGGGAGGTTTTTTAGCCCTTTTAATTATATGAGTGTAAATGGGAATAAATATCCATGGATTTCATCATCAGGTAACTCTTGATCCGAGAGGATGTGATGCAATTTGGGTGGTAGTGGACCGAATTACTAATTCATCACATTTTCAATTGATTTATGAGTATAGTTCCTTGTATTTTTTATCAATGTCATATTTAGATGATATAGTTAGGAAAAATGGGGTTTTTTGGACAACCATATCTTATCAATATCCTCATTTTACCTAATGGTTATGGATGGGATTGTAGTTTTATTTTAGCTCCTATTTTTTATAATAACTTCTTTCCACATGCATAATAATGGGAATATGGATCAGACAATCCATACACTAGAGGATATATTGTGGTATTTTTTATTAGACTTTGGTGGATCCTATTAAAGTCATCTACCACTCTTTTTGTTTGCAAAAAACAATAGTTATCACTCTACCATTATCATTGTATCAATTGTGGTATTTTATGGGATGTTGTGTCATTCTCTTGTCTTCTAAATAGAGATCTGGGAGTCTATGGTTCATGGTCCTGATGTGGTAAATATCATAAATGAGAACATCTAGTTTGTTTGAGGGATGTTGAGGGTGTTGGAGGAGCATCAGAGGGACTTTACTTATTGTAGTTAAAGGACACTATATTTTTAGGATGGAGTCCATGTGTTCTTTATGTTTTCTCCAATTCATTTTATGTAGAGTATTGGGAGGGGTAGTATGCTTTATCCATGATTTTCTGGGCCTTTGAGGTATTGGGGTGTGTGGTAATAGTGAAATATTAGTTGGTGAATCCACAATGGACTGAAAAAGTCAATTATGTCTTTCACATGTCATGACATCATTAGTATCTTCATGGTGACTCCCATGTCATTTAATTTGGATAATAGGATATCAAGGATGAAATAATGTTAATAGAGTAACTAGTAAAGATCCAGAATCATTGATTGAACATGAAACGTGGGAAAATTTATCCCCTGGTCCATTTGATGTGGAGGAATGGTGGTATGGGCGTGAGTATGTTTTACCACATCACTAGATCTCTGGTTTTTAAAATCCATGGGTTTTATTATCCATAATTTGGGTGCCTTTTGGTAAATTTTTAAGTTTATTGGAAATTTTTTAGGATGGAATCTTCGATGTTATAGGCCACATCATGGAAGGTATATGTTACATCATGGAGTGGAAAATTTGCATTATGGACCTATAGGCCATGGTGTACTTTCCTTGATGAATAACATTTATTCAAATACTAATTTTTTAGTAGTTTCACTATTATGTAGTTGTTGCAACATAATACCTAAGTGTGTTTGACCTCTAAATAGTTGTGGTAGTGGTTGTGACATAAGATCCTAATGGGGAAGATCAGGTTGTTCTACAAAAAAGGGGCTAGCTTCTCCACGTGGATCTAGATAATGTGTATCCCACTTTTGATAGTGGGGGATATGTTTTGGTAAATTTGGATGATATGTAGTTCATTTTTATGAGAATATGATTTGTGAAGTTTAATGGGATGTGGATCTCAGAGAGGGATAAGATGAGAAGACTATGGTGTGGTCACTTTGTCTGTTTTGTGGTATCATACTTTACTGCCTAAGTAAAAATACCATACCATCCCTAAAAACCATATCTTCTTATAACATTACACCACAAACGTTATGCACACATGAGATCATTTTGAAGGACTTGAAGCCACTAATTGACCAGGATAATCACTGCTTTTAATAGATCAATTCTTGGGGATTTATCTTTGATCTTTAGGTAGGTCTCTATATATAAATGCTCAAACTGATTTATTTATTTTTTTCATATATCAAAATCTTTAGTCTTTTATATTAATGATACAGATCTAATATTAATGAGTAATGGGTATGTGAAATACATTTTAAAGGTTATTTTCTAAAAAAATAATAATATGAGATGTGTTATTGAAATGAATTTAACATTGTTTTCATTCAAAAATATATTTTCTTGCATGGATTTAGTAATTATTCATTTTAAACATATTTATTACAATATGAGAAATGTTTGAAAATGGTTTTGAAATTTATATCACATTGATAACCACATGTGTGTTGGGAAATGGACATTTCAATATAGTACATGTGACATTGCTAGAAGTGTTGATATTGAAATACTGTGGTTGGAATTGATATGGGTAAGATTCACTTTATTTCAATAATATTTCATTCATTTGATATCTAGTACACATTCCCATAATCTATAGCACATATCTCATTCTTTTTCAGTTATTCTTATTTTTACACTTGATAGTGTATTTAAAAGATTCTTTCTCATTGGTTTATCCAATGGTGTATCATGGATGTTTTTTTATTATGATCACCTATTTTCATATGTAATTCTCATATTCCTTAAATATCATAATATGAAAATTAATTTATGAAAACAAATAGATTTATTTTAAAAAAATATTTCATCTTATGAAAACTATTTTTAATCAATATTTTTTAAATAATAACTAACATTTACCTGATATTTTCACTGTATAAATTATTTTCTAAAATCCAACTAGCCAATGTAATCAGACCCTACATATTTTGGGTAAATTTTTGATATTTTTTTTTTCAGAACATGTGTAAAGGGAATGAAATCTTGTAGTCTACGATGTCTCTTAGCTGTTGATTCCTTCAATGTGTGTTTGTTTGTCGGTGATGGAAGGTCAGATAGAACTTCAGTCTCTGATATTTCTTTTTTTAATTTCATTTTCACCCCTTTTTAATTGACATTGTATGCCTCATGTATACATGATATTAATTTATCTATGTACTCTATTTTGTTTCATTATTTTGGTTTTAATTGAGACATTTTTATTGTATTTTTTGGGATCACATTGTGATGGACCTTCATATGTGGATTATATAGTTACCCTTTTTGGTTCATTACATAATTGTATAAGAGGGATTAACTAGTTGGAATTGTTATGAAATAACCTTTTATTAAATTAGGGAGAGTGTTGGAATGGGCCTAGGACATGTCATGGCTCAATAATAACAATTTTATTTTTTGGTTGATCAATACCTTTTGTAAGTGTAGTTGAGCTTCCATGGGAATATTTGATTTAAATTATTTTTTTCATGTTTTATATGAGTTAGGGTTTGGTGTAATAATTTATGATCGTCATTGGAACATGTTAGTTTACTTGGGAGTTATCCTATCATTTTTGTTTAAATCCAAACAAAATAATATAGTGGTTATGTTCATCCAAGTAGCCTAAGAAACCATATAGTGACTCAACACTTGGTTTTGAAAGGGTTCAAGGGTCTGGGGAAAGCATTTAATATGGTCGTTAACCACATTTCATGGGTGGGAACTGTAACACCCCAAGATTTTATGAGATATATTCTTTTTAATTCCTTTGATTGTACACTACAACAAGATTATCTTGTACTATACGCAACACCGTATTAGCTTACAGTATACGGAACACTATTCTCGGATCGTGTTACACACAATTTCAAGTTCTGAACATTGAGTGTATATATATATGTATATATATATATATTAAATGTATAAATGAAATATGGTTGGATTCTGTTATACAAAACAACAAAGGAGTCTTGTACTATACTTAACCCCGACTTGGCTTGCATTACATGCAATCGTGACCCTCCTCGATAGCGTGTGTTGTACGCAATATCGGGTTTCACTAAACAACGATATATGGTTATAATATTATTATGAACTAGCCATTATAAGAAGTATTAAGTAAAATTTTAATTTTATAACATTATTACTCATCTTAAACATTTTCTAGAACATGGTATGAGAACAAAATAAATTTTTCGGGTAAAATAAGTATTTTTTAAAAAATACAGTTTAGCTGCCTTTTGATGGAACACCCACTTTAAATCTAGTTTTTGACATGTTTATAAGTTTAATTTGACAAAATAAATTTCTTCCTTGGAATCAGGATATAAAAATTTAATTTGGATAAAATTTTCATACTATTCTGATAACTGTTATATTTTAATGAATAGTAAAAACACACAATATTTTAATTAAAAATAATTTTTTTCATCACAATAATTTATATAGTTAGATTATATTTTTAATTGGTTTTAAAGTGTAATTAGAATATATTTTTACCATTTAATCCAATGTTGGTCATTAGAATTAATTTCTCTTTGAAATTGGACATAAACAAGTGTCGATCTTTTGATAGTTATTATTTCTTAAAAACACGCTATTTGTTTTGATAACGGGAATTACTTTTAAAATTAATTAATGCCACTTCTATGTTTTTAATTTGGAAAAAATAGACATCATTTTTGAATTTGGAATATCAAATATAGCTTAGGATTAATTTTTGGTATTTTTCTGAAAAACTTCAATTTTTGATGAATAGTGACACCACTTAGTGGTAGTTAAAAAAAAACAGACTCTTTCATTTAAATGAAATTTTACCACTTCTATGAATTGAATTTCAAGAATCCGAAAAACATGGTTATTATAAAGAATTAAAATGTGGTTCAATAAGATGAAAATAATTTTTGGTGAATAGTAACTTTTGACTTTTATTTACTGCGGTTAAAGGTAAATAGGGTAATTTAAGGTTAAAAGAATATTATAATAATTCAAAATTACCTTAACACTTGTCCTAAACTTATTGGATGAGTAGTGTCCGACCATGAGAATCCTTGGGTTGATTTTGGGATCCCAATGAGCCACTTGGTAGTGATAATGACAATTTGGATTAATTAATTTAATGTAAAGACAAAACTGACATTAACAAAAATATTTTAGTAATTAATTTTTATAAGGAGTTATATAAATTATCTTTTAGACTATAAACATTCATCTGAAAGATAAAAAGATTTTATACATGGTGATTTTTTTTATAATTTTTAGGCATCAAATAAATTAAATTATTCATGAAACAATAATTGTGTAGTATTTACTTCATTAATAAATGATTCAAATAAATAAGATTATAATGATTAAAATATCATCCAAAACATGTCCAATTCTGATTGGATGATTTTATTTCAACTATGAGTCATATTATCTTCATCATTAATTATTTTTGGACCATCTGAAACCAAAGATAAGTTTATAATAAAATAATATTTTCACACTTTCCAAAGGTGCCCCTTTCCTCCCTTATAAAAGGGCCCCTCCTCCCTCTCCTCTTTACACAACATTTAACCTTCAATATCATCCAAAACCTACCCATTACTCTTATCAACACCCCTAGTAATATTATAGAGGTCCTTGTCTTCTTCAAAGACCATCATTAGTGCCCTAAGAGGAGGTTTCAAAGAGGCGTGTCGAAGAAGAGGTAATATCCGTTACCGAATCTTTCAAATTTATTTCTTCTTCTACTTTATCTTATTTAGTTGTTTCATTATGAAGTAATAACATAAGTATCACTAATATACTGATATTTTATTATAAATATGAAACAACCCTATTTCACCTTCTATCCATCCTACGGAAAACGAAATCACCGCGCGTGCGTACGTACGAAATATCGTCTCCACGCCGTGGTGTAATCTGTTTTTCCACCACCACATTACTTGGATGAGTATAATGGTGTAAATAATAACTATATATTGTTAATATAAAATCATACTGATTCTGAGATATTATATCATCCACTCCAATTCAATTAAATAATTATGGGAACGATATCATCGCTCGTGCGTACGTACAGATTACCGTCTCCATGACGCGATGAGATTCATTCTCCATGTTAACCACTCAATGATGATTATAAAGTATATATAATGAATAATCAAGAAATATATGAAATGATAAAGCTATTATATATATATATGACATCTACTTACTTTCATTCAAGTCAATAAGGAAAGGAAAACAACATTCATGCGTACGTACGACCTACCGTCTCCATGAACGGTGTATTTCATTTCATTTATCTATCTATTATATATATATACTGAATATATATGATATATAAATCATGATTTACATTCTGTAAGTAAGTAAATTATGATATAAGTAATAATAATATCAAGAACAACAATTCCAAACACGTACGATAAATAAAATGATTTTACCCAAAATGCTGCTTTAACAGGGATTTTACAAAAGAACAGGTAATATAAAGTCATAAGCGAATCATATATGATACCATAAATATTATTATGATTCTGTTAAAAGTTAATAATATGTTTAATCCCACTATACAGGAGTTTCGGATACGTACGAAGCATATCGGACCTAAGGTAAGGGATAATTATTCCAATCTCATTCTTATCCGAGATTGTTTATTCGTAAGTATGTATTGGGGTTATATTTATCATCTATGTCCCTATTTTCTAAAAATGGTTTAATGTTTTTTTAAAGTCCTTTTTACCTATTTTTTAATTTTACTACATGGCATGTAAGGAATCTTTCTTTTGTTTGCGTTACGAGGTACTTTTTTCACTTTTCCGGCAAAAGTACGAGAAGAATGATTTTTTAACTTATATGGCATGAATGGATTTTTACAGTTTCATAATGCCTTATTTTCATGAAGCTTACTCTATAGGATTTCATAAGTATTTTCAACAAAATCCTTTTCTTTTAAAATTTCATGGCATTTTGTGAAAAGAAAATTATCTTGAAGAAGAAAGGATATTTTCCTCAAGAATTCATTTGAAGTGTTTTATCAAAACCATTTTCCATATAAGATGATATTATTTCATATGTGTATGTTTCTATGTATAATATCCCTATGATTTACATGGTTTCACTTTTCTTATGATGAAATGATATCCATTTGTTTTATTTGGATTATTTTATGATGGGATGATGTTTATGAAACCCATTTTTATTCTTTGGGTTATGATGTATGATTTATGTTTATGTTGTGGAACAAGTAAAATGATTTCATTATGAGATGGGTGGGACCTATATATCCCTCAAATGCATTGGGTAAAGATTTATATCTCACGAGATAGACATGTCTTGAACAGAAAGTTAATCCGGTTCAGTGATACATGACTGGAACGAGGAGTGAACTCGGTTCAGTAAGGGACTTTGTCCACTAAGATGGTCTTGACAGTAATGACTTGACTGCTATGGAAATCATATCATGTGATTAATGTTTTTCCACAATTATATGATTTATTACCATGATATTTTATGATGATTGATGTTCCATTATGATCTATGACTTAAATACTTCCATGTTTTATGTCATTTCTCAAGATTTTGATGTTTAAACAATATTTTCATGTTTTTAAGTTCAAAAGTATATGGTTTGTTTTATTTTCTCCATGCCTACCCTTACTGAGCATTTGAGCTCACCCTTTATATGTTTTCTTTTCCCCAGGATATAAATAAAGGTTTTAGTTAAGAAAAAAAAGAATATCTTTATGGGAGATGTTGAAGATCTTTCTCCAGGATTAGAAGATTATGTTCCGAGTTTCCAAAGACACTAAACTATTATGATCATTGAGTGTTGGTTTTTTTGTTATGTATTAAGTATTCCGCAAAACTAATGTAATGTCCATGTATGTCAAGTTTGGGGTCTCTACAGTTGGTATCAGAGGAAAGGTTTAGTTAACCTTTGGAAACTACGATGCGAAAACTTTAGTGAGATCCCTAGAGATATTTCTAAGGTATGTCTAGGGATGTCCCTAAGGTTAATTATAACTATAGGTTATAGTCCTAGGATCATGTTAATGATCATAGAATTAAACCTAAGATGTTAGATATTGAAGGTACTCCCCCTTTGTTATGTTGTTTTCCCTAGCATGATTTTTCCTCTCACGCTATTCTTTTTTGGTTTTAGACGACGACTGGAACCTGAAGGAACCATGTTGATCAATGTGATGGACAATGCAATGATTTTCCTCCTGAACAAACCAATGTTATGGGAGATGGAGTGAAAAATATTATTGTTATACTTACACACGCTATGAATCATTCGAGACTTACAAATGAGCAGAGAGGGGAACAATATTCTATTGAGTCATTCATGAGGCAATGTCCACCTTCTTTCAGTGGGTCTTCTGATCCATTTGTTGCGGGACAATGGATCGGTACCATTGAAAATATATTTTCCATAATTCGCTGTTTGGAACATGACAAAGTCATTCTGTATATTTACCATTTAGAAGGTGATGCAGATCAATGGTGGACTCTAATTAAGAATACGAGGCCCCGAGATGAAATTGAATCCATGGAATGGGATGAGTTCAAAAACTTATTTTTTAATAAGTACTTCCCTCGTATTCTTCGAACAAAGATGGAAAATGATTTCCTTGAGCTTAAGCAAAAGGATGATGAATATGTTGGTATATAAAAAGCGAATTTTACAAGGCTTGCAAGGAATGCATCGGGCTTTATCATCCAACCTAAAAGTAAAGTTGATCGATTCTTTAGTGGATTAAAACCAAGTCTTTGAAGGTCATTAGCTATAAGAGACTTCACTAGTAATGAAGAAATTGTGCATTGTGATATCAAGGTTGAAATGGAAGTTGGTGTTACATATCCATCTCATGGTTTTGGCAAGAAATGAAAGATGGAGTTCAAGGAGAAATCTCAGAATAATGGTGAAAAGAAGATGAATGTTTCTTTATGCTCAAAGTGTGGAAAGAATCATGGTGGAGATTGTCTTAAAGGGACTAGAAAATGTTTTTAATTGTGGAAAAGAAGTTCATCGAGCAGCTGAGTGTCGAAGTAGTGGAAAAAGGGTTGCTAATGATGTGAATAAAGAAAAGAGTGTAAAGAACTCACCACCAACACTTCAATGCTTCAATTGCAAGAAAACGGGGCATTATGCTAATCAATTCCCTAACCCAAGGGTTATTGATGATCAACATGAGCAACCTCTTAAGGAAAAGGATAAAGGGAAGTCACATGCGATAACTATTTGTGATGTTGAGTATGACAATGATGTTGTGTACTGATTAAGTGTTTATGTAATGGGATTACAAAATAATGTTTTATATAGTATCGTGGAATATTGGAATATTTATGTATTGGTCTATTGTGGTTTTCAATAATTTTACGGTACCGGTAACCATGGAAAGTGATTGAGATATTTTTGGAAAGAAGATGATATGCACATAATGAAGGGATAAGGAGAAAATGAAATGTTTGATAGTATTCATGAGCTCATGACTGATATAAGGAAAAAGTTATATCATGGTTTGAGTAAATAGAATTTTTAGATTTTGGTATGTGGAAAGAGTTAACCTTTGACAGAATTCATGTTTTCACTAAGGTTCAATGGTTATTCATTTTTCAAGAGAATACATGATTAAGGTATTCACATGTTTGGAATGCGATCAACAAGATATATCTTGTGATATATGAGGGATAAATGATGGTATTAATGTGATTGTTATATTACATTTTTAGTAATCATTCTCTTTATACTATGAGTTTGGAAAGAAGTATTTTGGATAAGCCTAAATATTGGAATGGATTATGTTGAACATAAGTTAGTATTGTTTAAGGCTAGATTTTTTTTCGATATTATTGATGGAATGTTATAATAGTGTAGTTTAAGAAAAGGGACAACCTCCAGAATGGGCGACAACCCATCGCGTCAGATGAGTCTGTGGGAATCGAACCCACAACTGAAGTGCGATATGCCTTTATCGCCTACCACTGGCCTACCGGAAGTCCCTGGTTGGTAGAAACTAGTTTTATTTTATTAAGCGGTATTATAGATGAAGTATAAGTCCATTTTTTGAATCATATACGATTAATCTCACCATAAGATGGACTTATGTATATAACTTTTTCTAATCCTATGTTTGAGACAGATGGAATGACCTATCATTCTATCACATGATCTCCTAACACTTCAAGAATGACAAATTCAACTTCATTTCTTTAAGAGATGAAGTGGAAATTTTTCAAGGCACAAACAATGGTGAGATTGTACCGAAATAAAGCAAATATTTCTTCTAATTGAAATTCTTAAAATTTAGGGAAATGATCATGAAAACCAAAAATGTTGTCCTAGTGTCCTCATATACAATGAATCAGATGGTACCTTAGATCATCACAAATTTATGGCTTTGTAATTGTTGGCTTTTTCATAGCCATGTTCTCTACCACTCTCCATCAGACCTTGATGGATAGATTTCTCTTCCATATCCACATTTCCATCTATGTTATCCTATATGGAATCCCAGTGATGAGTTAATTTGGGAAACCGTTATGTTTCATACTCCACTTTTTAAAGTTTGTATTCCTTTTTAAGATGTTGGTTTCTATGAACGAAACTTTCAAGTAGTAAACCATTTATAACTCCGACGAATTTCGAGGGAGAAATTCATTTTAAGGGGGGTAGAATGTAACACCCCGAGATTTTATGAGATATGTTCTTTTTAATTCCTTTGATTGTACACTACAACAATATTAACTTGTACTATACACAACACCGTATTAGCTTGCAGTATACATAACACTATTCTTGGATCGTGTTACACACAATTTCATGTTTGCAACGTTGAGTGTATATATATATATATGTATATATATATATGTATATATATATATTCAATGTATAAATGAAATATGGTTTGATTATGTTATATAAAACAACAAAGGAGTCTTTTACGACACACAACCATGACTTGGCTTTCATTGCACGCAATCGCGACCCTCCTTGACAGCGTGTGTTGTACGCAATATCAGGTTTCACTAAACAATGATATATGGTTATAATATTATTATGAACTAGCCATTATGAATAGTATTAGCTAAATTTTTAATTTTATAACATTATTATTCATCTTAAACATTTTCTAGAACATGGTATGAGAACAAAATAAATATTTCGGGTAAAATAAGTATGTTTCAAAAAAATGCAGTTTTGCCGCCTTTTGATGGCGCACCCACATTAAATCTAGTTTTTGACATGTTTATAAGTTCAATTTTACAAAATAAAATTCTTCCTTTGAATCAGGATATAAAAATTTAATTTGGATAAAATTTTCATATTATTCTGATAACTTTCATATTTTAATGAATATTAAAAACACGCTATATTTTAATTAAAAATAAATTTTTTCATCGCAATAATTTATATGGTTATATTATATTTTTAATTGGTTTTAAAGTGTAATTAGAATATATTTTTACCATTTAATCCAATTTTGGTCATTAGAAATAATTTCATTTTAAAATTGGATATAAATAAGTGTCGATCTTTTGATAGTTATTGTTTCTTAAAAACACGCTATTTGTTTTGATAACAGGAATTACTTTTAAAATTAATTAATTCCACTTCTATGTATTGAATTTTGAAAAATAGACATCAATTTTGAAAAATAGACATCAATTTTGAATTTGTAATATCAAATATAGCTTAGGCTGAATTTTTGGTATTTTTCTGAAAAACTTCAATTTTTTGATGAATAGTGAAACCACTTAGTGGTTGTTAAAAAAAACTAACACTTTCATTTAAATGAAATTTTACCACTTATGTGAATTGAATTTCAAAAATCTGGCATACATGGTTGTTATTAAGAAGTAAAATGTGGTTCAATAAGATGAAAATAATTTTTGGTGAATAGTAACTTTTGACTTTTATTTACTACAGTTAAAGGTAAATAGGGTAATTTAAGGTTAAAAGAATATTATAATAATTACAAATTACCTCAACACTTGTCCTAACCTTATTGGATGAGTAGTGGGAAACCATGTGAATCCTTTGGTCGATTTTGGGACCCCATTGAGCCACTTGGTAGTGATAATGACAATTTGGATTAATTAATTTAATGTAAAGACAAAATTGACATTAACAAAAATCTTTTAGTAATTAATTTTTATAAGGAGTTATATAAATTATATTTTTGACTATAAATATTCATTGGAAAGATAAAAATATTTTCTACATGGTTGTTTTTTTTATAATTTTTAGACATCAAAAAAATTAATTATTTATGATACAATAATGATGCAGTATTTACCTCATTAATAAATGATTTAAATAAATAAGATTATAATGATTAAAATATTATCCAAAACATGTCAAATTCTGATTGGATGATTTTATTTCGACTATGAGTCATCTTATCTTCATCTTTAATGATTTTTGTACCTTTTTAAACTGAAGATAAGTTTATAATAAAATAATATTTTTACACTTCCCAAAGGTGCCCCCCTCCTCCCTTATAAAAGGGAACCTCCACCCCCTCCTCTTTAAAAAACATTGAACCTTCACGCTCAGAAAAACCCTGACCATTACTCTTCTCAACACCCCTATTAATATTCTAGAGGTCCTGGTATTCTTCAAAGACCAACATTAGTGCCCTAAGAGGAGGTTTCAAAGAGGCGTGTCGAAGAAGAGGTAATATCCGTTATCGTTTCTTTCAAATTTATTTATTCTACTACTTCCTATTCTTTAGTTGTTTCATTATGAAGTAATAACATCAGTATTACTCATATAATGATATGTTATTATAAATATTAAACAACCCTATTTCACCTTCTATCCATCCTATGGAAAACGAAATCACCGCGTGTGCGTACGTACAGAATGCCGTCTCCACACCGTGGTGTAATCTGTTTTCCACCACCACCTTACTTAGATGGGTATAATGGTGTAAATAATAAATATATATTGTTAATATAAAATCATACTGATTATGAGATATTATATCATCCACTCCAATTCAATTAAATAATTATGGGAACAATATCATCGCTCGTGCGTACGTACGGATTACCGTCTCCACAACGTGATGAGATTCATTCTCCATGTTAACCACTCAAGAATGATTATAAATTATATATAATGAATAATAATGAAATATATGACATGATAAATCTAATGGATATATATATATATATATATATATGGCATCTAATTACTTTCATTCAAGTCAATAAGGAAAGGAAAACAACATTCATGCATACATACGACCTACCGTCTCCAAGAACGGTGTATTTCATTTCATTTATCTATCTATTATATATATATACTGAATATATATGATATATAAATCATGATTTACATTCTTTAAGTAAGTAAATCATGATATAAGTAATAATAATATCAATAACAACAAGTCCAAACACATACGATAAATAAAACGATTTTACCCAAAACGCTACTTTAACATGGAATTTACAAAAGAACGGGTAATATAAAGTCATAAGAGAATCATATATGATATCATAAATATTTTTATGATTTTTTTAAAATTTAATAGTATGTTTAAACCCACTATAAAATAGATTCTTATACGTACGGAGCATATCAGACCTAAGGTAAGGGATAATTATTCCAATCTTATTCTTATCCAAGATTGTTTATTCGTAAGTATTTACTAGGGTTATATTTATCATCCATGTCCCTGTTATCTAAAAATGGTTTCATGTATGTTTAAAGTCCTTTATAACCATTTTTGACTTTTACTACATGGTATTTAAGGAATCTTTCTTTTGTTTACGTTACGAGGTACTTTTTTGACTTTTCCAGCAAAAGTACGAGAAGAATGTTTTTTTAACTTATACGGCATGAATGGATTTTTAAATTTTCATAATGTCTTATTTTCATGAAGCTTACTCTACAATATTTCATAATTATTTTCCACAAAATCCTTTTCTTTTAAAATTTCATGGCATTTTTTGAAAAGAAAATTATTTTGAAGAAGAAAGGATATTTTCCTCAAGAATTCATTTCAAGTGTTTTATGAAAACCATTTTCCATATAAGATTATATTATTTCATATGTGTATGTTTCAAGTATAATATATCTATGATTTACATGGTTTCACTTTTCATATGATGAAATGATATCCATTTGTTTTATATGGATTATGTTATGATGGGATGATGTTTATGAAACCCATTTTTATTCTTTGTGTTTTGATGAATGATTTATGTTTATGTTGTGGCCCAAGTAAAATGATTTTATTATGAGATGTGGAGGATCTATATCTCCCTCCAATGCATTGGGTAAAGATTTATATCTCATGAGATAGAAATGGATGGAATGGAAAGTTAATCCGGTTTAGTGATACAGGACTGGAACGAGGAGTGAACTCAGTTCAGTAAGGGACTTTGTCCACTAATATGGTCTTGGAAGCAATGACTTGGATACTATGGAAATCATATCACGTGATTAATGGTTTTCCACAATTATATGATTTATTCCCATGCTATTTTATGATGATTTATGTTCCATTATGATCTATGCCTTACGTATTGCCATGTTTTATGTCATTGCTCAAGATTTTGATGTTTAAACATTATGATCATGTTTTTAAGTTCAAATGTATATGGTTTGTTTTATTTTCTCCATGCTTACCCTTATTGAGATTTTGAGCTCACCCTTTATATGTTTTCTTTTCCCTAGGATATAAAGAAAGGTTTTAGGTAATAAAAAAAGGAAGATCTTTATGGGAGATGTTGAAGATCTTTCACCAAGATTAGAAGATTATGTTCTGAGTTTCCAAAGACACTAAACTATTACGATCCTTGAGTGTTTGTTTTTTTGTTATGTATTATGTATTCGAAAAATGTAATGTAATTTCCATATACGTCAAGTTTGGTGTCCCTATAGGAACAACTTAGAAACCCTTTTATTTTTTTGTTTAGGACCTATCATTGTTGGATTTATTGAGTGAATCTCATTGATGGGAATGTAATGAAGGAAATTCGTGAGATATATTGATATCAATAATCATTTTGAAAAAAAATTGTAGCATTATTTTACTATATATGAATTCCATAAAATATTTTTTATTAGGAAATGAATTTCAAGGAAATTCTTTTTTTAAAAATTTAATTTTTTTTATTTACTATGATGTGGTGATCGGTTAACAGAACATGTAATAGTAAATCATTGTTTATTCATAATTACCATGGAAGTGATTTGTTTTTAAAACTAGTTAAACATTTTCCATGAATTAATTTTACATTATTAAATTATTTTTTCAATAAGATATAAATTATTTTGAAACAAATGGTGGTTTTCAACTTCTAGTTTAGAATGGTGATTTTTTTTAAAAAAATGAATGCTGCATTAAATATAAAATTCTATATTTTAAATAAATCCATATTTATAACATATTAAGAGTATGAAAAACTTTGGGCATGTTATGGGTTGTTTGTTTAATATATTTTATACATATAAAAAATATCACAAGATGAAAATGAAGCATATTTAATGTTTTTTGTTTGAATGGTATGAGATTTAAACATTTTGTTCGAAAATTATCAAATGTTCCACTTTTGGTTTTATTTATAATACAATGTATGATGTTCATTTTTAAAACTGAAGTTTATGAAAATCCTTTTCTGTTGGTTGTTGGAGGTTTTAAAATGAACAATTTTTGCGACGCATTTCTTCTCCTTCGATTGGTTTTATTTGAAACCTCTCTAAATATGTTCTCTTACTTTTTTAAATTATATAATTGAAAATAGTTTCTTTTTATTTGTAGTGGAAATATAATTTGATCTTAATAAGATAAACTCATGAAGATCACATCTTCTGTTTTTTGAATGATTCTTCTATATATGCATTGATGTGGAGTGTAATTCCTTCCTCGAGAGTAGTCATTTTACATTATCACTTCAGTCGTTCCTAGATTCCGAATGGAGTGGTGAGTTTATATGATTTCTATCCCAGTGTTTATATGGGGGAAGGTTTTTAGATAAATATATATGATTCTCTTCTATGACCTGATATGAAAATAATATAGTTTCAGTTGTTTAGATGGGTATTTAATGAATTTTTTTATGGTAAATGTATGTTCCTTGTGAATGCTGGATACTCGGTTGTATCTTGAGTTTTGTGTGACACTACCTTAATGTTCACACTAAAATATTTTAGAGTCACTCAAGTTATGAGATATCTAGTTTTTTATGTGTTATCGATATCCTCCTTGGGATGATTCCCTGAGGGTAGTGGCCATGATCATTTTCTTCAATCTAATTATTTCATTTCACTAAGTGAAATTTGTTTTGTGGGATAACCCTATGGTGAAATCTATTCTATTGGATTATGATTAATACCCTAGACTTGTTGAACCTTAATAATGCTCATGGGTAACATGATTTAGTATCATGTCATGTTAGTTGATAGATATAATGGTGATATGTTACTATATATTGATAGTGGGGACAACCGAGTTGAGATTTATAAAATTGAGTTACCATTGATGTGACTTAATGACCAAAGTCAATATCCTTTTCATTTATTATTGAGTAACATAATTTTTTGATGTTCTATAGTATTGTTGATTTTTTGAGTTGTGGGGTTTAATTAGTGATTTAATTTTTACAATTTTATAATTTGAGAAACTAAAATATTGAAACTTGTTAGAGTTTCATCATTATAATCTTTATGTATACTCAAACGAATGAAAAATTTGAAAACTAAATAATGAAGACATTATTTCAAAGGGTTTTCCTCTATGTGAGAACATATATCCTTTCTATATCCACTCCCATTGGTCTTTCAAAATTAACTATTATTAATAAGTGAGTATAGTTTCTAAGTTACCTCTTTTTATAAACCTTATATCTCATAATATGAATGATTATACAGAAAATATTATGTTTAAATAATTTTTCATAGAAAATATTTATCTTTGTTAAAACTATTACACAAAAAGTCATTCTGGAAACTCTATCCAACAAGACTGAGTCTGATGGGCCCATGTCTGATGAACATTGACTAATGCACCATTTATGAACTAGTTAATTTTACAAAAAAAATTTTCTATATGAATAACAAAATAAACACCTCAAAAAGGTTTTCTTAAAACATATATTAATCCAAAACATATAATTATTTCTATCTGGTAATATAAAATTTTGTTTGTCTGGTCTATTGATCGAAGCCTATATCAAGAAACTCTTCTTTAAAGTGAAACTCCACATCGGTTTGAAACTCATTCATGAACCAAATATACATCCTATGTATGTATAGGTTACAAATAAATATTAATGGTGGTAAAAATAAAATTATTTCCTCCTCATCCAAATCAAAAAATCTAATTTTTTCAGATATTTTATCTTTATTACAGTTATTATCAAACCTTCCCAACTCACATGGATTCTTCTTGAATCCTGTTTAATTTAATTTATTTGAAAAATCTAATATTCCAACCTTTATCGAATTTCCTTAATCATGATGTTTAATAAAATATTTTTACTTTGTAAATTCATGAAACTTTAATCATTAAAACATGTATAAACACCAAATTTATAACTTCATGAAACCTTGAATTTAAAACATTGAGAAATATAAAATTTTTTCTTTGTAAAAAACTACAGTTGTATCTTTATACAAAATCAAAAAATTTAACTTTAAGAAACATCAACATCATATATTTGTAAAAACATATCCTTGGTAACATTTACTTTGAAAAAACACGAAACAAGGACTTAGAACAACTATTTTCATGTTTAAATCATTTTCTCCATCTGATCATACTATTCATCCACCATATCCATCCAATCATACAAATCATATACTTTCTCAGTTCTATCACACTGCTAATTTTTTCAACATTCCAATGATAATATTAATTTGGTAAAAAAGTAAAAACTTTCTATGAATTTTTTTTATTTAGAAACCTAAACTTTGTAAACTCCATACATCTGCACATATCTTTTATTCTAGAAACCTCAAATTATATTTTGGCATCGTCATGATGTTTTATGAACATGAAAGAACAAATAAACATCATAAGCCTTGTTAGAATATTATTCATAAACACTATCTAAATTTTTAGTTTTTTGGAATTATAATTTCTTCATCTCCAATAAAATTCTAGATTTTTATTAAAATATTTTTTCGATGATCTTCATCAACATAAAAAATGAGAAAAAACAAAAACAAACTTTCTAACAAAATAATCATCTAACGGTTCATCTGATGGATCTTTCTATACGCGACATTATAACATTATGTCTTTCTCATATTCTATATCTCATCACCTTTACCAAATTTCAACCTATCTATCAAAATATTTCTTTTATTCTTTATCCAAGGAAAATTTTATTCCATAACTTTTCAATTTTTCAAACATCCAATTCTCTAAAATCATCTATGTCTACTAGTTCTCTGCCTAATAATCCGTATCTTAATGACTTTAAATTCCTTTGGTATGTTCTTATATTTCCTATATTTCAAACATTATGACATCATAACATTATTCATATTTAGTGACATCATAATAATATATTGTTTAGTTCAGGAAACTCATCTTTTTCTATTTTACCAAAAACAATTCTTCAACGAAATTTTGCTTTCAATAAATAAATATACATTATTAGGAAAAAAATCATAGATGATCTTAAATTAACGCATTTTTTTTAAAATATTCATTAATTTTTTTAACATTTATCATTTTTCATCAATCATACTTTTTTATAACTCAAAATTTCTAAATTCTACAAAATCAAGGACTTTCTCAAATGGGAGTGCTATGAAATCACACTACTTTATAAGGAAATGTTTTTAAAAAAATTCCACCCCTCAGTGACAAGACAATTTGTGGTCATGTCATGATAAATCACACATCACTATTATCTTCTCAACTATTGTAATAAATTCTCAACTATTAAATATTTTCTCTCTCCCAATATTACGATAACCATATATTAAAGTTCATTATAAAAAGAAATTTAAGAATTTCATAAAATTTTGTTAGTTTCTCTCCCCATTTTTTAAAATAATCCAAATAATAGTGGGGGTAATTACATAGGATGTTTATAAATTCATTGGTGTATTTTGAGCATGAAGATGCAAACTCAATTATTCAAATCTCTCTCTTGGCATAGATTTTGTGAAAACATCAACAATTTGATATTACAATGAAATATATTCCACCATAACATCTGTATAAGAAAATTTTTCACCAATTACAGGAAATATAATATCATTTTTATTAGATATTGAGTTTTGGATAATAGTTTTAGAAAGATCAATTAAAATTTGATTATCAAAAAATATTTTAAATGGTGTAGAAACATCAACTTTAAAATCTTCTAACTAAACATTCATCCACAATAATTGAGTAAAATTCAATATAGATGCAACATATTATGATTCCATTGTTCTCAAGGTTTCTAAAATCTTTTTTTTACTATACCAAATCAATCATCATTCTTCAAAGAAAAATGTTCTTCTGAATATTATTTTCTGTCATTACAATATTCATCCCAATCAACATCATTATAAACATGATTGTTAATATCACAACTTCTTTTTTATAATATACCATGTGAAGATGTTCCTTTAGAATATCTAATAATTACCATTATTATTAATATATGATGTTTTTGGATCACTATAATATTGGCCACACAAAGTCATTTCATAATCAATTTTAGGTCTTGAAACTATTTGATAAATAAAAAATCCTATCAACTTTTGAAATTCGTTATAATTCACACTCTTCCAAGAATTATCTTCACTCATGTTTAACCTAAATGAAATAGGATTAGAAAATTATTTAGATTCTACAATAAAAATATATATAATAACTCTCCACAAAAATTTTCTTCATATAATTTTTTTTATTTTTCATTTTGTTTAACTGGAAACCATGGAAGAAACATAATTCTCCCAACAATAAAATCACAAAATTAACCTTCATTTCCTCAAAAACATATTGTCTAAAACTTTATTTATCTTTAAAATATATATCACCTATATACATAATTACAATTAGGGTGCTCCAATTAAATTATTTCACATATATGTTTCTATCAACCATTCATTTAGAAAATGTCAATATTCTCTAATAATTATCATACCTGGAATACTAAGCACCAAGGGATTGTTTCAACCCATAAAAGAAATTATTTATTATACAAATATTTATTCCATATTTATCTAGTAGAATCTTAGAAGGTTTCTCAATGTAAACTTATTATATGATTTTTTGAATATAGTAAGCTGAATTTACATCCATTTGAATTTTTTTAACATAGATGTGTAACTATGGTTATAAATATTCTTATAGTATCGAATCTTGTAATAAGGGAAATTTTTATTCAAAATTTTCACCTTTCACTAGTGAATATCCTTTACAAAAAACTATTTGTTTATTTCATAATACATCTCTAGGTTCATTCAACTTGTTTCTGTATAACCATTTGGTTGAAATATCATTTTTACCTACTGGTCATGGAATAGGTTCCTACATTATATTTTTCTCAATTTTACCTGACTCTTCATTCATTGAATTCACCCATTAATTTTGTTATACTACATCAAAAACTGATTCTAGCTTAATTTTTGAAATGATTGATGCCTGATTTGTTAACCTCATCTATTTTTCATTCTGAATCAGATATTTATTAATTCCAAACATATTTTTATTTTCAACTTGTTTTTATAATAGTAAATATAATAGTTTCTCTTAAAGATTCACTTTCATCATAGAAAGATAAATTTGAGTCTTGATATATCTGGTTTGGCACTCATTAATTTCCTTTAAAAACATCAGTTTGTATTCTTCAACATTTTTAACATCATTTGTTAATTAATTTCTATTTTCAACAAATATAACATTATAGGAATCTAGAAATATTTCTAAACATTTATTTGATTAATTTTTTATGTGAGAGCCCATATGTCATCATGAATTATGTGGTGTAATTTCCTTAGTATCTTAGAGCGACATGTGATCTGATGAGGTTGTGACGTGATATGATATGTGGTGGGGTTATGCATGGTAGGACAATGATAAAAAATATCTCTAATTATGTGATGAGATATTAGGTGATAGCCTTTGTGTTATCAACCAATGTGCGATGTGAAAAACCATGTGTCTTCTAGTGAGATGTGATGTGATGTGACGATGTCTAATGTTATCAACAGTTGATATACCTTATGAGGGTGTAGTAGGTAGGTATTTTTTCCAGCCTAAATTGGATATATAAGGTTGTAAGATGTGGTATGTATGGATGGAATGGGAGCATAAGACATTCGACATTGGGGTGTAAGAGGATAAAGTCTTTGGGGAAGTATCATTGGGGATACATTATTATATTATTGATATTTTGTTACTATATGGGATGCTTTATTTAGTGTGTGTTCCATGTTGATGTTGAGATTTGTTTATTGACCAATTTAGGAGCTTCTAGGTTATGTTGTTTTTTCACTAGCATATTAGTATGATTTTTTTCACTTGTTCACTTGAGATCTTGGGTATGATCTTATTGAGCATAATTATATTCACACCATACATATTTAAATTATTTTTCAGGATTATAAGAGGAAAATAGGGACTAACATGTAAATTTTTAGCTTATGTTGGAGAATTTTTTATGTTTCTATTATAGAAAATGTATTTTATATTTTCCTAAGAGACATTCATTTGTACTTATTGACGTTTTTTAGGAATTTTGGGATGGTTTTGGGTATAAATTTAAATTATCTACTAGTGTTTTTTGGGGTTTTATCCTTTCTCTCTATCATATATTATTATAGAGTAAGGAATTTAAATTTTTAAATTTTTATACCCTTGTTTATTTTTATTAACCTGGTACCTAATGGAGGATGTACTTGAGGGGGACATTATCTCCATCCCTTCATTATCATCCCAGGATATGTACCTCAATGGGAGGGGGTTGCGACTCTATGAGAATATCGATTATAGAAATGTCATGTGATGAACTATTAATCATGAAGGGAATAGATAAAAATATATAGGGTCTATTATTCATTAATTTTACATGATAATCTCAAATTTTAATAGTTCATTTTCACTATAACTAAGTAGGTATACCCATGTATAGTGGATTTAGTGATATCTCGGGATATTATGTTCCTTCAACAAGGAAAATAGATGGTTATGGAGTATTTAAACTATTTTATGGGAATATTCATTTCACTACCATGATTCATTCAATTATAGACTAAAATACCATTATACTAGGATTGGATTCGAGACTTCATTTTCTCTAAGGATATTTTAATTTATATTTATACCTGTGGAGAAGTTTGGGATAAAAGATGAATTGTGTAGGTAAATGGGATCATAGATCTATGATAATTTAGTTTCATCATATTATTAGTATAAGTGAATATAGTATTAAAATTAGAAGGTGGAAATGATTTCTTTTTGAGGTGTAATAGATCTAGCCAAAGGAAGCCATAACATCGAGATTTCTCCTCCCAAATATGATGTATATGTTTTATAATCCATTATTATGTTAAGATATGGAATATAATATTAGCATATCTAGAAGCCCCTATGAAATATAATTATTATGGGATTATTGTTAATCTATAATAATTCTATGGATATAATCCATATTCTTAATGTGTTGTTGGATTATGGGATCTAATGGGACCCATAGTGGAATTAGAGTCCACAAAATCACTTATTCCTGAAAGATCTGCTTTCAAAGTAAATGTTTTCATCACAAGTGTATAATATATTAAGGGCTTGATATCATAATGATATTAGGCCTCATGTACACTTTAATATAAGGAAATTTCTTGTAGATGGTCTTATTCATATAGATTCACCTGATTTATAAATATTTGGGAATTTTAACATTTTACTAAATAATGTATGGGTACTGTATTATTTAAAATAGGTTCATTGAATAAATTTATATCCTATTTGGTATCTTCCATACCATAGTTTTCCACCATATTTTGGAGATATATATGGCTCTTTGTAAGAATTAACACCTTATGACTACCTATGATAAGCATATATTTATTTTACATTATTACCAAAATTTTAATGTTACATCTCAAAAAATATCACATGGCTTGGTAAACATATTATTTTATTATCATTGGGGAGCAGTTACAATGGAATATTATTTTACAAAAAAATTAAATAACTCTATTATTAGACTATTATATATCTAATTATATCATTTCTCATAAGTTATATTGATCACCATTACAGAGGGAACAGAACCATAAGAATGGGGTGATCTAAAATACTTAATAAGGGAAAACTTATCACCATTTCATCAATGATTCTATTATATAAATTTGAGAAAATATGATAATGGTGATATTTTATATTTAAAAGAAAAAGGAATTATAAGAGATATCTACAACTCATTATGTGATCAGATTAAATAAAAAAATATCAAACATGTAACATGAAATAATATTATAGGATAAGAACGAAAATATGGAATGAAAAATTGATATTTTATGAAAATGGAATCATAATTATGTAGAAACATTATATGAAATGACATCATAATAAAAAAATGAAGGCTCCCTACCAAGATAATTATAGTTTATAGAGTACTATGGTGTATTTTTTCACTTCCTAATCCCATAAACAAAGTAGAAAATGTCACATAATTGATTTTTTCCCTCCCTAATCTCATACATAAAATCTCATGATATATTAATAATTATCCAATGAATTAGTACATTATATACAATTCCAGGAAAACATTCTACATAATTTAAATGAAAATATTTACATCCATATGTGTTCCAGTTGATGAAAAAAATATACATATAGTATAATCATGATTAACCCCATGAGAAAAAAATATTTGATTCATAATTGATTATTAAAGAATAAAAGAAGGTAATGTCATATTGTTTTTCAACAGAATAAGTAATTAAATAATTATAAATGTCTACTTTTTAATATAGATAAAAGATCCATGAATAATGATTTTTTTTGTTTTCAAAATATCATTTTATGTATTAAATAGAGGAAATAATAATAGTGAACTAAATATTTGATTCTTTTAAAAATGATTACATGTCCATTTAATGAAAAATTAACTTAAAATTGAACATTAGAATGTAATTTCACTATAATGGTTTCCCTTAAAATAATGAATTATTTCTAAAGTAATCAATAGTACACAAAAATATGGGGGTGACACTTGTAATGAAATAATATATTTTAATTTACAATTTTTATATTTAAAAAAATTGATTAAATGATAGTACATAAAAAATATAATAAAAAATTATTTTGAAAAGAAAAAAATGTGTAAAATTAAGTCCACATGAAATAAAACATAATTAGGTTTTCTATTAAAATGGAGAACATTGGTGGTAAGGTAAATTATAGAAAAATAGGGGAATTTATTGTTAAAGAGTGTGAGAATTATCCAAAAAATAATATACCTTCTGAATATGATACTGATCAAGGTAATTATTTGAATTAAAAATGTCACTTTAACTTAAGAGAGGTATAATAATGTAATCATTGAATAGAATAAATCAATAATTTAAAAATGTAATAAAAAGATATCAATATGATTTAATAAAGAGTTTGATTCAAAGAATAATGTCAGTGTTTCTAAATTTTTTTGTCAAACAACCATTAAAAAATTAACTTTTAATAGGACATTGAATATCCTAAAATATTTTCAAATAATTAATCAAATATATTAAAGTTTATTAGATTCATCATTTCAAATAAAGAATGGTGTATAATAAGAAATATTTCTCAATGGGTCAAAATTGTGAAAATATACCTTTACATTATCCCTGATTCATTTTGTTCTGGATTCAAAATTCTAGATAAATCAGCTTATTATTATTAGATACCTTTATATAAAAATTTCACTTTATTATTTAATTTAATATGGATTATTTTTTTCAACTTTTTCCACCAGTTACTTGGGGGTTTTTCAATTAATTCCCCTCCAAATCATTATTTTTTTGACTTTGGTCAAAGTAATTATAAAATAGATTTATAGTATCTAGGATAATAATAGTTTACTTAACATAATGTTTATATATACTGAATAAAATTTTAAACCATTCAATGTTGTGTAGTGAAAAAAATTCATCGTATATGGAGGTGATAGTTCACACATATACAGAATACAATTTTTCATTTCCTAAAAAATTATTTATAAATAAAATCTATGATAAGTTATCACTTTTGAATCATAGTTATTTTATATAAATATTATTTATTCATTAATAATATCATTCAAACCAACCATTAGGGGAGATTATGAAAAAAATCATATGATGTTTTTTGGAGGGGGTACTTTTTCCCTCACATTAATAAAATGTTCATTATTATTACATTCATATTATGAAATATACGTATAAAAATTATAATGGTTTTTCTATATTTGTATAGATATAAATTTTTAGGAAGATTATTATTATGAAGAAACTATTAATAAGTATGTCACACTTACATCTGGAGAAATTGTTTTCTCTTAGAAACATTCTTTAAAATGGGGGCCTAAAGCTAAATAATTTTGACCAAATATATAAGAAAAATGGATAGGGGTAAACGAGGGAAAAAATATAAGGTTGGTAGACTTAAATTCTATGTTGATTTTATACCATTTCGTGGTAGAGTGATCAGATTTTATATGTGAATAAGAGGTAAATTTTGGATGCTCACATTACATTTTTAATAATGTAAAGTTACTATTCACAACAAAAAAAATCAAAAGTGACACAAAATAAGAGGGGAGTTTTGGTTGAGCCACACCATAACCATACATTTGGAAATGTATTTTTAAAATGTTATGTGTCATTTATTCATAGTAAATATTTTTTACTATTTTTTACTTTTAATAATGTAATAAATTTCCACCCATAATAATTAATGTCTATGAAAAAAATTAAAATTTACCTTTCATGCTAATATTAAACTTCTTATTTTAAAAATTAAAAGTATTTTGTAAAAGAAAATTTCTAATAATGTGAAATGTTAATTTTAAAATAAAAATAGAAACTCCTAAAAATAATTCATAAAAAAATCTGTTTTTATGATTAGAATCAATATATAGTATAATATTAAAAAAACATGTCTATAAATACATATATTGGATTATTAAAAAGAAAATAAAATTTTATTTCCCCTTGAAATAAAGGCCAAAATTAATTTTTTCTTAATTTTTATCAATTGATTGGAATTATTAGAAACAAATTTCAGCAGAATTAATATATTTCTTTGGATTTATTAAGTTATGCATATATTTTATTAATTTTTAAAAAATAAAATTATTAATTTTATTCATTAATTACATATTTAGAAGATTAAATTATTTTTAAAAAATTATCTCTCTTATACACTGATAATGTAATGAAATTCATTGTCATGGAGAAGATTGTATTTTCTCAGCAATCATCTAAAAAACAATTATTTTAGAAAAATATAAAACATTCATTTTATGGAAATAATTGTTTATAAATAAATACATGATGAATTTGTTTTAGAATTTATATTCTAATTTTTAGGAATTTAGCTATTAAATAAAATAATAAAAAACAATGAAAACTATTTTTAATGGAAAATGATATCTATAATTATTAAACATTCAAATGATTATTTTACATCAATTACGATCAACCTATTTATAAATATATAATTCAAGTAAAAAACATATATTATTCATATCAACAATATACATTATATAAAAATTATTTTTTTCCTTAAAAAAGTGAAAATAGTAATATTTTTATAAAAAATACATTTTTAACCACAAGGTGATCTTATTGGATAACATGATAAACTAAAAATAATAAATATTATTTAAAAATATATTTCTTAAAGTGGTTAACTCTATTTATACCCACCAAATAAAGGATATATTATAATTTTTATATAATATTCTTTTCTTTGTTTTGGTTTAGTATCACATGTGAAAAAATCCATTAAACAAATTAGTTTTTAAAGGGAAATGTCATTTATAATCGTAGGGTGTTTCACAAGGATTCATAATTTCATCATGTACTATCCCCACATGCGGGATATACATAACTTGAGACTTATATATTAATTGGATATATATATTTTATATCATTATTAGTAATAATTTATTGATTCATTTTAATCATTTTTTTAACATCAGAGGGTGAAATTCCATGGCGGTGATGATATTTTATTTTTTTAAAGGGTAATTAGACACATGGTTCAGTAATACAGGGCATCATTTTACTTATAAAATATTTCTTTTATGTCATATTTCCTATCATTATTTTACAATTAAAATTTCCTCATATTTGATCATCGATCTATGGTTAGGGAGTGAATTAATTATTATCTAATGCCTTATTGTGGTTACCTCTTGAGATGATAGTCATATAAAAAATTTATTTGAATCCATGGATTACACTGATTACATTACCCTTTTTTCACATGTCACCTGGGTAACTAAAAGTGAGGATGACTGATTTGTATTATTTAGTTAATAAATAAAATCATTAAAAAATGTCTCTTGCAATGGGTTACTCATGTACTCTTTTATACGATTATGAAATGATGGCAAGATATTTTTTTGAAAATATGAATTTTAACTAGGAGAATATCAACTATAAAAAAATATTCTAGATAATAATGTAATATTTTATAAATATGATGTGTTAATGTGGTTTTTAATGATTATCCTTCATCTAAGATATCACATACTAAGGGTAAAAGAGTATGAAATTTCAAATGTTGAATTTAGAAATAGATATGGTCATTATGAATACATTTTGATACATTTTAGTTTATGAAATGAATCTATGTAGTTCATGGATTTTTTATCTATAAATGTAATTAATAAAAATACTTCTACATCATGGTTTTAATTAATGAAATCTGTTTCTGTTCCATAATTTAAGAGTATCATGTTAATCAATGGAAGATAGACTTGGGAACATTCAGTGACCATTTTCTTTATAAAAACTCATCAATGTGTAGTTATATATATTAGGATTTATCTTTTTTGGACATGTTCTATTGAAAAATGTAATTTTAGATTATCCATGTATAATGATGTCTGTTTTTTCATAGTATGAACCAAACATTGTATTTTTATTATGATAATGTATGGTCTTGGAAAGATTATACCAGTTGTTTTTTAACGACATCCATGATATAAATCACCTTTTAAAACATATACTCAGTAGGGGGTGATGTTCTATATATCCTTGTGTTCTAAGATTCTTGTTTCGAGTAAATGGTGAATTTCACATCATCACCTTTTTTTTAGTTACATCAAAATGATCTTGTCTATTTTCAATATTATCGAATATCAGGCGTGGTATTGGTTTTTAGGATTATAAAATCGTGATCCTGTATTGGATTACAGTTCTCATTATCTTTGAACATCTGATGAAAATTTACTTACCCAAGATATCAAGTTAGATGATATTTTATAGAACCTTTTGATTAAAGAATACATTTTGTATTAAATAAATTCTACGTAATGAACAACATGTGTTGTAAACAACCCCAAAATTGTCCAAATAGTTATTTGTTATAAATCCTAATGAATTTTACATTCATTAAATTATTTAAAACATAATCTGAAAAACAAATTAAACAATTATATGAGCTGCTAAATTAATTATACTTTTTAAAACTGTAATGTTTAATTTTAAAGAAAAATTTTATTTGTGTATTATATATATATATTTCAAAATTTTTAATTTTAATTTTCAATAAATAAATAAATTTTTGAATTCTGCATTTTAAGAATAGATTAGTTTGATTTAATTTTCTAAAACGGATGGCTTTCATATTAATAATGGAAAATATGGTTTTTAAAATACTATTAATTTGATAAAAAATTCTAACATATGAATAACATTAAATTTTATATATCCCAAATAAATAAAAAAATAATTATTGAAGGCAAAAAATATATCATTAAAACAATTATTTGGAATTTTGAAAAACCCAATATGGACCTTTTGAGACCTAAGTTATATTTTATCTTTTAAAAATCTACGATGACCATTTTCCATTAATCTAGTATTCACAATTTTTCATTATATTATTTTTTTTGAAACTCATAAAATTTGATATTTTATGTTGAAAACAAATAAATTCAATGGAAATCAATTATATACATGATTTTTGTGTATATGTTTTGTGTTAAAAAAGTTATTTTTCAAAAAATATGTTTTCATTTCGTTTTGTGTACTTATATAAAAATGAAGTTTACTGAAATTTGATAATTAATATGAGAAAATGGAATCAATATTTGGGATCATTGTTATATTTTTTTATAAGTACAATTTCATTTATTTATATATAAATAATTTACCCTAGTAATTGTTTGTTACTACAATTAATGATAAAATGGTAAAAATAGAGGGTTAAACAAGGAGATAAGAAACCGAATATCTATAAATTGGTCTAAATCTTATTTTTTGGTCAATTTCAAACCTTTTTTATTATATTTATATTGTATTTATATTTTTTTTGTATTTATTTGGGAAAAAAATATTATACTTAAAATTTATTAGTATTTATGTGGGTTTTAATCCCCTCACTTATAAATGGTAACCTTATCTCCAAACTTATACACAGACATTTAGTCCCTTAGATCAACCATTATCTACCCAAATAAATTCTAAACAACCATCCCCATGTTCTAGTGATCATGTTCTTGCTAAATGATCAATCCATGAATATATAGTGAGAGGTCTCAAGGGGGTACCAAGTGAAGTTATAATAGACTAAGCAAAAATCATATACGATTAATTATTCTTAAAAATATTATGAATATATTGTAATAAACTCAAAAAATTTAATTAGTATCATTGGTACACTAAAATATTTTTATTGTTATTAAACATTCATTATCAACCTCATTTCCATATAATGGAAAATTTAAACATTGTTGATGTGTGTTTGCACACTGACACCTCTATAAGGTGATTTATTTTATTTTTCTCACCACATCATATAGACCATTATAGAGATGTATTTAATAAATATATATATGGTTTTCTTACATAATTATGTTTTTTAGGAACTTAATTTGTTTAACATACTTTAATTCTATTAATTTATAAATTAAAACATCACATGTGTGTACATATAGACTACCTCCTATATAGATTAACATATTTAAACTGTCATCACTAATATATATGTATGGATGTAAAATTTTATTACCTGAATAAATATGAAATTTATGTCAATAATAGGACTATTAAATAATTAATATGTTTTTATTGGAATAATAGAACCAAAATAGGTGTCAGATAGATCTGTTAACACTGAAATATTAATTTTTATAAATAATTATTAATAAATGGGTAATTGTATTCTATTTGGAATTATAAAAACTATTAAATTCGTGAATATTATTTTGGTATATATTTTTAAATATATATATTTATTATATAGTTGGTTAGAAAACCTAAAATTATTTCCAAGACATGAGGCTATAGTTTATGATGCAATCTTACATTTTAAAATGATTCCCTATTAATAAATTTACATCGGGGAAATTGAATGATATATTTGTTTCTTTCTCTCTCTTAAATCCAATATATTTTTTTTCTACTAAACATATATATAGGGTTTTCGGGTATTTATTATTTTTTACAACTAATTTTAACTCAAAAATAAATATTGAATGTTGTTAAGGGAAGTTGACGTTATATATCCTTTTTAGTTTGGAATCTATTTCCTTTATATCCCATTTCTTAATTTCAAATCTGGATTTTTTATTACTGGATTATTTATAATGATATTTTTTCTATATTTTTTTATTGTTTTAATATTTTGAAATAATTAAATATATATTTTTAGTACTACTAATTTTAACGGTCGATACTCATATGTACAAAAACATTTTTTTTAGTTTCAACATGAATTATATTTCCTTATTTAAGGACATTTAAATTTTGTTAAATTAAATTTACTTGAGTTCATTATTATTCAAGGATAATTTTATTTTTATTTTTGTTTCTTTTTTATTTTTTAAATATTTAATCAGTGATAAAATATTTCTTGTAACTTTTCAAAGGACATTTTTAATTTTATTGTAATTTTATTTTTCATCAACACCAACAAACATTATGGATTGTTATGCTTCACTATGAAGTTTTTCTATAATGTTAATATTTACATTGTTTTTCTAGATTTCATATCATTATGTTTTTTTAATGATGTTTTAATTAAACTATTTTTATTCCCACGAGTTAATTTAGATATTATGAAGTGATGAATATTTTTATTATATAGTGTAACACATATGTATGGTTTCTATTATACGAGGATTGGGATTAGATTTATGAATCCCTATAACTCATTCTGTTTTATGTAACATCTCATGAGATAATATGAAGTGGAATTGTGAGGAAACAAAATTTACTATGGGACCGTGTCTATTATGTTTATGTTAATATGTAGTGAAACCAATCTATGATGGGAATATATATATTGTGTTATAATGGTCTTGGTTGTTATACTTGAATAAAGAAATGAATTTTATTTATTATGTGTAGAAAAAAAATATGTCTCATTTTTATGTAATTCTGTCATGGATCATTTAGGACTATTGATTATTCCACACTCTTATGACAAATATTTTTTGTTATGACAAAGTATTATTTTTACAGCCTCATGATTTATATTCAATGAAATGATGGGTCTGTTATTAAATTTTGAGGTTCATTATCTTTAACATAATTCATATCTTATATTCATATATTATTTTTATTTATATATCCAATATTTACCATTACCTTTCTTCTTAGCCCACCGTTTCATTTGTTTCAATTTCCCTAGGTTTTCATCAAAGGTATTATGCTGGAAATGTCTAATAAATGTACTAACTGAGATTTAATTTATGGTGTTATTTTTGAGATATTTCATGAAAGATTTTTTTATGTATCTATTATGAAATGACACTAAACCTTTATGTTTTGGTGGAGGGTGTCATTGGGATACATAATGAAAAATCATAAAAAATGATGATATGTGCATGTATAATATTCTTTGATCACCACAATATGTATTATAGATTGGATTAGTTTTTTATAGATTAGTTTAGTTATTTTTTGTATTAGTATTATAAAATATTTTTCAAAAACCTGGCGATATTCATAAATAATAGATGAAGCCTAGAATTTTGATAAAATATACAATGTCTGCTTTCATAGAAATTACATCTCATTTTGGATACAAAAAAGTAGATACACATTATATAAAACAAATTTATAAGGGTATTAACCATTAAAAATGATGTTTTGGAATTATCTCAGTTTAAAATAGGTTAATGAAAATGAATCCAAACTATACACTAAGTTTTACACTACTAATGGATATGTTATATATAATTATCATTAAATAATGAACCATTATGAAAGTTTTGGATATATTGAGGATTGAAATCCTAATAGGAAATTACAATGGAAAATATTTATTGAATCCTTTAATTTAACAATTTAGGATAATAGAATCACCACCTCAAAAATTAGAAATTAAAAATCATTGAAAACCATTACTAGTAATATGATAACATCTCAAATGTATAGATCATTTTGTAATGAATATTATATAAAGGATAATTATGTAGTTATTATCAATATCTATATAAGAATATTTGAAATTATTTTCGGCATGTATTGACTCTCTCTCTCTCTCTATATATATATCTCATATTAATTGATAGGGGATAGAATTTACATTTTATATCCCAAAAAACAAATGATAAACTATTGATTTGAGGATGAACACTAACATAAATTTATAATTACTTCCATTAAATGGGTCAAAATACATAATCAAGATAGGAAACATTCCCCAATGGTTAGGAGGAAGCATAACAATAAATTTATGAATATTTTTTGGAAATATATCAGTGTATCTCATGAAAAGATCTTTATTATTTAAACTAAATTTTGAAATATAATATTTAGTATAAATAACACCTATAGTAACACCTTATTCAATGAATCCATTTAAGATGGCCCCAATTAATTTATTTTAATTAATAAACTAACTCCAGGATAATATAGTATAGGAACTCATATTTCATATTACTTCACCATCGGGCGATGCAACTATTTTTGTTAAGATAAAATTGTTTTCAATGAATCTATTTTTTAATTAATGGGAACATAACAAGATTACTATGAAAAATAAGTATCATTTACCCCATATTAATGATTTTTTACCAACTATTCAATGATTAATACTTTCTAAATATTCAAATCCAATCTAAATGTCATAAATTATGGGTCAAAAAGAAGATAAAACTATGAAAACATTCTCTATGAGGTATTGACACTATGAGCATAATGTTACCCATTCATAATGACCAATTCCCCCACTAGCATCATGTATATAATGAATATTTACTTTTGGAGATTAATTTCTATCATTTTATTGTTGTATTTATAAGGACAAGGCCTAAAAACATTAAATAATCTTTAGTATTAAAAAAAATAATAAATTTTATTTCATTTTTGATGATCTTTTGATGTTTATTATTTTTTATAATCAGTTTGTATGTCTTTTGTAACACCCTTATACATTATGATTTATTCATTCTCTGCGATATCTAGGGATGTACACAATACTGGGTTTAAATAAATATAAAATATTAAGATATAATTTAATCATATCCATTGTAATATAGAAATTATGTTGATGGGTATCAATGTTACAAAATAAATTATGGTATATATATTTTTAATTGATAAAGCATTTTTATGCGCGCTCTAAAAATATAAATGATTTTTAGTAAGTGAATTACATGGGATGACATAGGCCATTGTCTTTAGGAGATGCTGTGATACCCTGAAATTGTAAAATAATAAAATTTTATTCAACAGTTTACGAAATGGAAAACATTGAGTTTATCTTGTGCTAAATTAAACACTATGTTTAGCTTGATTTACACGCATGAACGAATATTACCGAACAATGATATATTATAAATATTATTATTTAAGATGAAAATTATCACCTATCTATTAGAAAATGGGGTAAGAATGGGATTAAATAACTTAATAAAATATATATTTGACATATTTTGATTAATTATCTATTGATTAGTAATAAAATAATAATTATTTTAAAGATAAATAAATGATTTATAAAAAATGGTATTTTTATAAAAATGGATTAATTATGTAAGCACACACAATAAAAATTTAATTTTTACTACTTTAGAAAATATATTTCCAAAAATAAACATTTTTTTTCTAATAAGAATATTAAAATTATATTTGGAGTAATTTTTGGTATTTTTCTTATAATTTATACTTTTTTGATGAATAATGATAAATAATGATTTTTAACTGAAAATCATCTTTTCATTTAAGAAATTTATAATGTTAAATTATGTTTTTAGTTGGTTTTAAAGTACAAATACTATAATAGTACATATTATAATCCATTATAGATCATTGGAATCATTTTATTATTTAATTTTGATATAAAAACTTTGTCTGCTTTTGAATATTTTCACTTTAGAAACATTCTTTCTCACTACGTCTATAGGATTAATTTTAATTTACTTTTTCTTCCACTTATGTGTATTTAGTAGGGGAAAATTTATTTTATATTTGGAATCATAATAATTTACCATTTTTTATTAGTTAAACTAATTTTTTAAATATAATTATTAGTGAAAACTGTTGAGATTATTTACCACAATCCAGGAAAAAAATGTCTATTTAGTTATTAAAGATAGAATATAAAGTGTAAAAATTACCCAAATTTTTTTAAAACACTTTTGATAGACATATTTAGACTACTAGGACCGTATTATCTAATTTTTTGACTTTTGGGAAAACTTTCCATGTAATTTACCTGTAAAATATGTTAAGTAAAGAAAAAGAAAAAAAGGAACCTTAACTTTAGTATCTATAATTATTTTGTAAGTGGAAAAAATAGAATTGGTTAGATTATATATATCCTTTTGAGAGATAAATTAATTATTTTTTTAATAATTATTAATTTTTAATTTTTATATATGACATAATTACTTTTAATGCTTACGAAAAGCCAACCCAACAGTTATTAATTTAATAACAGAATAAAATAAATGATATTAAAATTATTAAAATTGAAGTAAAGTAAATTAATTTTTATATTCTATTAATTTTTTAGAGGAACACATCATGTTAAAAATATTATAAAATAATATCTTTTAACTTCTTCATTTTCTTGATATTTTATTAATTGTATTTAAATGAATAATGTGAAAACTGACATTAATGTAATATTATGAAAAATTATATTTTCTAAATTGATTTAAAATTATTAAAAATATATATTATATGTATTTATTTCTTTATATTAATAAATATCAACTATGGTCCATTCATGGAACATTTGTTCAAGTATAATGGCTATATTTACCTTCCAATAGTAAAACTTTGGTTACCATGATTACGGTTAAAGTAGTGTTCCGGACGTTACATGTGCTTATGTTATAAATAATTATAAAAAAATAGGATTTTATTTTATAAATTTGAAATAATATTTATAATAAATGATTCCAAATTTTCTAATATGTCTCACTCTAATTTATTCTAAAGTAATAAATTAATTTTGTTAGAAATGTAAATAACATAATGATAAAATGGTAAAATAAGAAAAATTTTGGAGTTATAGAAAAAAGCTACTTAAAACAAGTGTTATTTTGTATAATAGAGGTGTGGATAGGCCATATCATCCAAAAATATTAATTATCAATATTGGATCCACATTAGGTATGTTAGAACTCCCAAAAGTGAATACTTTGGAGTATTTAGAAAACATTTCACTCCTCCTCAAATATAAAAGGGAACTCACTCCCCTCACTTATTCAAAATTCTAAATCCTTGGTATCAAAATATAAATTTAAAAATTACTTTTAGAATCCCCCCTCCTAATATAATCCTTATTTTTTTGTATAAATCCAACCAATAATGTTTTTAGTGAAAAAATGAATGACGATACAAGAAAAAGAAGTATTGTTCCTTAACGAGATTTTTTATTTTATATATCCCTCCACCCCATTCGACAATAATTATTAAATATATATATAATAACCTACATATATTACATATAATTATATTTTTCTATCTTATGGGTATAACCTACAACCAAACACACTTTAATCAAATGTGTTACAGAATCATCATTCATGTGTTTGGTGAAATATCACCTAGTGAACTGATGTTATTCGTTTTTTCATTACCACTATTAAGGGTTTGAAATAATTATGGAAATACTATTTATATATGATATATATTAATTTTATTTAGTTATTTTGATTTTTAAATATATTATAATGCATTCGTTAATGTTTTCCATTTTGTGAGAACACGACAACATCGTTCGTGTGTTCGGTGGACTACCGCCTCGCGAACTGATGTGATCCATTCATACTTGAAAATAAATGTATTAAAGACAGGTTTAATAAACATATGTGATATATATGACATAAATTCAATAATATAATGATAATATATACATATATCATTTAATTATATTTCTTTTAATGCGATAAAAAAATGGAAACATCGTTCATGCATACGTACGACCTACCGTCTCCATGAACGGTGTATTCCATTTTCTATCACTAAGTATTATGGAATAATATACATACATATATAATGAATATATATTATATTTATATCATTTTTATTATTCTTGATATGATATAACATTATAATATGTGCAAGAACCAGAATTTTAATAACAAAACACACATGAGAAAACAAGGCAATTAACACCCAAAATAACAAAAATAATGAAATATTATTAACGATCAGGTGATAATATATTATAAAATAATCATAAATGTTATCATATTTATTAATTTGGTTATTTAATAAGTTTATAAAAAGTTTAAAACCACTATAAATTAGGTTAAATCACATTCAACCAAAAGTAGACATAAGGTTATAGATTTTGTCTAAATATACATTCCATTGAGTTTTATTTGTTATTATGAACCAGTTCACATTTATGTGGTGTATATACTTCCCCATTGACAAATAATATATTGAAAACAAAATTATTCATGGAATTTTATGTTTCAATTATAATTATTTCATCCAAGGTGTTTTGATTTGAAAATTACAAAGTAGTAAAAGTTATTGTGAAATGTTAATTATTTTTGTGAATATTAATATTCACTTAAAACAATCACTTTATTATAATCATTTTTAATTATAAATTAAATTTATATTAACTATATTATTTTATTATGAATATTATTATTTCCTAAATCATACACCATTATTAAATAAGGTTTTAAAATTTAAATTTATTTGATTGACAAGGATAATATTGATAAATATGTATGCTCTACTCAATACAGATATTTGATGTTAAGTAATTTTCATCATCATTTAAATATATTATTCAAAATATAAGGAATTTTTTTACATGAAGTGATTGGTGGGGGCTCTAATTTATATAGACCCTTGATGTATTAATGGGTCTCATTAGACAAATATGTTGCCAAAATTAAATTGGTTTCAACCATTAGTTTTAAACTGTCTCGAGGATAGTTCTTGACATCAGGTGATTTCATATGCCTAATACATGAAATCCAATAATTAAACATTTCTTAAATTTATATATAATTAATTATTTTCCTTTAGATTTTTTCTATGATATTATCTCTGAATACATTTAATTATCAGTTTATTGATTAAATGGAATGTGTTTTTAGTTATTTACCTTTCCATTTTGATTATTATTATTGATTCATGATAGCTTCCAATGTAAATAACCATTTATTATCATTTGATCTCAAATTTAATTTTTTTCCCTTTCTAAGGATATGAAGATGAGATTTCTTGGAATGTGTTTCAAGTATGATAACCTTTTACATTTTTATTCTTTAATTATTTTGTAAATGTAATATGTGTATTTGTATATATATAGTTTCCCAAAACTACTAATCTGGTCAATAATTTTTTATTTGAATTCTGTATCTATTCTAGTGTAATAATTTAATGTTCTGTATATAGGCTACTTGGGTTGGGGTTATTATAGTTTGTATTAGAGAAAGTTTAGTAGGATCTTCATGAACTTGATTTAGGAGAACATTTATTATGGAATATACTCTATGATATAATTTGAGTATAATAATATAATAGCATCCTAAAGTTTTTTTAGTTCATAGATTGTGAGCTTTTTCCTAGAAATACGTCCTTGTATGTATACAATAAGGGGATTTCATTCTATAACATATGTACCTAGGGGTAACAACTCTGATAAGGGATTTTCGGGATTGACTCAAGCGTAACCTCATACATAAAAATGGGCCTCACTACATAGCTGATTTGACACTCTTTAGGGATATACTAATATTAATTGAAATTTTATTCAAAAACCATTATGAAGGATTTTAAAGTAAGGATATCCTCAAAGAAACCATGGTTAGGATTTTGAGATTAACAATTCCTAAATACTATTTATGCTAAGTGTTGCACAATATTTGGATTATATTTTTTGATTTAAATTTAATTATTTTATGGGATTTTCTTATATATAAAATCACATAGAAATGTATCATAGCATATAAATGAGAATTTCATCAATTCTAGTAGTCTAAGGATTAATTATAATAGTTCAATTGATTGTCTTCGACCAATATTTCAAAGGGAACTTATCTCCAAAACATTATCATCATATGAGTACATTTTTTCATGTGATAAAAAGATAAGGAAATAATTTTCGTGGTATTGTCGATTCAAAGTAAATCAATATAAGAATATAATGGTAGATAAAAATATTGAAAAAGTGATGTATAGAAATAAATATTTCCTCACATCTAATACATTTGATAGAAAACACCATGGTATATACATAAAAGGAAAATTATTTTTCTTCTAGTGTGGATAAAAAGGAATCCATGCTCATGATTTCAAGGTAAATAAAATGTTTTAAAATTTTCAGTGATTCAAATGTAATTAAATGGGACACTGTGAAAATGAATTCCACAAGCGTACAAGAAATATACCTCAAAAGAAGCTAATTGATCATGGTTAATCATAAGCAATTACCACAGGTGAGGAGGAATGATAAATGTGATCATGTTTGGATCCAACAATTATTTTATTTGACTATTTTATTTGTGATATGTATAATTATTTATATGTGGTACTGTTTTTTTTAAGTATTTGATATTATATATTTAATGGTTTTGATAATCAAGAAAAATGATTCATTGGAAATATGATTTTTTTTGAAAACATGTGATTGTGGGAAAGATAAACCTTAATATGTTCTTAAAGTTCAGATATGATTTTTCGATAAATAAATTATTGACAAGGATAAATTTATTTAGATATAACTAACTAATATGGAAGTGATTGATGATTTATTGAAAAATTGGTTTATACTTTCATTGATGGAGTCTAAAACATTACTTGACTTAAGAAATGTGTCCAATAATTTGTTTCGTATATAAGGAATAAAGAATAATTCATGTTTTTAATAACTTTGTATGGAAATAAAAGTTATTAACATGATTGAAAATAATACATGATGAATTTATTACCATGATTGTTATGATATGATTAAGATAAACTTCATATTGTGTGATATAATAATGATAACTTCATTTTGGAAATTAAATGTACTTCATTATAATTTTTTGGATATATTTTCTTAGAAGGTTCATAAGGTTAAAAATTTATGAAATGGTTTTGGTTGAACTATGGAAGTGGTTTTACAGATTAATGTATTACTTCACCATATGAAGATGTATGCATATTAGATATCTGATTCTAATCATATTGGTTTTGGAATTTTTTTGGGAATGTTAGGAATAACATTAACTATTTTACTAATATTATGATATGTTAACAGTGAATTTTAATTCTTCAGACTTGAAAATTTATATATTGGTATTCATTTCTTGGAGTAAGGTTTGAATTGGAAATTGGTCCTAGCACAACCAAATTATGAGATTGTACTTATGCAATGGAATAAAATAAAGTAGTTATACCTTTTCATGAATTTTAATCATCTTTATAGAACGGTTCTTGAAATAAAATGTTATCCTATTAAAATAATTTATTTGGATACCAACGACCATTTTCACACATATTTGGTTTATGGTTTTTTTGGCATTATACTTCTCTAGATCATCCATTTTTTTATGATCAATGTTCACTATCACTCTCTGTCAGTATTTAGGTATTAGTTTTCTCTTCTATATCCATGTTTTCATTTTCAACCTATGTTATCCTTCTCATAAACCTAGTAATATTATTATTTCATATGGTCTTTTTATATCCCATTTTCTCTTATTAATTGGATATTTTATTTTCCATTTTTATAATGTGTAATTTTCAGAAAAATAAATTTTAATGGTCAAAACCTTGATTACCGATATCAACATTAAATTTTGAATATAAAATTTATTTAAGGTTTGGAGAATGTAACACCAACATATTCTATAATAATATTATTTTATTCAATAGTATATGAGAAACATAACGTCTTTCATGGATTTTTTAAACTCAACAATATGATTATCATTTGTTACTCATAAGATTTATTTTTACAGAATAACATTACATTATTAATATTATTACATAATATGAAATCTATCACCAAGCCATTGGAATTGTAGGTAAGAAACAAATAATTAAATTATGAAAATGAATTTTATTACACATGTTTATTAAATATCTATTGACTAATAAAATAGTAATCATTTTAAAGAAAAAAATTTATAAAAAGTATATTCTTCCAATGATGGTAAAATCATTTTTAGAACACATAATATAAATTAATTTTTACCAAATTTATAAAACTTATTTCAAAAAATTACACATAATTTTTTAAATTAGAATACCAAAATTATTTTAGGATTAATTTTATGTTTTTTTTTCTGAGGAGTTCAATTTCTTGATGAATAATGATAAATATTGACTTTGAATTGAAAACAACCTTTCCATTTAAATTGTTTATATTGTTAAATTATATTTCAAATTAGTTTTAAATTCTAAATATATAAAATATACATATATTAATCCATTATAGATAATTTAAATCATTTTCATATTTAATTTTTATAAACAAACATTATAAATTTTTTTAACATTTTCACATCAAAACCCTACTTTATCTCTATGTCTGCGAGATGAATTTCAAAATTATTTTTTTGCACTTATTTGGATTTAATTTTAAAAAATATATTAAATATTTATAATCATAATAATTTAAAATTTAAAATAATGTAAAATTAATTTTTGACTAAAATTATTTGTCAAAACAATTAAAATTAATTACATCAATTAAGGAAAATAAAATATTATTTAGTGATGAAACATAGAATATAAGCTGTAAAACTTACCCCAAACGTGTAAAAAATGAATTGGATGGACTTATATCAATTCTTGTTGAATTATTATATAATTATATTAGTTTTTGGGAAACGTTTCATGAATTTAACCAAAATAATATGTTAAGAAAAGAAAAAGACCAAAACCAAACATTACTTACTTTTAAAATCTATAATGATTTGGGATAGGGATGAAGACAACATTGATTTGATTATATACATCCTAATGAAATATAAATTAACTAAATTTATCATACTAATTTATATTTAATTTTAGAGATGATATAATTAATTTTAAAGTATAAGAAATTCTAATTCGGTAACTATTTAGTTAATATATAATTATAATAAATGATACTTAAATCATTAAATGTAAATTAAATTTAATGAATTATTGTATTCCATTATTTTTTAGACTAAAATATCATTTTACATGTCTGATTTCCTAGTCTTGAACAAACACCCGAACAGTGCTGAACGGGTCAGGTGTTACCACCTTAGGTGCACCTACCCCAACGCCAATTGCAACTGACTAGTAGTGATGGTGTAAACAAATATAATGGGGAGGTTATACCCTTTCGAAGGAAAATAAGGTATTGGTCTGAGTATAATCAAACTCAAACCAGACCCACATGGGGGAATCACAATAATATCAAATAAATAGTAGAAGCGATAGACAAACAAAAGTAGCGGAATGAAAATAGAACAACATGTTGAACATCACTTGTAACTACTAAATAAACAAAGAATGCATCCACATCATGTCATAAATGTCAATAAACAATGTAGACCTTGGATAACCAATGTTAGCTATGAAATAAAGTTAGCATTCTGCTACAAGAATGAAAGAAAAAGAAAGTAAACTCCAGCATAGAATGACCTCATGGTCCATGCCAAATCTCTATGCAATAGGTAACATAGTCCAACTACTTAAGTTGATCTCTTTTCTACATGTAAATCCAAAAATTCTATACGCATCCTAAAGGTCCCATGTAGGGTGTGAGATGAATCTCAATAGAATACCACCCAATGGTGATTACATAGTATAGGTGTTTAAATAGGCATGCATATATAAGAAAAGTAAAAAGTATGATGCACAATATGATCACAACCTCCACTGGCACTCAGCAGCCACCAGGGAGCGTCAACTGGTTCAGCCAATAGTAGAATCTCATTCATGTAACTGAGAACCATGTGCCTCCTGACACCGCATGTCCCGAGTACCGACGTTCTAAAGGCACACCTAAGAAATAGTAACCTGAAACCATGTGCCTCCTGACACCTCGTGTCTCAAGTACCGACATCCCATGGGAATGCCCATGTAGTAGTAACCTGGCACTATGTGCCTCCTAACACCTCGTGTCTCAAGTATCGATGTCCCATAGGCACTCCCAAGCAGTAGTAACCAGGTACTATGTGCCTCCTGACACCGTGTGTCTCAAGTACCGATGTCCCATAAGCACTTCCAAACATGATGATGGCTCATCATATTTCATGTGGCTTCTACAAAAAGCACCTATAAACCATAATCACCTAATTCCAACTACGGGGGCCTCTACCCACACGGGCGGACTAAACCACCTCATCATTGATTCATCTATGTGCACACGACCCAAGTCATAGGTGAGCGGTAATCACAAAAATAGAACCCAAGCCACAACATCTTTGGCACCTCGTGCCTCTACGACCATGTCGATCATAATTCGATGGCTTTTCCATCAATGTAACCTAGGCCATGCCCAACCTGACAGTCACACTTCCTCAATTAGACATCCAAGATGCCCAATCCCATTTTCAAACAACCCAAATAATATGGGCCAAGCCCATCCTGTGATCAACATCACTATAGAATATCCGAGCAACGCCCAACACAACCCAAAAGGTTCTATCATATGCAATATAAATCATCACAAATATTTAATTAAAATAATCACTATAAAATTTAAATACAATTTAAACAGTTTAATTGCACTTTCCATGTATTTTTCCATACTATAACTAAGGTCTTAAAAGATTATAATAAACATAATCTTGCTTAAATAACTTAAAACTAGTAGTTTAATCAAAACAATTCAATTATAACCATTTTGGAACCCCCAGCCAAAATTCCACCAATGAGAAATGACCTCTAACCCGGCCTACATCAAGCATTAAAAGGTAAGGGAATTCCCAATAGTATCGCATAAGGCATACAGTCCATTCAATATAGAGAAACATGGGCCTCACTAAATAACCTACGTTGTGCTAAAAATCTGAAACCCCCAAATTACCACAAAAAAAATAAGGTATGCACCACATACCTTAGACTCATAGATGTAGGTACGTCCGATATCGATCTCCAATTCGAATATGATCTTTGTAGATCTACGATTCCTTTAAATCTGTGCAATTCTTCTTGGATGGAAGCTACAACGTATGAGAAGGAGGAACAAGAATGAAATAGGGTGCGGGTGTTTAGCCTTCTCGATGCGATCCCAAAGACACCAACAGATTGAATAATGGACAACGGATGAATAATATATGATAAGAAACATTCTTGGCTGTCTGGAGCATTACGGTCCGAAAACGGGGGATAAAAAGATAGTTTCAGAAATGATATGTGATGCTCTACAATATAAACGAATAAAAATAAAAGTACATGATCTGTATTAAGGAATACATGCCATGTAGTATCTTGTTCGTACTCTAACTTACGCAGGTTTCTAGGTCATCACATGACTTAGACAAGTCACACGATTCAACACACATCTTAGACCCAGTCGATACACAGAGTGTAAAATACATGGTGTTTTAAGGAACACTACATTTCATGTATTAGATTATTTTTAGACGGTCATAACACCATATGTAATTATTCAGCATGCAGTCAGTACATGCCTAACATACATATGGAATTTACTTGGGAGTACACGACATGTAACCTAGAAATTTCCAAAACTGTCCAGTTTTCACCTATCTCTCAAAAACAACATAAAAATAAAACGAAAATGAAGACCAGTACATCAAAGGATGAACTGTGTTCTTACAAACACCCCCCCATAAAAAAATTCGTACATGAATTTCCCTTCCAAGGGTATTGAAGAAAGATTTCTGAACAAATCTGGGCCAAAACTCAAATAAATCATAGGTTTATAGACCGATTACTAGGACCCATGGTCCTCACATGGCGCATCATCATCCCTACACATTATCTAGTGTTGTTAGGTCATTACCTACACCCAAATGTATCCCGCACCACATCGGTGTCCGCCTTCACAATGTCATGAATCTGATGAATTCTCAAAACAAAACCTGGTTCTTTGAACCTCAAGTAACCGGCATTCTCGATGCCCCGATTCCCACGACACCTCAAGTATTCTGCATCCTCGATGCTCCTGATTCCATGCATCTCATATATATATATATATATATATATATATATATATCACACACCCAAAATGGTGTCAATCCCACTGCCTAGCATCTGGATAGACTATATATATCCTATGAACCTAGTGCACTCAAAATGGACATGCCTCAATAGGCCATGCCAAGATGAAAACAAGAAAAATGATGGCCACACCCGTGGAGTACATCTAACCATTGTCGGCTCAGCAGCCTACTCAACCTCAGGCAGCTCCACTGTGTGCACCTAGCCTGATGTACGACTACCTGATGTCTGACCTCCCTATGGTTCTTCCCCAGTCAGCAGCCACTGACACCTCAGTTGTGTCCCGCTTTCTCTACCACGTCCTCTACGTGCAGTTGATCCTCAATTACCTTCACTAAGTACTGATCTTGAATCAACTTCAAACTATACCGTTTTTCATGGTCCTTAACTTCCGGTTGTCTGAGAAGGCTGAATGTAGAACCTCTCCAAATGTTCAACCAGTCCACATTCCTAGAACTCCTTTGGAGGTCTATCACACTGAGTCCGGACATGCCATGGTTGTCCACACTGAATAAAAACCACTGTTGAACTTCCACATAGTGGTCTAACTAAGTCCTTGTATTGAATTACATGATGGAACTCATCTTGACCTCACTTCCTGCTATCTAACCCATGACCTGATGCTATCGAACAACTCAAACAGAACCTACCCATCGAGTTTCCCTCGGCTATGAGTACCAGATTCACCACCTATGAGAACGAATCCAACCTGAAGATGTTTAATTTCACCTTAATGGTGTTTCGTAATCCATCATCAGAACGCCTCACCCTCGAGGTATCATCACTTACCTTACCTAGAGAAAATCAAGACAACTCAGTGAAGGTAGCTGCATAGTACATAACGGACATGTCACCCTCCTGGAGGCTTAAGAACTCCAAAGATCTCTCTGCCCTCAGTGTCTCTAGAAAAAAGTTCTAAAAAATCATGTCCTCTATGTCTTTCCATGCCACTAATTCATGTCCGTGTGCCTGAACATTCACATCCCATCAATGATTTTCAGGTCCTCTCATCATGTACCTCGCCATCTTGACCCTCGACCTTAGAGGAATCTCGAGCTTCTCAAAGATCATCTGCATGCTCTATATCCATTTCTCAGCTACCTATGGATAACCCTCACTGTGGAAAAGTGGTGGGTGATGCAACTGGAACTCTTGAATCTGATATTACATAGAGTACTAAGTACCCTACATGAGTTTATTGATCCCCTGCAAAGCACATACTAGGCTAGATAAAAGTTGGTCATCAAGCCACATCCCAAATGTTGTGAAACCTGGTTGCTGCTCTTCCTGCACTAGATCCTGAACCTGATCCTCTTCTTATGAAAGTACCTACGGCTCCTTCTCTACCTATCCCTCATGTATCTGAACCTGATCGTTCTCTTGTAACATTTTACCATCACTCGCATGACATTCGATCGAGCTGTCTAGGAGGAACTCACTGAATACTATAAATGGCCAGAAAACCCACATATATAACTATATATATAACACAAATAAGTAAATCAGCAAGGAGGAAACACATAACAACTAAACTTACTCTCCCCCACTTCAACCATGCCCCATTGGATTGTTGCCTCATGGCCCCCTTACCCACCCTCAACAGAGCCATGTATCAAAAGTACATTGGGCCAGGCCAGGCCCGACAACCATAATTTCCTCAAACGGACGACTGAGTCACCCAATCAAGATGATCAACATCACCTCAGTCATAGTACTTTCCTACTCATATACAAGGCATGCCCAAATCTCATGCCACATGCAATTTTACATAATTAGAATCATAGCATATTACATTACAATAAATAAGAAATTCTATCAAGAATTTCACTATTCACATTTCAAAAGAATCTATAGCCTAGAAATTGATATTATTCCCATGGTATTAACACTTCAAGAAGCATACATGCAGATATGAAATTGAAATACTCTAACAATGTGCCTTTAAAGAGACAAGAATACTCGCCTTGCTATATCAGGCCAAGGTCCCATTCTCCCTTACCTCACCCGGTCTAAGGTTACATATCAGAACAAATAATATCACACACCAAGTAATCTCCCATAGTGGAAATAACATAAATAATAATTTGAGCAAAAGAAAAATAACAATTCCCACCAAAGGTAACTTGGTCTATCCCTCATACACGAGGCTGCAAGAACCCAAGAATAAGCTAGAAACCTAGTTCCAGTTACAAAATATCTCCAAGATACCATATACCAAATAGTAATCCATAGGTCAGAGGATCAGAACCTTATTTAGATAGCACATTGAAATGTACCGGTCCCGAACTGCCACCCAAATAGTGCTAAACGGGTTGGGTGTCAGTACCTTGGGCGCACCTCCCAAAACTCCAAAGGCTACAGACTAGTAGCATGGGTGTAAAAAGGTATATTGGGAATTATATACCCTCTCAAAAAAATAAGGTACTGGTTCAAGTATAAAAATAAACACTGTGGTGGAAATAAAGACTTAGAAGACTCGAACCAAACATGCACAACATAACCACAAAAATATCAAATAAATAGTGGAAGAAATAAACAAACAGAAGAAGTATAAAGTAAATAGAACATCATGTTTAACATCACTTGAAACTACCAAATAAACTAAGAATGCATCCAAAGTAGGTCATACATGTCCACAAAACAATGGTGCCCATGGCTAACCAACAGTTGATACAAAATAAAGAAATCATACTGATACATGAATGAAAAAAAAACTAAACTCCAACAAGTAATGACCTTAGGGTCTATGAAAAATCTCCATGAAATAGCTAATATGATCCATATCCTAAAGATGGTCTCTTTCCTTCATGTAAATCAATAATGTGTACACGTGTCTTGAAGGGCCCGTATAGGGTTTGAGATGAATCTTAGTAGGATGCCACCCAATAGTGCATAACTAGTATAAGTGTTTAATCATTCATGAATCTATAAAGAAAGTAAATAGTATGTTGCACAATGTAAACACAACCTCCACTAGTGCTCAGAAGCCACCAGGGAGCATCATCTACTTTGGCCAATGCTGGAATCTCAGTCATGTAACCGAGAACCATGTTCCTCCTGACACCATGTGTGTCAAGTACCAACATTCTGAAGGCATACCCAAGCAATAGTAACCCTACACCATTTGATTCATGACACCTCATATATCATGTACTGATGTCCCGTAGGCATGCCCAAGCAGTAGTAACTTGGTACCATGTGCCTCTTGACACCTCAAGTCTTAAGTACCGACATCCCATGGGCACTCCCAAGTAGTAGTAAGATGACAACATGTGCCTCCTGACACATTGTGTCTCAAGTACCAACGTCCCATAGGAACTACCAAACAATCTGAAGGCTCCACACCTTTCATGTGGCTTCTACAGAAAGCACCCCAAACCATAATCACCTAACAGCTACTACGGGGGCCTCTACCCACATGAGCAGTCAAAACCATGTCATCACAGAGCCATCTATGTGCACACGAAACAAATCACACGTGAGCGGTAATTACTAAATATAGAACCCAAGCCATGACCTCTATGACACCTCATTCCCCTGTGACCATGTCAATTAGAATCCAATGGACTTTACATTAATGTATCCCAGGCCATGCCAAACCAAACAGTCACACTGTCTCAATCCGACATCCATGACACCAAATCCTGTGGTCAAACCAACCATATAATCCGGGCCAAGGCTAACATGTGATCAACATCACTCAAGAATATTCGATCAATTCCCAACATAACCCAAAGGTTCTAGCAAATGAAATATCAAGAATCACATATATTTAATCAAAATAATCACTCTAAATAGGAAAAACAATTTAAACAGTTGAATTGCACTGGCCATGTATTGTTCCATACTAGCACTGAGGTCTTGAAAGCATCTAATAAACTTTATCATGCATAAATAGTTTAAGGTAAACTGTTTAATCAAAAAAATTCAATTATAACCATTTTGGAACCCCCAACCAAAATTCCCCAAATGATCAACAACCTCTTACCCAGACTCACTCAATCATAACAGAATAAAGGAATTTCCAGCAGCATCCCATAAGGCATACGGTCCATTAAATATAAATAATCATGGGTCTCACTCAATACCAAAAATTGTGCTAAAAGTCTGCAACCCCAAAATGACCATGAAAACACAAAAAAAGGGTATGTACCACCTACCTTAGACTTGTAGAAATTGGAATGTCCAATATCAAACTCTAATTCGAATCCTATCTTTGTATATCTACATTTACATCAAATCCTAGAAATTTTGCTTGGATGGAAACTGTGGCATGTGAGACAAAGGAACAATAACAGAATATGGTGCATGGGTTTAGCCTTCCTGATGTGAATCTTGGTCAATGTTAATTTGAAGCCACAATGGTGAGGGTTTCCTATTGGCATGATTTGGATGTTAATGTGTTTGTGCCTGATGTGTGGTTTTTTGGAGGAACTGGTTGTGCCTTTGGTTTCAGTGGTGGTTTGAATTTCTTAGTTGTATGGATCTATTGAAGTTTCTCTTCCTCCTTAGAAGGATAAATCATGGATTTCTTATGACATGGGGAAGGTTGGTTTGGTCTCTGATGGTTTGAATTTTGTGTGTTTGCTTATGGCACTGTGGCCTTGGTCCATGAGACACTGCTTCCAGTTTGCTTGTTGGGATTGCTTTAGAAGATGTTCAGATCAGGAGGCGTTCTCCTTTTCACTGCTATCCAGAATTGGATGTTTTGAGAGGGTATGACGTTTTCCATCAATACCATGCTCGTTCATCCTTGCACGAGTCTGTTAGCCATGCAGCGATGGGAAGGGGTATGCTAATCATACTGGTTTTATTACTAGGGTGGTGGTTTTCCTTACTCGTGAATTGGATTGTCTTTTGTCTTGATGATCTTGGCCCGTGGAGGCATGGTTGTGCTTTAAGTCTTTGAAGTCTTTCTGGTTTCTAACTTTTTTCTCAAAAGTTCTTTTGGAATAAAAAGTTAATTTTCAGCTAGTTTACTTTAGAGTACACAGCGTGTAACCTAAAAATTTCCAAAACGGCCCAATTTTTTCCATTTTTCTCAAAAATAATGTAAAAAAAAATTGAAAAAGAAGAACCATACCTCATAGGAAGAATCTGGTTCTTACAAAATTTCTTTGAACATAATAAATTTTAACTCCACCATTTTATTGTTAATTTAAAATTTCAATTTAAATGAATACTATCAAAATTAGTGATATTGTTATTTAAGAAAAATTATATTATATTAAATGATTTAATTTTTCTAAAAATCATAACTTCTATAACATGATTTTTAAATGATAATAAATTTAAACTATAGTCCACTAATGGGCCAATTGTTATATTATAATTACTATATTGACCATTTGATAGTAAAAACTTGATATGCGCAGTTATGGTTAATGGGGTGTTTTCATACATTACATGTGTTTTTATTAAAATCATTTTTGAAAAAATAGATGATTTTTAATTTGTAAAATATATATCATATATATAATCAAAATTTCATAATTTTATAGTAATAATAACTCTAATTTATTTTTAAAGGATAAATTACATTGTTAGAAAACTAGTTAACATAATGAAAAACTAAAATGGTAAAATATGGAAACATATGAGTCATGGAAAAAAATGTTTAAAATATATGTTATATTACATGTTGGAATTTTTAGAGACCATATTATACTTTAACCTCATTAATTATAAATATTAGTTCTTATTTGGAATGGGATACCTCCCAATAGTGAATACTTTTGTGTACTTACAAAAATGTCACTCTTCTCCTATAAAGGGGAACTCACTCCTGTCATATCTTCACACTTATAAATCCATAAGAATCAACCAATATCTTTGAAAATCACTCACCAACATCCATACCCTCTTTATAGATTCCATATTTTTTGTATTCATCCTAACAATCATGGTTTCCGTGCAAATATATATATCATAAGCAGATAAGATAAAATTTATTCAGTGAGCATTTTTATTTTATATCTTTCTCTACCCCATTAAATTATTATTATTCCATTCTTATATAATTAACTTAGTATATTGAATATAATCATATGTTTTTTATGTTATATTTATGACCCAAATAATCACACACTTCCATGATATGGGTTATGAAATCATCTTTTGTCTGTACGATAGAATATTACCTCGGGAACCGATGTCATTTATTTTCCCATTACCACCTTTTATGGTTAGAAATAATGATTGAAATACTGTTTATATTTGATATATGTGAAATTTATGATTTTATTATGATTCTAGAATTATTATATAGCACATACTTTTATGCCTTCCATTTTGTGGGAATACGATAACATTTCTCGTGTATACGATGGACTACAACCTTGTGAAACTATGTGATTTGTTCACGATTTACATAATTTTTTTTAATGATTAGTTTAATAAAAAATATTATATATATAAATGATAATAAATTTATACTGATATGATAATATATACCAATATAATTCACTTTTCTTTCTTTTAATATGATAAGAAAATGGAAATCGCCTTCATGCATACAAATGGCCTATCGTTTCCATAAACGGTGTATTCCATTTCCTATTATTAAATATTACGAAAAAATATTAATAAATACATAGAAAAATATATACGATATTTAAATCATGATTATTATTATTTATATGATATTACTATATATTATATTCAAGAACTGGATTTTTCTTAACAAAACACGCATGGGAAAACAAGGAAATTAACACCCGAAACAATGAAAACAATGGATGATTAAAATTTAAATGGTAATTGTATTTCCTAAAATGTTCATAAATGATATAATAAATATTAATATGGTCATATAATAAGTTAATAACATATTTTAAACCACTCTATATACTGTTAAACCACATTTAACCAAAATGAATCATAAGGTAAGGGATTTTGTCTCAATTTATATTCCATCGAGAATTATTTGTTATTACACAATAGTTCAATTTAATGTGGTATATATAATTACCCTTTGACATGTAATATCATGAATACTTAATTATTTTTATTTTTTTATGTTCTTATATGAATTATTTCATCCAAGTGGATTTTATTTTACAATTACTAAGTGATAAAAGTTGTAGTGAAATCCCACTTGCTTCTGTGATTTCAATCATTCACTTGAAATAGTCACGTTATTATAATATTTTTCCATTGGTCATTAAATATATCATAAATGAAAATATTTGTTTTTGATATATATGATTATTACCTAAACAATGTACCTTTTATATGTAATTTTTTTACATTGAATGTTGTTTGATTAACCGGGGAAATATTGATAGATTGGTATCCTTTACTCAACACATATATTTGATAATAAGGAATATTTATCATGAATTAAATATATTATTTTATGTATGAGGAATTTTTTTCAAATTAAGTGATGGTTAGGTCCCATACATTATATATTCCCTCGATGCATCGATATTCCACGTGAGACAAATCAGTTGGCGAAATTAAGTGTCTTTCAAATTTTTGTTTTAAACTGTCTTGAGGATAGATCTAAAGTAGGGATTTTAATGTTATTGAGACATGAAATCAAATATATAATAATTTCATACATTTATAATTAATTCATTATTATCCACGACATTTTCAATCTGATTTTATCTATTGATTCATTTCATTCTCAGTTTATTAATTAAATAGAAGGTTTTTTCAGTTTTTTCCATGCCAAATATATTAAAATTACTGATTTAGGATAAATACTATTGTATATAACCATTATTGAGAAATTAATATCACCATTATTTTGATTTCATTCCCCTTCATATGATGATAAATTCTTGGAATATGTTCCATGAATGATGAGATTTTACTTTTATTATGATTTTTTAATTTTCCCTATGAAAAATGGGTATTATGTATGTATCTAGTTTTCCAAAAATTACTAGAATGATTAAACCATTGTGATTAAAATATTTTACCTATTCCAATTTTATAATGTATTTATTTGGATCTAAGATACTGGGGTCAGGGTCGGTATAACTATTTTACCCAACCACACATTACTTATAATTCAATTTTGAATTTTATATTTTTTTATTATCTATATATAAATGAAAATTAAAAAGTAATTTTTATTTGATAATTTTAATACAATAATATAATTATAGATGAAAATTCAATGAAAACACAATGAATGAAAACATAATGATGTTAGAAATAATGAGAATATTCATGAGAAAATCGCCTATATTGAACATTCACATTTTTATTATTAATTTAAAATTTACATACTGAACACTATATATAGTATGTGTGAACATAAACTTTACCCTATGTTTGGGAATATAAATCACACTAGATCAACATCACCACACATCCAACTCTTTGATTGAGGAGAAATACTGATGAAGAAAAGCTAAGCCTTATTTGGCAAGTGGAGATGCAAAGGAGCCTTACCCACTAAGGTACCCCTTGGAATGACTCTAAGAAAATAATTAAAATTAATAATGACTTTTCAAATACATCATTTAATCTCTGTATTTACCTCATGGACACTTCTTCCATTTAGGTACTCATGATCATGATAAAAAATGTTCACAGTGATGAAGAAAATGAGAAGAGAAAAATAAGGAGAGATAGAAGAAGAGATAAAATTGAAAAATAAAACTGAAACATGGAATGAAATTTTAGAATGAAAATTAAATTAAAAATCAAAAAATACAATATATTGTATGAGAAATATTTAGTTTAGAATTCGATCACTTGAACTATTATGGAAATACAAATATATAGGGAGATTAGTAAAATAATTTCACTCCAAAATCATCGATTGAAATTTTACACATGGGAGGCATATTTAATGGATGAATAGGGAAAAAATTTCTTTTGTAAATTTATTCCCTTATTACTTTCATGAGTGTTAACATAATTAAAACTAAATTTTAATTGTTTTAAAAGAATAAAATCCCATTTCCTTTGAATAATTATTCTTTCTTTGATGAATATCCATATTCTAATCCATTGAGTTCCAATGTCATTATGACCACAAAATATATTGGATGGTATGTGATGAGAGTAACAATAGTTGCTCCTATAGATCTATTATTTATCATTATTTAATTTTAGCTCAATTAAACACTTACTTAGTGAGATATAGACCCCTCTTCAAAAATCTCAAGACCTGGGAATGAATTTTGAGGCTTGACTTGTGAGATTCTTTTGGGCATCCAAATGTTTGAGTTAGCACTTAGAACAATTTTACAAACTATATCCCGATGATAATTTAATACTAAAAATTAAGAAACAAATTTAATTTATTATATAACAAGTTATAGCTGAAATACAAAAGAATGTTAAAATAGTTAAAATCCAAAAGTATACCATTTTTCAAATTAATCTCAAAATAATTCAAAAATAACTTTTTTTTGACAATTTTCATTTAAATAACACTTTGGTGGGATTATAGACATTAAAATTAAAAGTAAAATAATTTATAATATTTTCTCTCTCAATTATTCCACACTTAAGAATTTCACTCTTAGTAATTCATCTTATACCAAGGTCAAAAGATACTTTCCAAATAATAAATAAAAAAAAATCTCATTCATCATGTCAAGGAAAAATTAATGCCTCCTTTATAGAAGAAAATTACCTATATCCTAAAAGATCCTAAAAATCAATTCAATCTCATGTTAATCCTCATGTTAATGTAATACCAACCTCTCTGAAATAATATTTCTATATTCATTCATGGATTTTCTATATATTTTTTCTTATTTACAAGAACATATGTGATATCCATATGATTTCTATAATCCTATTATATCCATATCACATATTAAGAAAGATCTCAATCATGAGTTATTTTTCATGGGGTTTCCTAAAGTTATGGGTTATACGTTTTTAAATGTAAAAACAATAGAGTCTAAATGAGGTGGGTTGTGCTCTAATGTGAAATAAATTCCGGAAAATAGTTTTTATCAATAATGGTTTTCACAAAAATCATCTTGAAAATGAATCACATATAAAAAACTCTTGATATCTTTGGGAATATAAATCTTGTAATTTACATTTAAAATAATTTCATCCCTCTTTTCTCCATTTTTATCATTTTTCAACAAGTATTTAGATAATGTATTTCTCTTTAGAATAATATTTTTGAGGAAATTTGAAGTAGCTCTTGACCATAAAATATTATTGAACATACATACCATATTGGTAATGATATTTTTGGACACCCATCCAAATTTCTGCCATGAAATTTATACACCAAAATAAGTAATAAAAATTAAAGAATTTTCAATTAATCATAATCAAAATCTTCAGGAAATGAAAGAAAAACAAATACTCTCACTCACCCACACTGAAGTTCAACAATAATTATTCATTTATCTTCAATATATGGTTGTAAAGAGAATTTTTTTTTATTTGAATGATTATAAAGTTATTTCATGGATATAGGCGTATAATAAATTTTATATGAATATCTAAGAAAAAACCAGCATTCAATGTGAAAAAAGTATTTCAAAGTAGTTCCTCAATCATACTTAACACATTCCATGAACTCAAACAGCTTTGAAAAGGTGAAACAGATAAAGTTATAGATCAAAAAATATGTCTCAATAATCTCATGAAAATATTTAAATGTAAATAAGTAATCAAACTGGTTAATAATCCTCTTGGTATTGGAATGATTTTCAATTTGTACAACAATAGTGCACAAGTGTTTCATAATCAATCAAACGTCACCAAATTAATTGATTATAACTGAAGAATTAAAAACCATTTAGAGATGATTTAAATTATTAATCATTAAAAATAATTAATTTTCCAAATATTCCATGATTATTGGAATATTCCAAATTATTAGAATTAAATCAAGAATAATAAAAGCACACTAAATATAAAAAAAATTAAATATGAAAAAAACCCACATAAAACATGGAAAACAACATAGAACCACAAAAAAATCATAAAAACATGTTTAAATACATCACCCACACTAATTCCATTTATTAACCTCTTTTTTCAATTATAATAATGATTTTCTTATATAATTTAATTTGGAAGAAAATAAATAAAGAACAAGAGATAGAGAACATGATTTATTTTTCAATGTCAGCCTTGATTTAAGCTCCTAAATGCTGAAAAATTACAACTACAAGAAAGAAATTTAAAATAATAAGAAAAAAGTGAAAATAAAGATAATTGGTAAAAAAAGTATATAACTTGGTTTTGAGGCCAATCGGGTGCTATGTTTTCACTGCACCAAGTCAGGCAGTTGTAGAGTTTTATTCCCAATATTTTGGTGTATGGAGTTCCTTTTGAGATGAACCACCACATGTGACATTTCATGGTTTCCATTTGTTTACATAATGAATAGATACCCTAAAAAAGAAAATGAAATTCCTATCCCCCATGAAATATGAAATATATAATTTGAGTTCCAAAGTGGGTTGGAAAATAACATAGGGGTTCTCCCTATTGACTTTAGTGGTGTCCTCCTCTATATTGAATAAAAAATAGAAAATGTTGTCATATTACCATATGATTCACCGGATATACTTCATTATTCACTAAATGCATGAATTATTACATAACATCCAAGGTATACTCCATGTGTGACGTGTCAATTTTTTTGGAAAAAGAGAATCCATAAAACAATTCATCTTAAATAAGTTTTAGAAATGAACAATCAATAAAGAAATATTTCCATTTAATTAGGTTAGATTTAAAATCGATCTCCTCTGTAAGGACTATTTTTAACTAAATCTCGATTTTTTCATCTCTGTTTTCATCTTCTAAATCAAGATATAAGTGGATAGGTGTGTATCTTTCATTATCAATGATGGGATGATTTTGTTTTAGGTTATCTCAAACAACTTTATTCAAGTATTATTCTAAAAAATGTTGATCCCCCATAACTATATCAGTTGGCATGTTTTATTCTGTCGAATCATCAATAATGTTTTTGGTTTCAGATATTATAAATAATTCTTATATTATCTCATTCTCAACCACCTCTGGCTATTTAACAAAAAAATAATTTTTGAAATCACCCCAACACTCATTTTGGTTCTAGTTATTATTTCAACTCTAGATTCTACTCATGGGATGCACATACATATTCATACATCCACACTATTTGGATATCCTTATTTTTCATTGTGTCACCAATACATTTCAACTAATCATCATGATCATTTTGAACTTTTCTTGCCCCTGGTATTGGTTAGTATATGCGTATTAATTTTAATTGAAATGAATCATGAACATTGGAATTTTTTAGGGTTTTCAAATGAAGGGATATAAAATAATTTTCAAAATTTTAATAAAAATAGTTTTTGAAGACTACTTGGATCCTAAAAATTGGATCCAACTTGATGAATTGTTGACATGAACCCTCTATAAAATATTTATGATTCTTACTAAGTGGAGCACTTGGGATGATCAATGTCATGACCCCGTCCTCACAAGGTGTACCCCTCCTGGATAGTAATGTGGGAAGGTAGATAATGACCCCCTAAGTCCCACCTATAATAGGCCCCGGGTTGGTGACTATCATCGAGGGTATAATAAACACACAGATGGGAAGTATTACCCTATAAGAGAACACATGAGAAAGATAGAGATACGATAGACACCAACCAACTCCCACACATACTGAAATATAAATGAAAACCCAAGTGCACATATGTAATGTCATGCAAAACAACTACAACCGGAAGGGGAAAACTGCAAGTACCTAAAAGAAATTAAAAATAGAAGAAACCACAAGCCTGAACAACCCATGAAACCCCAAGATATTAGAGACCATATTGTTCTATAACTTGCTCCAAGTGACCTGAAAAAGTATTTATATATATATATATATAGGGTGAGTGTAACAGTATAGTTAGTAGGATCCTCCCTGGATCCTCTCATGCAAAAGTAAAGAAAGAATGATAAAGCATAGTGAACAACAAGTTAAACTAACTTGTCACCTAAAAAGGTATACTAAGTTCCCATCCTCACTATGGGTACCCTCACCAAGTAATGCATACAAGAGTATATAATATAATAAAGAATATCTAGGGTACCCCACTACTACTTCCACACTGGTTTTCCACTTTTCCCCAATATCGCATATCCTAAGAATCTCTATCTAAGAAGGTATTCTCGTAGACACCTGAGCGAAACAAAACAATATGAAAATTGTGCAAAAAAACCACCATGTCCACATAAGCAAAGTAACTGGGTATTTTCTAGGAGACACCACAACTTGCATAACGTGTATCATACGTCGGGTATTATACCTCAAGACAATACAACCCATTCATCGAGTAAGGATCCTCAATCCATCATAGACTATACACATATCACCTATATTAGTTTATAGAAATATATATCCAGAATATATGTGTGTGAATAACCACAATCCATTACAGTCCTGTACACACATATATGGGGAAAACTTACTGATGTGTGTACCATCACATGTAACTTCCAAGAGAAGAGAGCGGGCCCCAAGGGGGTAGTCAGCCATCAATCCTCCCATCAAAACATCAGGGAAAACACAAACACCTCCGAGGACTCAGAATCCCCAGGGTGTCAGTTTACCTTACTGACGGGGCGGAGAAGCGTATAGAAACACAAAATGTACAGAATATATTATAGCTCACAACCACACTATGAGCATAACCCAGTCTTAGAATTAGTAGTAGCTAATGTCTCTCGGACTCCCAGCTGCCATGTCTAAGACTAGGTATCCTATAAGAACACAACCATTTAAAGAGATTTATTTCCTTACATTATTCCCTTTTTATCAGTTCCACTTTACATTAATTAATTCTTTAAACATTAATTAACCATTAATAATTCCACATTAAATTTCATTAGCATCACACCCAAATTCCAAAACCCATTTTTAAATTGGTAACCTCAGCATTGCATCATAGAAAGAACCCACCCCATGGGTTAACATAATTTATTCAATTATTTATTTACATCATTACTCTCCCATATTTCCAGGCATTCTAGATAAACATTTTATGATACTAAACACAAGGGGGATCAACTAGGTGAGTAGATAAACTACCCGTTAAGTCTTTGCCGCCTATACCAAGAGCGTAGACCCATCCTCCCTTGAGACTCAAGACACAGAAAGCACATGACATACCTTGTGCATCTTTTCCACTTTCAGATGAAGGGTACACAAAACCAGATACCTAGAGTAGTGTGGAAATTAAAGTAGATAACCAATAAAGGAATCAAACAGCATCCAAACATTCACATCCAACCCATTACATCATCACTGGTGTCCTACCCGGCACCCACATGCATAAACCAATGCATCTCGCCACTCTAGGATTCAAATGCTACCAAAACCAATAGGCATCCCTAACCCCACATATCACAATAGCCATCTAGGCTCACATCACAACAAAAGCAACAAGAAAAAGACATTATATCAAATGTGCTCTTGTCCCTTAAACCAACACGGGGGTAACTCATAACCCTACAAAGAATTATCTTTTATCAAACTACCAGTTCTTTAATTGATCTTGGATTTATCTATTTATTATTTGTATGTTAAAAATCTGGGAAACTGAACTAGTAAGCTATCACAAATAATTAAACATTCTTACTACACAAATTTGATTAACATAAAATTACAACAAGAAGAACCAGATTCATTTACATGCCTCTTTATCTTTAGCAAAACAATTACCTATTAATTCCAGCTATAAGTTCATTACCAATTTCCATCAAGAACAAAAATCTAAATAAAGTAAGCATAGATATCACACTATCTAGAAAAACAATAGGCAATAACATAAGATCGATATCAATTTATTTATCCAGTTCAAATATTTATTATGTCAATTCCATTGTGATCCAATGGGATAAAACATGCTAACTATATAGTTGCACATAAAAAAAAGTGGAGCAACAAATCCCCTACCTCAAATAGTTCTTGACGTTCTTCATACGAGAATGATCCACACAATGGGTTATGATCTCCTCCACTGTGACAACTGTATCCAATCGAGGATACAGAGACACCACCACATCGTCCAACACACAAGAAAAGCCCATTATGAAAATGGGGGGTAAAATTACATAAAATGGCCAAGGATAAAGAAGAAGATAAACCTGAAATAATAAAGATAAATCATACCTTATATCGAGGACTAATTGATATTGCTTGGTTGCATCAAAATAAGGCGGAACAAATACTAGGAGGAAACTTTGATTCCACAACTCCTACATGATGGAATGGGATGTTCGAGCATCTCACACCTGAGAACAAGGAGGAAAAATTATGGAGGAAGATATATCATCCCTTTAAAATATTTTACATAGAAATGGTTTAAAATAAACAGGGTTTTCCTTTAAAAGGGGATTGCATTAAACCATGCGGTTTGACTAAGTAAAAACATCCAAAGCCTTATGAGAAATTAATATAGGAGTTACAGCCTTTGAATCAGCCTTAGAGTCCTTAAAAAAAGGATTTAAAATCATTTTACATCCATGAAAATGTTAAAGGGGAGAAACTGTAGGAAGGTGGAAACACTGTTCATGAACTTAAAATTTGGAAAAGGAAAACACTATTCATAAACTTCACCATTGGAACCTCACTATTCTAGAAACACTATTCATGAAATTCACCATTGGAACATCACTGTTGGAAGCTCATATTTCTGGAAACACTGTTCATAAACCTCACCATTGGAACCTCACCGTTCTGGAAACACTGTTCATGAACTCAAAATTTGGCAAAGGAAAAAGGTTACTGTTGGAACCTCACCATTCTGGAAACACTTTTCCTAAACTCAAAATTTGGAAAAGGAAAAATTTCACCATTGGAACCTCACCATTATAGAAACACTGTTCATAAACTCGAAATTTGGCAAAAGAAAAAGGTCATCATTGGAACCTCACCGTTAGAACCTCACCATTTCACTGTTCACATAAGTTTACTGATTACACTATTCACAAAAGGTCACCGATGAAACTATTCACATAAGGTCACCATTGCACTCTTCACATAAGGTTACCAATGACACTGTTTAGAGAAGGTCACCGATGACACTGTTCACATAAGGTCACTATTGCAATGTTCACATAAGGTAACCGATGACACTATTCATATGTCACCGATGACATTGTTCACAGAAGGTCACCAATGACACTATTCACAATAGTCTACCATTGGAATTGTTCACCGATGGAACTGTTCATAGAAAGTCACCGATGACACTGTTCACAAAGGTTTACTATTAGAAATTTTCACCGCTGGAACTATTAAGAAAAATGGAAATTTGGAAAAGTGTTGGTGATAAGTCACCTTAAACATCAGAAACACCTCATAAAGATGATTTTCGAAAAGTAATGGACCAGAGAAGTCTGAGGAATTACATCATATAACTCGCAAAACATTGTCGTCCTTGAGAATTCAAAACCAACTTAAAGGGAAAATGAAACGGGGTCCGAACAACCACCCATCAAGATACCTCTCAAAAGAGAGCAAGCCACAAGAAGCAACAAAAGAAATCCATATTATAAACATGAATGGTCTATTACCACAAAGGATAAATCGATACATGAAAAGAGTTAAACATCAAACAACTCTAGGTACTGAGCACATATGTGTGAATCACGTTCCCAGGTATTCTCCTCCATGACACCATGTCACCACAAGACACAAACCAAGGGGATAAAATGCCCGCAAAACACATTCTCTTTACTGTCTTGGATATCCACAGGTCTCTCCTCAAATTTCACATCAATATCAATATCGATCTCTCCCCAATCGATGACGTGAGAGTCATCCTGAAGATAACGACATAGCTATGATACATGGAAAACATCATGTATCTAACTCATCTGCGGAGGAAGTGCTACTCAATACGCCATAACTCCAACATGAGATAACACCTCGAAAGGCCTAACAAACCAAGGACAAAGATTACTCCTATAACCAAACCTTCGCTTCCCATGATGGGGAGTCACCTTTAGAAACACGTGACCCCCAACATCAAACTCTAAGGGTCTCCTCTGTTGATCGACATATGATTTCTAATGATCTTGCACTGTCTTCATCCTCTCACAAATCACCTGAACCATCTCTATTGTATTCTGCACTAGTTTCGGTCTGAGAATTGCTGACACTCTGACCCTAGTCTAGCATAATAGAGAATGTAAATGTCGGCCATACAAGTCTTCAAATGGCACAATACTGATGGTGTAGTGAACAATATTTTTGTAAGGGAACTCCACCAATAGTAAGTGCCTCATCCACGAACCTCAAAAATCAAGAACACTAGAGAGTAACATGTCTTCAAGATTATGGATGGTTCGCTCTATCTGACCATCCATTTGAGGATGGAAAGCAGTGCTAATGAATAACTGAGAACCGAAAGCATGCAAAACACCTCTCCACACCCTATAACTAAAGTGAAGATCTCGAGGTGAAATGATCATCCTTTGGACTCCATAAAGTCTCAACACCTCTTATAGATACTGCATCGACAAAACATCTACTGAGTTAAACTCCTTGATTGCTATATAGTGGGATGATTTCATTAAATGGCCCACTACCACTTGATTAACATCAAGTCCTACCTAGGCTCGAGGTAAACCAGTAACAAATTCTATTGAGATGTCCTCCCACTTCTACTGAGGAACATCTAACGGCTGGAGCAGACCACCAAGAACACAGTGTTTGACTTTCACTTTATGGTAGACCAAACATCGAAACACAAAATTTGAAACCGCACACTTTAGCCTAGGACACTAAAACTGGCTTCTCAAGGCTTGATACATATTTTTCACGCCAGGATGCACCGCTAAATGATAACTATGAAACTCTTTGAGAACTGTCTCATGCACTAAAAAAGGAAAAAAATCCTTCCATGATACAACAATCAATGTTGTTCATCCTCAGACCAACCATCAGGGGCCTCGCCACAAACAAATTGGTCTCTCTAGGCCTCCACCTCTAGATCCCCCAACCGGGAACCTTCCATTTTCTTACACTAGATATGACTGCACCATCAACTAAAAAAGACAACCTTTTCCCCCAAATTCTCTCATATCAAGATGTAATGTTGACAGTTCCTCCATTACTCTATAGGAATCACTAGATTCATGCACTGCATCACCACGTGACTTCCTACTCAGCACATTAGCTACAACATTCCCATTTCTAGGTGTATATGATATTTTTATGTCGTATTACATTAAGAACTACATCCACCGATGCTGTCACTAACTCAAGGCACACTGGGATAAAACATACTTTAGGCTCTTATGATTATTTAAAACCACAAATCACTCACTAATGAGCTAATGTATCCACAACTTCAGAGAAAACACCATAGATTCCAACTCATGATCATGGGTGGCATAGTTATGTTCATGAGGATGCAACTTCTGAGACCCCTAAGAAACAACTTATCTTTACTACATCAGAATAAAGACCAACCCCAGATGTAAAGCATCACAGAAAATATAAAACTGAACTCCCTCAATAGGAAGAAAAATAAATGGAGTACTTACTAACTTCTCCTTTAGATACTCGAAAGGTTCCTAACACTGATCAGTCCATATGAACATCTGATCCTTCCTGGTCAAAGATTTCAGCGGAGTCGCATCTCGAGAGAAATCAACTACGAACCACCGTTAGTATACTGTGAGACCAAGGAAACTTCGCTCCTCTGACACTATCCTAGTACTTCCAAAGACACAACTGCTTCTATCTTCAATGGGTCCATAGGTACTCCCTTTTGGGACACAACATGCCCTAGGAAATGGACTTCTCGAGCCCAAAACTCACACTTCAACAACTTCTCAAATAGATGGTATTGACGAAGAACTCCCAAAATGGCATGTAGATGCTCAGCATGCTCATCCTCAGACATGGAGTACACAAGGAAGTAATTGATGAAAACAACCAAAAACTTTTCCAGGAACTCATGGAACATAGCGATCATAAATACCATGAACACAGCTGGAGAATTTTTCATGCCGAACGACATTAAAATTAACTCACAATGCCCATGATGACCACATAAAGTAGCCTTTGGGATATCCTTATCCTTCACACACATATGATGATATCCTAATCATAATTCGATCTATGAGAACCAACATTCACCCTTAATTTGATTGAATAAATCATCAATCCGTGGAAGAGGATAGTGATTCTTTATTTTCACATTGCCTAAGTGGTGATAATCTGCACACAACCACAAACTGTCGTCAGCCTTCCTCATGAACAAAAGTAGTGCACCACTTGGAGACACACTCATACAAACAAAACCAAACTGTAACAGTCCATCATGCTATATATTTAGCTCTCATAACTTAGAAGGGTTCTTACTATATGGATACATGGAGACAAGAGATGTTACTAGTTATAACTCGATCCCAAACTTGATCTCTCATTGATGAGGTAATGATACAACCACTTCGGTAAAGACATCAAGGTACTCTTCAAAAACCCTAGGAAATGCCAACTGTTAAACCTATGAAGAACTCAACATCAGCTCCGCCATCATGGATGATAAGGATGTAACACACCTCTGTCCCATAAGAGGGTCTCGCTCTCCAACAAACACCAATGGATCTCCATCCGCATCGAAGAATACAACCCACCTTCTAAATAAATCCATGATAGCCTACAATGAATACAACAAATCCATGCCGATGATGACATCATATGGTTATATCTGTAAAAATAATAAATCTCCCCAAGAGCGGTGTAGTCCCAAAACTAGCTCACAGTATCTACATACTTCAAACAAGTCAGCTTGACCTTCAACTGGTGTAGTCAACACCATGGGAACTGGAAGCCTCTATACCTCAATTCCCAAATCATGGAAAAGGGTAGGTTATAGGAAGTATTGTGTTCCTCCTGAATCAATCAAGGCATACACTAAGGTAGAAAACAAGCAAAGGGTACCACAAATGACATCTAGAACACCTGGTTCTAGCAACACTAAAGCATGAAGATTACCACCACCACCTCTAAGGGCTCTCTAACGCTGATGAAAACCACCACCCTGACCATTCACTTATCTATGAGGATGGGGAGCATCATGGGGCTGTCCTATGACTTTCCCATCTACCCTCTACTGATCTAAAGCTAGTGCAACCTGCTACTACTGCCTCAGCTGGAATTGCCTCAACAGAGGAACCTGGAGCGGAACACCTGGTGCACGATGACTGCTATAAAATGTCAGGCACTCTCGCTATTGATGACCTTGAACACCAAAAGAAAAAAAAGCACATGATCCCTTGGCATAGGCCTAAGAGCTACTGCCCCTAGAGAAATGAGATGCGGATGGCTGGGACCTACCCTAAGCTGAATGAAAACTCTTCTGCACTGAAAATCGGGAACCCCAGACCACATCTATACTTCTTAATGAATCCTAACGAGTTCCCTATCGTGATGATCTTGTTCTGGTCAATGTCCTCTCGATGACCTCTGCCCTTTCCTACACCTCAAGATGTGTCTTCATCATAAATGGGTTGACCTGGTGCTGGATCTATGGACACAAAGCCTCCTAGAAATGCCTCACCCTAGCCTCCTCATCTGGTAACAGGTCCTAAGAATATCATAAAAGTTTCGTGAAACGGATTCCAAAATCTCTCACACTTGATCTACCCTCTCTAAGGGTAAGAAGCTCCTGGTGACTGGATGCCTTTGCGGTCGAAGAAAGAAACTCGTCTCTAAACTTGTCTTGGAACTCCTCTCATGATATCGATAACTAATCATGATACCTAAGGAACAAGAACCACCACTTCCTCACTGCTCCATGCAACATTGTCACAACCAAGGAAACCCAATGCTCTTTCCAACCATGGATCAAAATGAATCCTATCTCGACCTCCTCCAACTATTCTTTTATGACTGCATATAAAATGGATCCATCATACTTTTGCAGACTCTACCGCTGAAACTCTTGGAGTGTCCTCCTCTATGTGTCGTCACCGTCAACCTCTACCCTACGGTGATCTGTTGGCACAACCTACTGGATATCTTCTATGCGATCTTGACGAGGATGTAGTACTAGATCCATACCTATAAAATAACAAATAGTTAATGTAAGAACCCAGATCTTCTTTTCAGGTATGTTTTTTCTTTTTCTGGAGTTTTTGAGAAAAATGATATTTAGGGAAATTTTTGAAGTACACGCCATGTAATTTCTGAGTACATGCTGTGTACTTCCTTTTTCACTTGAAGCCATGTGCTGGCTAGGTCTGGGCCACACATATGGTGTGTAAGGGTGAGGTGGAGGTCGGTTAATTCCGAGTACATAAAACTGAAGTACACACCGTGTACTCAAGAAGTACACGCCGTGTACTTTATTTTTTTTCATTAAACAGACTGGGGTTGCGCCTAACCCCCGAATTCATCTTCTTCTCCAAATTCCGTCCGTCCGAGAGCAACCATACGACCAGATCTTCGACGAACTCCTGCCTCGCCGTCTGTTCTCTGATTCGAGCATGGTCAGTTGCGATGGAATCGCAGCGGTGAGTTCTTCCTTCTGCTTGAGTCTTGTTTCATGATTACTCCTCGTTTCTAAGTTATCATGGGATGAATGTTTTGTGCGTTTTCTCATATCTTCATCGTTCTAAGGGGAATCTGTCATTGAGGTTCACGTATTTCAATCTCTTAGGATCGAGGTAATTGGTTTGTGCCTTTCCGTAGAAAGTTGATAAATTTTATGTGAAAATTCCACCAATACCCTTGAACGGGGTATTGTGTGTTTCCTGTTTTTCCCCTATTGTTTGCCTTCTTTGCTTGATTTCTTTAATAGAGGTTATTTCTTGTGAGTAGATTAATTTATTTTGCGCTCAGGTTGCCTTTCCATGCTTGTTTTTCCTGTTGGGAATTTTGCCAATTGCCATACCTTGTTGTAGGATAGTGGAACTATCTCCTTGATATGATGTTGAGGCTTAGTTGATAGCCAAGTAGTTCTCGATGTTTACTTGGACGATGCACGCGCACTGATCATGTTTTACTTTTCCACACAGGACTGTGAGAGACTAGTGTAGTAGACCATAGGGAGAATCAACGTAAGGGCTTCTCTAGAGTGTCTTTTAATACGATGTGAGACCACATGGGGAATTGACGATGAGTGCTTCCTTAGAGAGTCTGTAGTTCCTCGACGTGGGCCACAGGGGGAATGAGACGTTTAGTGCTTCCCCAGAGAGCCTTTAGTACGATATGAGACTATATGGGGAATTGATGGTGAGTGCTTCCCCATAGAGTCTACTTTTTAGCTGAACCAGAGGGGTGAGACTGTGTGTGCCTCCCAGAGGGTTGCTAGTGCTTTATAGGATGAACCATAGGGGTTAGGCCGTGAGAGCTACCCAGAGGGTTACCTGTTTACTTTTGTTACTGGTTGTTTACTTGAGTACCTTATATGTTAGAACTGTGGATTATAGCTGTTGTGTGCTTTCCTGTTTACTGCTTCTTATTTTATTACTGCCATGTAATTCATTGACTAATAGGCACAATCCTTTGGGTTATTTCCTATTGGTATTGTATCTCACACCCTGTTTGGGCCATGATTTTGGGCCCAAACAGACTATGTTGCTGCAGGTATAGATAAGGGAAAGCACCCTTCTACATCAGGTTCATGATTGCATGGGAGCTGGGGAGCATGGGACCGAGCCGTGGCTCGCGATGCTGAGGAGTCTACTTTGTTTTCTTTTGAACTTGGTTTTAGTTGTATTTCATCACTTTGTTGTGTTTGCTGCTTTCCTTAGATACTTGTACCTACTGCATCATTATCACTATTACTATATGTATTCATTCCTTCCGCTGTTGGTTTCAGTTGTTATGTATGTTGTTATTGCTTCCATCTTGATGGTTGTTTTCCTTACCTTGTATACTTTACCGAATGAGGGAATAGTTTCCCCACCAACTCACCAAGGCCCTCGCTGCTAGTCGGCAACCTCTAGCATTTGGGGAAACATGCTTGAGGTCATGTGGCACACCGTGTACGGGGCACCAGTGGAGGGGCTCCAGATTCAGGTCGTTACAAAGAGGTATCAGAGGAGTTCTTTTCTCATGCTTTACTGTTTGGAGACCTTAGACAGGGATAGGACGGATTCAGTACTTGGCATTAAGCTGTGCTCGGCAGTAGATAACCCGTGTACAGGGAAGAGCCATACTACCTCGTTAATTGCAGTTTGCTGATTTTGAGGTTTTATAGTTGACCTGATTTCACCTAGAGTGATTCACATGGCTTGTCCTATTACTGTTTTGATATTGCGGTTCTATTTCTATCGCAACCCGATGAGATGAGGCTATTCCGTCTCATGCATCATATAAGAACTTGTAGAAATCACATGCCATGCATTCTTGCCATGCCATCTAGGGTGCATTAGTGATTTCATATTGTTGTGATAGATTTTGTGTAGATTATGCATGATATTGTGATAGATTCTTGATAGATTCTCTGCTGTCATGTTAGAGAAATGTTTGTTTTTTTCTTTTCTTAAAGTGAACAACAAATTTTGGTTCTTGAGGTGTTATGGGCCCTCACGGATCGAAACGTGGCACCTCTTTCCCTTGTTTTTAGTGTTTTTGGAATTCTGTGCAGTTTCTGAGCTACTTCCCAGAAAAACCCAGAATACATGGTGTGTAATTTTTGGATACACGCCGTGTAGTTTTCAGGCTGTGTCACTGACTGTGTGGGAAGAACACGGTGTCGTGAAAGTTAATTCGGGAACACGCCGTGTATGGTAGGTACACGCCGTGTAAGTTCGGAGCCCTGTACCCGACTGTGTCACTAACAACACGGGTCGGGGAAGCATAGGTAGAACACTCCGTTTCTATAGGGAACACGCCATGTAGTCCTGTCCAGGTACCCGACCGTGTCACGAACAACACGGGCCGACTTTACGTTCTTTTCCACACGCCGTGTTTGTTCGGAACACGCTGTGTAGTCGTGTCCAGGTACCCGGCCATGTCATAAACAACACAGGACGGTGTCACCTTCACCTATAAACGTCGTGTTTATTCAGAGAATGTCGTGTAAGGTTCATCCGTGTAGATGGCCGTGTGCTTAATAGCACGGGCCACTGATGCCTTGTCTAGTACACGCCGTGTTTGTTTAGAACACGCTGTGTAGTCTCAGGTTAAGTCGGACCGTGTGGGTTAGCTGTTTAAAGAGACTCGGGCAGGGGATTAGTTTTCTTGTACACGCTGTGTGTTGGGGTCAACACGCCATATAGTTTGAGGTGTTACACGAATTGTAGGGTAGGAGTACACACCCATGGAAGTGGCTCAAGAAGACATGCCGTGTAGTTTTTATACACGCCGTGTTGTCATGTTTTGAAATCTTTTGTGTTTCTCTTCCCCTGTTCCCATTTTGTACTCTTGAGTTTTTTGTCCTTGTTTTTCTGATCTAAGGTGTACTTTTGATCTTTCAGAGCTATGCCTCCGAGACGTCCTGCGGTCGTACGTCTATCGTCAGGCAGTGATCAGACACCAGATAGGGCTGATCAGGGACTTTCTGTCGATCCCCCAGTCGATCCAGCCTTGGCACCAGCTCTTATACCAGTTGCGGGTGCTGATGCATAGTTCAGGGAGGGCTTCATGAGGATGATGCATGCCTTACATGGAGCACCGCCTCCTATCACGACTATGGCAGACATGATGTGGGTTTTCCAGCAGCAGCATCCTCCCACGTTCTTGGGGGAGGGAGGACCTCAGGCTGCAGAGTCATGGCTGGAATCCATGCTGACTATCTTCGAGCATCTGGAGATGCCTCTAGAGAGGTGAGTCAAGCTTGCCACCTACATGCTCCGAGACTCCGCCAAGAGGTGGTGGGACGTGATCTCACAGGCGGGTCAACAGTAGGCTATGACTTGGGAGGAGTTCCAGCACGTGTTCTACGAGTACTTCTACCCAGAGACCCTGAGGGATGATCGAGCCCAGGAGTTTATGAGCTTAGAGTAGGGTAATCTATATGTCATGGATTATTCCTCTCATTTCACCGAGCTGCATAATTTTACACCCCTTCGGGATGGGAGTGGGGTGTTCTTGGAAAGGAAGTTTGAGGAGGGACTCAGGTGAGAGATCCGCTCGTAGGTGAACATCTTCCAGTTGACTTCCATCACTTCCATCGTCAACCAGGCACTGATTGCAGAGCATAATCAGAGAGAATCCAGAGTTGTGAGCCAGGGCGGTTCTGCTTCCAATGTTATCTTTCCTCCAAATGACAGCAAGAAGCGCCATAGGGAGTCTACGCGTGGTGACTCGAGGAAGCGAGACACATCATCAGGCAGCCAAGTGACATACAAACAGTGTGGCCGGACATGGAACACGAGGCCGCAGTGCCAGAGAGACCCCATGGAGTGCCGATCTTATGGCAAGATGGGTCACCTTCAGCATTTCTGTCAGGTTTTCTCACCAGCAGTTGGTGACCAGGGTTCTTCCATGACTCCTCATTCAGGAACAACCCCACCAGTTTCTCACCAGTCGAGAAACTGGAGTTCTTCCAGTCATTCGAGACAAGGTGGAGGTCTAGGCCATGGCAGTCATCCACCAGTTCCTCATCACCAGCATGGAGGTTCAGCTCAGAGTGGTCAGCCAGGGGCACAGGGCCGTGGTACAGGACGATCTTTCGTCGTGGAGCAGACTTATCAGGGGCAGGATCCTAACCCTTCTACTATTTGAGGTACGATTTTAGTATCCTCAGTTTAATCTTCATCCCTTTTTGATACTGGTGCTACACATAGCTTTATCTCCGTTGCTGTCATGGAGAGCCTTCGGCTCTGCATCTTTTCTTCTGCCGATTCGTTGACACTAGACACATCTTTGGGAATGAGGACATCTAGTGTACGCCAGTGTAGAGAGTGCCCTCTCGAGGTTGTAGGGTATCACTTCTTATGGGATCTCTATGTCCTAGAGATGACAGGCTATGATGTCATCCTTTGCATGGACTGGTTGATTCCCTTGCAGGAAGTCGTTGACTATTATCGCCGCAGAGTCAGTTTCATCTCACCAGAGGGTGAACCTTTTATTCATAGAGGTGAATGGGACGTTCGGGCGAGTCAGGTGGGACTCAAGCATCTTGGGCTAGGAGGGGTGACGACCCAGATTAATAGTCTTTATCTGGATGATCAGGGGACTCCACAGTTGAACATTCCTCCAGTGGTGGATCGTTTCAGGGACGTCTTTCCAGAGGACTTTTCGGGTTTTCCACTGAATCGTGAGGTAGAATTCTTTATTGAGCTCGTGCCAGGAGTAGAAAGGGTGTCCATTCCTTACTATAGGATGGCCACACCTGAGTTGTAGGAGCTCAAGAAGCAATTGGAGGAGCTACAGGCTAATGGTTTTATCTGACCCAGTACTTCTCCTTGGGGTTCACCTGTTCTGTTTGTGAAGAAGGCAGATGGTACCCTTCAGCTTTGTGTGGATTATCGAAAGTTGGACCAGTTGATGGTCAATAACCGATATCCCTTGCTGCGGATTGATGACCTTTTCGATCAGCTTCGAGGAGACCAGGTGTTCTCGAAGATCGACTTGAGGTCCGATTATCATCAGTTGCGCGTTAGACCATCATATATACCTCTGACAGCCTTTACGAGCAGATATGGTCTATACGAGTATACAGTCATGATGTTCGGTCTCACGAACGCACCTACAGTTTTCATGGCACTGATGAACCAAGTGGTCCATCCTTACTTGGACTCCTTCATTGTGGTCTTCATGGATGATATCTTGGTGTACTCTCACACTCAACACGACCATGCCACACATCTTGAGATCGTTCTGAGTATACTGAGAGAGGATTGAATCTATGCTAAACTCTCGAAGTGCCACTTCTGGATGGATCAGATTCACTTCTTGGGTCACATCATCTCAGAGATAGGAGTGTTAGTGGACCTAGAGAAAGTGAGAGCTGTAGTTTCCTGGAAGTAGCTGAAGAACTTATTTGAGGTACAGATCTTTCTAGGGATGGCTGGATACTATCGACACTTCATTCAGGACGTTTCTCATCTAGCATCACCTTTGAAAGGTCTGACCAATAAGGGGGCGAAGTTCTTATGGTCAGATTCCTGTGAGTTAGCCTTTTAGAATCTGAAAGGGAGGTTGATGTCGGCACTGATATTAGTCTTTCCAGAGCTAGTCAAGAACTATACAGTCTACTGTGATGCTTCATGTATCAGGCTAGGGGCTATGCTTATGCAGGGAGATGGAGTCATTGCGTACGGGTCTCGACAGTTGAGGCCACCTGAGAGGAACTACCCTATGCACAATCTGGAGTTGGCAGTTGTTGTTCATGCCTTGCACTGTTGGAGACACTATCTTCTGGGAGAGCACTTTGTGTTCTTCACTGACCACAGGAGTCTCAATTATATCATCACTCAGCGTGATCTGAGTCTAAGGAAGCACAAGTGGGTCGAGTATCTTCAGTATTTTGAATTAGAGCTTGCCTATACGCCGGGAAAGGGCAACGCCATGGAAGATGCGTTGAGTAGAAGAACTCAGATTTAGGCAGTTCAGGAGGCCAGTAGTGAGTGGCAGCTGATGGCTATGTTCTATGAGATGCATCTGGAGGTGAATGATAGAAGGGGACATACTTTTCTACCTTCTATAGCTGTTACCTCCATGCTACTTGATCGGATATGGATGAGGAAACTATCAGACTCGGAAGGCTTAGTCCTACGGGAGAGTGTTTTAGGAGAGGACCCTCTTCCTGGATGGATAGTGGGCGAGGATGAGATCTTGCATTTCCAAGGATGCGTATGGGTGCCAACAGACATACACGAGGAGCTGATGCAGTATTTCCATTCCTCTATTTGGGTAGTTCATCCTGGCGTCACCAAGATGTATCGGGACCTTCATCGCCAATACTGGTGGCCAGGTATGAAGAAGGACATTGCTGGTTTTGTCATGAAATGTTCTACTTGTCAGCAGGTGAAAGTAGAGCATCAGTGACCAGTGGAGCTTTTAAAGAAGTTAACCATTATAGAGTGGAAGTGGAACAATGTTGCGATGGACTTCGTGACCAGGTTGCCAAGATCGCCTCGGGGAAACGATGTTGTTTGGGTTGTAGTCGACATGCTTATGAAGGTCGCTCACTTCTTGCCAATCAAGGAGACCTTTAGTGTCGATGATCTAGGATGACTTTACATTAGAGAGAGCGTTCGTCTGCATGGAGTTCTGCGCTCTATTGTTTCAGACAGAGATGTGCGCTTTACCTCTCGGTTCTGGCAGGGACTTCAGAAGGCCTTGGGTACATAGGTACTTTTGAGTACAACTTACCATCCCCAGACTGATGGCCAGTCTGAGCACATGATCCAGGTACTTGAGGATATGCTCCAGGATTACATCCTTGACTTTGACGGTTCTTGGGAGAAGCATATTCCTCTGGTGGAGTTCACCTACAACAACAGTTTCCAGGTGACCATTTAGATGGCACCATATGAGGCTCTGTATGGTAGGCCATGCCGATCACCCTTATGCTGGCTGGAGGCAGGAGAGGCAGCATTACTGGGACCTCATCTTGTTCAGGAGACTTCAGAGCAGATAGAGTTGATTCGGAAGAGGATGAATACAACGCAGTCTCAACAGAAGTCTTATGCTGATCAACGGAGACAACCTCTGGAGTTCGAGGTCAGTGATCAAGTTTTCCTGCGTGTCGCACCGAGGTTGGCACACAAGAGGATTCGGAGACAGGGTAAGCTTTCACCACGGTACGTCGGGCCATTTGAGGTTTTGGAGAGAGTGGGGCCGGTCGCCTATCGGTTGCAGCTACCTCAGAGGTATCAGACCATGCACGACGTACTCTACGTCTCTCAGCACCGAAGTTACTTTTAAGACCCGTATCATGTCTTTCAGCCTGAGGAAATTGAGCTTCAAGTGGATGCGTCGTTCAAGGATCATCCTATCCAGATTGTCGATCGTAGTACGAAGGTCCTCTGCGGGTGGTCTGTTTCTCTGGTACTAGTGCTATGGCAGCACAGGCGAGTACAAGACGAGACCTGGGAGAGGGAAACTGATGTATGATCGTAGTGGCCAGAGCTTTTCGAGGTTTCTCCTTCTCCGCCTCGTTAGGGAATTTCGAGGACGAATTTCTTTAAGGGGGAAGTTTGTAAGAACCTGGATCTTCTTTCCAGGTACGTTTTTCCTTTCTCTAGAGTTTTGAGAAAAATGATCTTTCTTGAAATTTTTTAAGTACAAGACATGTACTTGGAAGTACACTCCATGTACTTCATTTTTCACTCAAAGCCGTGTGGTGGCCATGTTCGGGCCACACACACGGTGTGTAAGGGTGAGGTGAAGGCCGGTTAATTCGGAGTACAAAAAACTGAAGTACACGCCGTGTACTCAAGAAGTACATGCCATGTACTTTCTTTTCTTTTCATTAAAAGGACCGGGGTCACGCCTAACCCCCGAATTCATCTTCTTCTCTAGATTCCATCCGTCCGAGAGCAACTGTACAGCCGGATCTTTGACGAACTCCCGCCTCACCGTCCGTTCTCTAATTCGAGCACGGTCAGTAGCGTTGGAATTGTAACAATGATTTCTTCCTTCTGCTTGAGTCTTCTTTTTTGATTACTCCTCGTTTACAAGTTATCGTGGGATGAACGTTTTTTGTGTTTTCTCAGATTTTCTTCATTATAAGGGAAATATGTCATCGAGGTACACGTATATTGATCTATTAGGATCGAGGTAGGTGGTTTGTGTCTTTTTGTAGAAAGTTGATGAATGTTATGTGCAAATTCCACCAATACCCTTGAATGGGGTATTGCGTGCTTCCTGTTTTTCCCCTACAGTTTTCCTGCTTTTCTTGATTGTGTTAGTAGAGGTTATTTCTTGTGAGTAGAGTAATTTATTTTGTTCTTAGGTTGCCTTGACATGCTTGTTTTGCCTATTGGGAATTTTTCCAGTTTTCATACCTTGTTGTAGGATAGTGGAACTGTCTCCTTGATATGTCGTTGATCCTTAGTTGATATCCAAGTAGTTCTTGAGGTTTACTTGGATTATGCACCCACGCTGAGCATGTTTTAATTTTCCACACAGGACTGTGAGAGCCTAGTGTAGTATACCATAGGGAGATCAACGTAAGGGATTTTCCAGAGTGTCTTTTAATACGATGCGAGACCACAGGGGGAATTGACGATGAGTGCTTCCTCATAGAGTCTATAGTTCCTCGACACGGGCCACAGGGGGGAATGAGATGTTGAGTGCTTCCCTAGAGATCCTTTAGTATGATACGAGACTATAGGGGAAATTGATGGCGAGTTCTTCCCCAGAGAGTCTACTTTTTAGCTGAACCAGAGGGGTGAGACTGTGTGTGCCTCCCAGAGGGTTTCTAGTGCTTTGTAGGTTAAACCATAGGGGTTAGGCTGTGAGAGCTACCCAGAGGGTTACATGTTTACTTTTGTTACTGGTTGTTTAATTGATTACTTTATATGTTAGAACTATGGATTGTAGCTGTTGTGTGCTTTCATGTTCACTGCTTCTTGTTTTATTACTGCCATGTAATTCATTGAATGATAGGCACAATCCTTTGGGTGATTGCCTACTGGGATTGTATCTCACACCCTATTTGGGCCATGCTTTTGGGCCCAAGTAGACTATGTTGCTGCAGGTATAGATAAGGGAAAGAGCCCTTCTACATTAGGTTCTTGATTGCACGAGAGCTGGGGAGCATGGGACTGAGCCGTGGCTCGCGATGCCGAGGAGTCTACTTTGTTTTCTATTGCACTTGGTTTCAGTTGTATTTCAGCACGTTGTTGTGTTTGATTCTTTCCTTAGATACTTGTACCTACTGCAACATTATCACCATTACTATATGTATTCATTGCTTCCGCTGTTGGTTTCAGTTGTTTGTATGTTTTTATTGCTTCCGCTCTTGATGGTTGTCTTCCATACCTTTTATACTTTACCGAATGATGGCATAGTTTCCCCACCAACTCACCAAGGCCCTCGCTGCTAGTCGACAGCCTCTGACGTTTAGGGAAACGCGCTTGAGGTCATGTGGTGCACCGGGTACGGGGCACCAGTGGAGGGGCTCCGGATTTGGGTCGTTACAGTTAAATCTCCTAAACCTCGAATATGGAAGACTCTACATTAAGTAATTAGTTGTTTTCTTTTATTCATTTTAGGTTAAGGTATCCCAAGGTCTACCCATTCAAACACTGACACAAATAATAATGATGCATGATTGTTTCATAGGTTTCTACCCTGAAAATTATATCACACCATTTAGTAGACATTGTAAACTTAATGGTCCGTACATCAGATCATAGGGGGTCCTAAACCCCTATGTCTTAGCTAGTCTCTGTTGTTTACATCACTTGATAAACTTGAATGACACTTTTTCCATACCAACATATGCAACATCACGTGTTCCTAAAACCATACTCCATCCCATATCTCAACCATAGCACTGATACCACTCTATCATGACCCCCTCCCCACAAAGTGTACCCGTCCTATCCAGCAATGTGAGAAGGGAGATAATAACCCCTGAGTCTGGCCTCTAGTAGGCTGTAGGATAGAGACTAGCACTGAGGGTATAGTAAACACAATAATGGGAGGCATTAACCTCTAAGAGAACACATGAGAAAGAGAGAGATAAGATAGACACCAACCAACTCCCACTCATACTGAAATATAAATGAAAACCCAAGTGCACATATGTAATGTCATGCAAAACAACTACAACTAGAATGGGAAAACTGCAAGTACCCAAAAGAAAGTAAAAATAGCAGCAACCACAAGCCTAAATAGCCCATGCAACCCCAAGATAGTAGAAACCAAATTGTTCTCTAACCTATTCCAAGTGACCTGAAAAAGAGTTTATATATACATAGGGTGAGTATAACAGTATACTCTTTAGGATCCTCCCTAGAGCCTCTCATACAAAAGTAAAGAAAGCATGCTAAAGCACAATGAAAAACATGTAAAACTAAGTCATCACCTAAACATGTATACTAGGTTCCTATCCTCACCATGGCTACCCTCACCAAGTAACACATAAAAGAGTATATAATATAATAAAGAATATCAAGGGTACCCCACAACTACTTCCCCAATGGTTTTCTGCATTACGCCAACATCACACGTCCTAAGAATCTCTATCAAAAAAGGTATTCTCACAGACACCTGAGCGAAGCACCAAAATATGCACCTCGTGCAAAAAAACCACCATGTCCATATAAGCAAAGTAACTGGGTAGTTTTTGGGAGACACCACAGCTCACATAACATGTATCATACGTCAGGTATTATACCTCAAGACAATACAACCCATACATCGAGTAAGGATCCTCAAGCCATCACAGCCTATACACGTCACACATATAGTAGTCCATAGAAAAATATATCCAGAATATATGTGTGTGAATAACCACAATCCATTAAATACCTCTACACACATATATATGGAAACCTAACTGATGTTCCTACGAACACATGTAACTACCAAGAGAAGAGAGTGGGGCCAAAGGGGGTAGTCGGCCATCCATCCTCCCACCGAAATATTGGGGAAAACACACACACCCACATGGCTCAGAATCCCCGGGGTGTCATTTTTCCTTACTGACGGGGTGTAGTAGCATATAGAAACAAAAAACGTACAGAATATATTATAGCTCACAACCACACTATGAGCATAACACAGTCTTAGACATAACTACAGCTAATGTCTCTCGGACTCCCACCTACCATGTCTATGACTAGGTATCCTATAAGCACACAACCATCTCAATCACCAACCTACTCCAGGTGACCTGAAAAATAGTTTATATATACATTGGGTGAGTATAACAGTATACTCGATAGAATCCTCCCTAGAGCCTCTTGTGCAAAAGTAAGGAAAGTATGCTAAAGCACCGTGAACAACAAGTGAAACTAACTCATCACCTAAACACGTATACTAAGTTCCCAGCTTCACCATGACTACCCTCACCAAGTAACACATACAAGAGTAGATAATATAATAAATATTATCAAGGGTACCCTAATACTACTTCTCCATTGGTTTTCCACTTTTCCACAACATCGCACGTCCTAAGCATCTCTATCCAAAAAGGTATTCTCACAGACACCTGGGCGAAGCACCACAATATGCACCACGTACAACAAAACCACCACATCCATGTAAGCAAAGTAACTGGGTAGTTTCTAGGAGCCACCACAGCTCGCATAACGTGTATCATATGTTGTGTATTATACCTCAAGCCATTACAACCCATACACTAAGAAAGGATCCTCAAGCCATCACAACCTATACACGTCACACCTATAGTATTCCATAGGAAACTATATCTAGAATATATTTGTGTGAATAACTAGAATACATTACATACCTCTACACACATATATGGGGAAAACTAAATACTATTCCTACCATCACAAGTAACTACCAAGAGAAGAGAGAGGGTTAAAAGGAGGTAGTGAGCCATCCATCCTTGCACCAGAATATTGGGGAAAACACATGCCCCCAGGGCTCAGAATCCCTAAGGTGTCAGTTTCCCTTACCGAAGAAGTGGAGTAGCATATTGAAACACAAAAATTATAGGATATACTATAGCTCACAACCACACTATGGGCATAACCTAGTATTAGAATCAACTGCAGATAACGTCTCTCAGACTCCCGACTTCCACTTCTAAGACTCTGTATCCTATAAGGACACAACCATTTAAAGAGATTTATTTCCTAACTTCATTCCATTTTTATTAGTCCCACTTTACGTTAATTAATTCTTTAAACATTAATTAACCATTAACAATTCCACATTAAATTTTATTATCATCACACCCAAAGTCCACTGTACCTTTTTAAAATTGTAACCTCAACATTGTGTCCCGGCAAGCTCCCACCCCATGGGTTAACATCATTTATTCAATTATTTATTTACATCATTACTTTACCATATTCCCAAGCAGTATAAAAAAACATTCTATGCTACTAAACACAAGGGGGGTCAACAGGTTGAGTATATGATCTAACCGTCGAGTCTTTTCTTCCTATTGTAAGAGAGTAGACACATCCTCCCTTGAAAAGATAGACACGAAAAATACGTGGCATACCCCGCGTGTCTTCTCCCATTTCGGAAGAAGGGTAAGAAAGACCAGTTTCCTTGAGCAGTGGGGAAAGTAAATCAGATAACCCATAAAGGAATCAACAATCATCCAAACATTCACATCAAACCCGTTCCATCATCCCAAGTGTCCTCCCCGACACCCACATGCATAAATCGATGCATATAGCCACTCTAGGCGTCAACTTCTACCACACACAATATACCTCCCTACCCCCAAATATCAAAAATCAATCCAGGCTCACACTACAACACACGAAGTAAGAAAACAAACATCATATCATATGGACTCCTGGAACTTAAACAAACAATAAGGTAACTCAGGACCCTATAAGGAATTATCTTTTATCAAACAACCAGTTCTTTAGTCCATCTTCGATTTATCGATTTATTAATTATAGGTTCGAAATTCAAGAAACCTAAACAATAAGCTATCACAAATAATTAAACATGCATACTAGAAAATTTTTATTAACATAAAATTACAACAAGAAGAAACCGATTCATTTACATGCCTCTTTATCTTTAGCTAAATAATTATCGATTAATTCCGTCTTTACATTCTTTACCAATTTCCGTCAAGAACAAAAATCTAAACAAAGAAATCATAGATATCACACTATCTAGAAAAACAAGAGGCAATAACATACGATCGATATCAATATATTTATCCGGTTCAAATATTTATTATTTAAATTCCATTGTGATCTAGTAGGATAAAACATACTAACTATACAGTTGCACGTAAAAAAAGAGAAGAAATGAATCATATTCCTTAAACAGTTCTTGATGTTATTTATAAGAGAACGAGCCACAAAATGGGTTACGATATCCTCTCATGTGACAACTGTATCCACCCGAGGATGTAGAGACACCACCACATAGGCCAACACCCAAGAAAAGCCCATTATAAACATGGTGGTAAAATTCTAAAAAAATGGAAAGGAGAAAGAAGGATATGAACCTGAAATAATGAAGATAGATCATACCTTATATTGAAAACTAATCAATATTTCATGTTTGCATCAAAATAGAGAGGAACAAATCCTAGGAGGAAATTTTTATTGCACAACTCCTCCAGGAATGAATAGGATGTTCGAGCATCTCACACCCGAGAACAAGAAGGAAGAACTAGGGAGGAAGATATCTCGTCCCTTTATAAGATTTAATGGAGAAATGGTTTAAGATACACTAGGTTTTCCATTAAAAGGAAACCACATTAAACCACGTGGTTTGACCAAATAAAAACATATCAATCCTTAGGAGAATTTACTATAGGAGTTATGGCCTTTGAATCAGCCTTAGAGTCCTTAAAACAAGAATTTAAATGCATTTTACATCAAAGGAACCGTTAAAGGGGTGAAAATGTAGTAAGCTGGAAACACTATTCACGAACTCAAAATTTGGAAATGGAAAAACACTATTCATGAACCTCACCATTGGAACCTCACCATTCTAGAAACACTATTCATGAACTCAAAATTTGGAAAAGGAAAAAGGTCACCATTAGAACCTCACCATTTTGGAAGCACTGTTCATTAACTCAAAATTTGGCAAAGGAAAAATGTCACCGTTAAAACCTCACCATTCTAGAAGCACTATTCATGAACTCAAAATTTGGAAATGGAAAAAGGTCACCATTGGAACCTCACCATTGGAACCTCACTGTTGCACTATTCACATAAGGTTACCAATGACACTGTTTATAGAAGGTCACCGATGACACTATTCACATAAGGTCACCGTAGCGCTGTTCACATAAGGTTACCGATGGAACTGTTCACATAAGGTCATCTAAGACACTATTCATATAAGGTCACTGATGACACTATTTACAATGATCTACTATTGGAACTGTTCATAGAAAGTCATCGATGACGCTGTTCAAAATGGTCTACCGTTGGAATTGTTTACTGATGGAACTGTTCAAAGAAATGGAAATTTGGAACATTGTTGGGGAGAATTCACCTTGACCTCCTGAAACACCTCCTACACATGATTTTCTTAAAGGAATAGACCAGAGAGGTCCATGCCATTACAATCAAGGTTGTTATCTTAAGGGTATATTTTTGTCATGCACTCACTACTTTTAATTCACATTTTATTTTTATATTATTTTCTTTTATATTTTAAAATATTAAAAGAAATAGTGGTTTATGAATTTATAATGAAATAGAAAAAATAAACATGAAAATAAAATGAAAAAAGAAACAAATTCAAATAGAATGAAGTTAGAGATAAAGGTGATATTCTAGAGAGAATCACCCAAATTAAACCTTAATTATCTTATTTTTAATTTGTAAGTTAATTAATAAACACAATCCAACATATGTGTGAATATACTCTTCTTCCTATGGTTTTGAATATACTGTACACTCGATCGACTGAATCACACATCCACCTCCTTGAATTAGGTAAAATATTAAAGATGAAAAAGATTATACCTTGGTGTTGGTGGAGGCACAATGGTGCCTTCTCAAAAATATCCCCTAATTAATAACTCCAATAAATAATAACAATTATCAAGAAATAAAAAAATCATGGGTTCATAAATTCATTAATCCCTTGAGATATTCCTTGGGTAAGCTACTAATGATCATGGGTATAAGTGTATATAGTTAAGAAGAAAATATGATGAGAATGGGAAGAGTTTCATAATAATAGATAAATGATAACACTAAAATTAAAAAATGAAATGAAATTAGATAAAGAAAATAAAATAAAACATGATAATAATCTATATAATAACTTAAAAAATATCATTAGTAAGGCGACTAGTCTCTTGAAATGTTATGGATATTTAAATGTAAAGAGATATGCGTTATATACATTGAATCTGAAATATTCTTTTGAACTTTGAAGCGTGGGAGGCATATTTAATCAACTAACTCAGAAATATTTTATTCTGTGAAGTTGGTTCCATTTTTATTTCTCACAAGACCAAAAAATTTCAGCTTCATTGGAAATGTGTAAAAAACATCACATCCCATTTACTATGAATATTTACTTTTTCCAAGATGATCTTTGTATTCAAATTTATTGAGATCCAATTCCATTATGACCTTCAAGCATATTGAATCATTTTGTTAAATAGTATGAAATGTTGTTCAAATAGATTTCCTCTTCCTATAAGTATGATTTGACCTAAATTTGCCCTTTATTTTTTAGATATAAGCCCTTTTTCAAAAAACATCTAATATAGGAACAAATTTAGATGACTAAATTTTGAACTTCTTTTGGGCCTCCAAATTTTGGATTCAACTCTTCATCAATTATTATGAAATTTAACAAAACGATCATTGAATACAAAAAAACATAAATTAATTTGTTATGAAAAATTTTATAGTTTTAATGAAGAATAAAAATAATATGGCTAAAATCCAAAATTATTCAATTTTTCTAATTAAGCTCAAAATGCTTCCAAAACCTTAACATGTGATAATTGACCTTAAAATAACAATTTAGTTAGATTAAAACCATTAAAATTAAAATTAAAATAATTGAATAATATTTCATTTATCATTTATACATTTATTTAATAAACTAAATGGATATATATTAATTGAAAACAAAATAAGAATCATTTCAATGAAAAAGAATTTTTTTTCTGAAAAACTGTATTTTTCATAAAAGGTAGTGTAGTCATGATTTGGGAAAATATTTTTCTATTTATTTTAAACCTTTTTTAAAAATTATTTGATAAAATAAAATTCTATTTTTAAATAATCATATAAAAATTTTCTTTTGGTGAGATTTTGGAATTTTTCTAAAAATTTTTATATTACGATGAATATTGAGAAATAATGATTTGTATTGAAAAATACATTTCATTTAAATTATTTTAAATATTAAAACTTATTTTTAATCAATTTCAATGTGAAATTAGTTAAATTATATTATAATCAATACAATTAGTGTAATTGAAATCACTTTCATCAGGAATTTTTATATTAAAAACATCTATACGTATGTGAATTTTCTCTTTGAAACCCCTATTTTTCATCAAATCTTTGAGTATAATTTTAATATATATTCCACCACATATTTGAATTGAATTTGAAAAAATATACTTCATAAGTTAAATCATCATAATTTATATTATCAAATAATATGAACTAAATGTTTTTCCATTATGAATAGTAAATGGATAAAACATTAATTAATGTTGTTAAGGTAAAAACTAATTTACAAAAAGGGCCAGACTATAATAATAATGGTTAAAATTACCTAATAACAGGTAAGATCCCCATTTTATTACCATTTATCAACCTTCTATCCTATATTTATTGATAATGATCGGGTTTTTATACTTTTCCATGATAAAAATGTGGTTTTAATTGTTTCATTTCCAAAAAATCATGTGTGTCCAGTCCCACACTTATAAAAGGTCACCCCCTCTCATGCCCTATTCACACATCCAAAGAAATTCGGTTTAGAAAATCCCTACATGAATCAATTCCTTACTCCACTCCCAACATCATATATACCTATTTTTAATCTAAAATCTATCATTCAAAATATTTTTTCTAGAAACCTAAAGTGGTAATTGGAATAAGTGGTAACATTCTAAAATAGTCATTTTCATTTTATTTTATCCCCCCTCTTCATTCATATATTGTTCAATCATATTATTATAAGAAAAATATTATCTTCAATATAATTAGATGTTATTATGATAATTGGATGACCTATATCTATCTTCTCTACCATCAAATTGGAAACAAAATCGGTGATCATGTGTATGATGGAATGCGGCATCGCGAACTCATATAACTCATTTTTCATCAACACCTATCAGGACTGGATATAATGATGGATTTAATATTTTGATATATTTAATTTTTATGAAGAAATTATACATATTAAATTATAATATCACCTAAATATTATTAATTTCTATTCCTTTTAAAATACGATAGCCCCCTTGTGTGTATGGCGGACTACCGCCTTACGTAGCGATGTGATTCGTTTTTCACTTATTGTTTACTTGGAAGGTAATAAGGATGAATTTAATGAATAAATTTGATATACATATGAAATGGTATCAATTAAATAAATTTAAAATATCATGAACTTCCTTAAACTCTCACTTGTTAAGGGAATGATATCATCACTCATGTGTACATACACCCTACCCTATCCACGATGCGATGTGATTCATTTCCTTGAGAAAATTTTGAAGAATGATAATAATAGTGTATATAATGAGGTAATATGATACTTTTTTAATTTATTTTCATTCTTTATATGAGTTATTTATATCATATTTAGAAGAATCAGGTCTTATTTTAAAGCATTCATGATAAAAAGGATAATTGGCACCTGAAACAATGAAAATAACGAAATATTATTAACAATTGGGTGTTAAAATGTTATAATATTATCATTTTTGATATTATAAATATTATTATTGTTCTATTATATATTATTAAAAATAGTAAAAAAATTAAAGGTGGATAACTCAAATTCAACTAATGAAAATCATGAGGTAATATATTTTATTTCATTTTTTATTTCAACAGACATATGCATTAGTAGACACCTATTCAATTTTATGTCATGTATATACTTCCCATGTGATGTAATAATAATGAGTACCTATTTATTGATGATTACTAATGTTTCATTCTTGTTTATTATTTAATGTGTGTAAATTTAAATTTTACAAAATAGTTCAAAAATAATGTACAATCTCACTTTGTTTTGTGATTGTTTATAACCTGTTGCAATAATGACTTTCTTGTGATAATTTTTCATTAGAATCTAAAATTATATTAAATAACTATATTATTTTATATTGTGAAATATTTTCTCATAGACTATATACCATTTTTAAATATTCCATTACTTTTATTTTTATTTGATTAGGTGGAGAAATATTGATAAATATGTATCATAAACTCAATATGGATATTTGATGATAAGGAATATTGATTCATGAATTAAATATATTACTCAATATATGAGGAATTATTTAAAAATGTAGTTTCAGGTGGGTTCTAGTTATATATATCCCCTAAATTCATTGACATGTCTCATGAGACAAACTAGTTGGCCAAATAATATGGGTTTTTACCATTATTGTTAAACTGTCTTCTAGAGGGTCTTGAAAATTGGAGTATTGTGACTCCTAAAATCATGGTGTCTGTTAAATATCATGTGTTTTCAATTATTTACTTTTCTGTATTGATTATTCTTTATCCAATTATGATATCCATGTTATTCATTAAATGGAATTTGTGTTCTTTTATTTACCATTAAATGTTGATTATTATTTATTGATTTGTGCTATCTTCCATTATATGTAACCCTTTAAAATAATTTTAGATCACTCTTATTTTGTTTCCTTTTCCCCGAATATGAAGTAGAATTATTGGAATGAGATTAAGAATTCCAATTTTTTCCATTAATATTATTTTTACTTCATTTCCTTATGTAAAATTGGTGTCATGTATAAATATGGTTCTCCATAATAGATAAATTGGTATGTCCCTCTGGATTTGACCCCTCATATCTATGCCAATGTAATAAATTAGTAACAAACATTGGTTTATTATGGTTGAGTTCATTAAAGTTGTTATCAGAGTAAGTCTAGTAGAAACTATATGAACTATATTGAGGAAGAAATAAATTAAGGAACATAGACCTATGATAGAAATTGGGAATAAGTATTTTAGAATATCATAAATCTTGTTAATTAATATATTCTGTTGCTTTCCCTAGAAATAAATGCATGTATTTATTAAAAAAATGGAAATGGTTTTGGAATAGAGGTACCTAGTGGAAATAACTCTAAAAACATAGAATAAGTCATGAAATGATCTTCATCAGATCAATAATAATGGGAATCACTATGCATGAGGTTTGATACTCCTAAGGGATATTCTTATGATATTTTACATTTTCTTTACAAACCATTACAAAGGATTTGAAAATAAATATTTCCCCAATGAAAACACATACGTAATTATGATATTAATAATGGATAAATTTATAAATTTATGTTCGTTGTTACAAAATATTTATTATGATACATTATGATATAAAATTCATAATTTTATGAGATAATTGGTATATTCTATTATTTAGAAATGAATCCTAGAGGGAACAATGATATCAATTCTAATGGCTCATGTGGATATTTATCTACTGAGCATGAAAATATAACTGATATTGGAATTAAGTAGTTCATGTCTATATTAGGAAAGATTAATCAGTTTATGAAAAATAAATTATTTTTAATGGATAAACCTTTTCTATAGCATGATTCTCTTATGTTGGACTACATTATGTGATTGAATCCCCCATCTTTTGGTGGTGCAACTATTCCAATGGTAGTTGATCAATGGATTGCATTACATGAGAATATATGTATCATATTGGGATGAAATAAAAAGTAAAAGGCTACAAATTTTTATATTTTATAAAAGTTTATTCTAGTCAATGGTGGTTGTTTATTAAGAATACTAGGGGTGAATAAGTAATAGAACTCAATAAATGGATAGATTTCAAAGGGACATTATCTGAAAAATATTTCCCTCACGAGCATCAAACTAAAATGAAGAAAACATTCCTTATCGTAAATAAAAAATTAAATTTAATGTGCTATGGGGTTTGAGGATACAATTACATGACTATCCTGGTATGATAAAAATTACATATGAAACAAATAATGAAAGATTTAACATTTATTTGATGTAGTCCATCCTTGTCTATAAAGGTATATGGTCTCTCAAAAATTATAATCAAATGATTAAATAGTTTTATGTTCCATAAAAAATGGAAATATATTTTCTATATCAAATATGTTAGAGGTAAAATAAGAAACTAAGAGGTTGAATGAGCACTAAGAAAAATGGAATTTTTCAATGATGAATAATATAAATAATAAATTTCTACATTGGGATTACTATAGAAGGAATCATCCTAGGAAATTTTTATATTCATTTACATTTTTTTATGTCTGTAGATAAGAGTAATCGGGCTAAAGAATTTAGAAGTAAAAAAATATAACAATATTATTTAGTTTTTCATATGTAGGGTCGTGGGTAGTTACGTAAAATAATTCTCCAGGTGTCGAAATATTATATTATATAAGAGATCATATCTATAAGGCCAATCTTATGTGATCACTACATCTGAGTTAGAGGTTCCAAATGATTTGGTGGTGGGTACTTTAATTGTGGCTTAAAATTTATCTATGTATTTAATTGAGTCCTAGTCATTTCACTATATTATATATTACATGATATCCAAGGAAGATAGATATTTCCCTATATCTTTAAGAATGGAATTTTCAGTCACAAATCATAGTGGATGTCTTACTATAACACAGTTGTGTCATGTATTCCCTATTATACAATGTAAGAGTTCATTATTTTATGAATTTATTATCAGTCATATGGTTTAATTCTATATAATACATGGTATGGAATGTATTTCAAAAATATTTTTAAATATTTATTTTAATAAGATGTAAATTAAAATTCATGATAATGATGTATAAGTAATTATATTTAGATTTTAGACTTCTTCATCTACAACATCTCTAAATCCACCACTAATTTCTCTCCTAAATGATATTTTTGTGTAAAAAGATAAAAAATTCATTCGATGGGGATTATAATAATCAAATTGAGGATAAAACTATTGTATAATAATACATTGATGTATTTAATAAAGAATTACCTAGACTGCACCATGGAATTAAGTCAATATTTATATTGATTTAATCCCTATTTTAAGGCCAATATCAAAAGATCCATATAGAATGGAAACTATGGAATTATTTTAGATGAATAAACAACTATATGATCCATGAAATGACGAATTTATATTCCCTAGAGTTTCACTCTAAGGAAACCTTATTTTCTTTTGATAAGAATAATGATGGATCAATGAGGGTTTTATTTAATTATAAGGAAATCAATGCTATTACATTAATGAAAAATTACACTCTACCTACCATTGATGACTTAATCGACCAACTTCATTGAGCTCAATATTTCTAAACTATTGGAAATATTCTTGGGTATCATTAATTTTAATTAAATAAGGATGGTATTCTAAATACTACATTTTGAATGAGGTATTTACATTATTTGTTTATAGTAATTATATTTTTATTGAGTAATGAACCCTATATTTTTATGCTTATAATATATAGATTATTCAACAAATAACTTGATGAATTTTTTGTGATATTGTTTTAAGATGTGTTGGTGTATTATAAAATCTAATAGGATAATTAGAATAAATTTTAGATCATTCTTGAGTCTTCTACAAGGATAGAGTTATATGGAATATTTATTATGTGTGATTTCTGGCCTCAGTATGTTTCTTTTCTTGGACATATTATCTCTAAGATTGAAATCAGAGTAGCTTATTTGAGGAAAAATGTATTCAGATAATTTCCTATACTAATGAACATAAATGAGGTATATAGATTCATTGGTTTGGAAGGTTATAATCAATGATTTTTCTGAATTTTCCCTAATTGGATAACCTGTTAACTAAGCGTACACCTAAAGGGATTAAGTTAGCTTGGACAAAGGATGGTGATGAATGTTTTGATGAACTGAAATAGAGATTGATAAATTCTATAAATTTAACTCTAGAATATGGAAATGATTGGTTTTTGTAATATAGTGATGCATAAAATAATGGACTTGGTAGTGACCTAATTAAAAATGGTATACTTATTGTATATGAATCATGGTAATTGAAAAATCATGACCAGAACTATCTAACACATGATAATGATTAGGCAACTGTAATAATTTCTTTTATGATATAGAGATATTAACACTATTAGAAAATATGTTAGATATAAAGGGATCATAAAATCCTAAAAAAGTAAAAGAATGAGATAAAATTGATATAATTAGTATTTCTCAAGCTACTCAAGTACTGTGATTTCTCCATACACTATGATCCAAGGAAAGCAGAAAAAAAGTTAAATCTTATATTGAGTAGGAAAGAACATAGAGTTCTGACTCAAATGTGCATTGAGAGGGATCTTGTGTTCATGGATGTAGTAAATATGGATATGGTAATTATTATTTAAGGAGATAAATCAATCCCTTTTAAATTTACAAGGAATTGATATTTATTAGAAAAGTAAAAATGTAATCAATATAATGATGGGAAATTTCATAATAAAATTAATGATGTAAATGATGTGAAATTAGAAAAATTCATTTTTTAGGATGGTCTTATAAAATTTGGAATGAGATTAATGGTTCCATATATACCTAAGATAAAAAGTTATTTTTTAGAAGATTGTAATAGCTCAGATTTCACTATTCACCTAGATACCACTACAATGTATAGGGAATTGTGTGAGGATTTTTGGTGGGATAACATTAGGCATGAAATTTCAAACTATGTTATATGATTATTGGTTTTTCAATATTCCAAGTATGAGAGAAAAATTCTAGAGAAATCATTCAACCTATTTCTCTTCCTATATGTAAATGGGATGAAATTAATATAGATAATGTCATAAGACTAACAAAGACTCCTAAAAATAATAATGTAGTATGAGTAATTGTTGATCACGTAACCAAATATGTACATTCCCTCTCTATAAGAGAATATTTAATTCTTCATAACATTTTAAGGATATATAATAATGATGTTCTAAGACTTCATGGAGCACCAATTTCAATCATTCCAAATCGTGACCCCAATTTACATTGAAATTCTAGATGAATATTCAGAAGTCTCTTAATACCAAACATCATTTGCACACTACCTAACATCCAAAAAACCGATAAAAAATCATAATAGACTATTCAAACAATGTAATAAATTTTGAGGTCATTCTCACATGACTTTCATGTTATGTGGTATCAGGATTTACCTTTGGTTTATTTTTCCTATAATAATTTTTTTATCCACGTATTAAAATAGTATCTTATGAAGTATTATATGGAAAGAGAATACATACTCTAAATTTTTGGGATTAAGTTGGTTAAAGGAAACTTTTTATCCAATATATTTTTAAGAGACAACAAAAATGGTAAATACTACTCAAACTCATATTAATTCATCTAAATGAATGAAAAAAATTTGTGTTGATGATCAGAGGATGGATATGTAATTCTAAGTTAGAATTCATGTTTTATTAAGAGTATCACTATTTAATGGTGTTATAATTTTTAGTACAGAAAGGGAATATGATCCTCAAGTACATTTCAACTTTTGAAATACTTTAATGAATTGGAGTTCTTATTTTCATTTTTTTTAAATTCCACCTAGTATCTAAAAATTCCATGATGTATTCCATATATCATTATTAAATATGTACATTCATGAATGATCACATGTATTAAACTCTAAGGAAGTAGAATTGGAACATGGTCTATCTTACCAGGAATAACCCATCTAGATTCTGGATACAAGATATCATGTATTGTGGAATCATATTATTTATCTAGTAAGTCTACTTGTGGTGAAATAAAAAAATATAGGAAGCAATGTGGAAACCAAATATATTATAAAGAAGTGATATAATCATATGTTTAGAAAAAAATATCAAATATATTTCATGGAAAATTTTTTTTAGGAGGGAATAATGTTACACCCCAATACATTATAATTTATTCAATCTCTTTGGTAGCTTGAGATTCACACAACATCAAGTTAAACAAAAACACTCTATTAAAAGATTATCTAATCACAACCATTATAAAATAGTTTTTATCATCATTATTATGAATTTTAATACAAAAATTATATATATTATATGTTTTATACATATTTTGAATAAATTAAATGGATATCTATTGATTAGAAATAAAAAAAGAGTCATTTTAAAGAAATGTTTTTCTAACAATTTATATGTTTTCAAAAAGGTGGTTTAGTATTGCTTTGTGAACATGGTTTAAAGTTAATTTTTACCAATTTTAGATAATTTTTGTAAAATTATCTATTATTTTTAAATTATAATATAAAAATTATATTATGGTTAGTTTTAGTGATTTATTTCCAAAGATTCATTTTTGGATAAAAGGTGAAAAAACATTTTTTAAACTACCTTTTGATTAAATTATTTATAAAGTAAAATTACATTTAAAATTGGTTTAAAATTTAAATAATTAAATTTATACTAAAATAAATATAGTTTTTGTCACTGGAATTAATTTTATTTTGAATTTAAAAAAAAAACCTTCTATAATTATGAGAATTTTCTCGTTAGACACCCATTTTTTGTCACGCATGTAGGAATAATTTATAATGGATTCTACCACTTATGTTAATTGAATATGGAAAAAGGATTTCATACGTGGAATAAACATAGAATATATTATTTAATATGTTCAACATAATTTTTTATGTATATGAATATTAAATGTAGAAAAAAAAATAATTACACTGATAAAGGTGAAAACTAATTTATTGGTGGTTAAACTAAAATTATAACATTTAAAATGGAATATCAACATATCCAAAACCCATTAAATATACATATATAGATATTTTATCCTCAAAGGGTCAATATTGAACCATTTTGATCCCAATGTTGTGATAAAAACATGGGTGTAACTAATTCATTTCCAAATTTCCATGTCTGCCCTCACCCCCAATTATTAAATGCCACGCACTCTACTCCCATATTTATAATTAAAAATCCATTTGTATAAGATTATTCCTAACCCGATAACTTAATTAGTACCCTAAAAACCATAATTTTTTTTAAAAAACAACCGTAGGATGTATTTTAATGAAAACCTAAAGAGGTCGATCAAACATATGTAACATTCATAAAGAGTTGTTTTTTTCTTCTTCTATATAATTAAAATATTATTCAATCATTTTATTATAATAACAATAGTATATCCCATATAATAATATTTTATTATTTTAACTAAATTAATAATATCTATCTATACTTCCATCAAATAGGAAACGAAATCATTGATGGTGTGTATGGCAGACTACTTTCTCGCGAACTGATGGAACTCGTTTTCCATCAACACCTCTCATTGCTGGATATAAGAATTTATTTAATGTATATATATAAAATATTAATGATATAATTATACAAATTGAATTATAATATCACATATCCCTTCTTACGTTCTAATGCTTTTAAAGTACAATATCACTGCTCATGTGAACATCAGACAATCGCCTCACACAGCGATGTAATTCAGTTTTTTCAAATATTCTTTACATAGAAGGTAATAATGATTAAATTAATTAATATATGAATTATATATATATATGTGAAATAAAATAAATTTAGTAAACACAATATACAATAAAATTCCATTCCCTTTCACCCGTTAAGTGAATGATATCAATCTTCATGTGTACGACCGCCTACCATATCTACAAAGATACACAATTCAGTTTTCATGAAAAAAATTTAATAAGGCTTAAAATAATGTATTTAATGAGTAAATATGATATTAATAACACTATTATAATTATGGTGGTGATTGTTTTATTTTTTATCTGCATGAAATAGAACATTCCTCACCAAAAAACATATGTGAAAATAAGGAACATAACACCTGAAATAATGAAAATAATAAAATATTATTAAATAATGTTATGTAAAATGTTATAATATGATAATATATGATGTTATAAATATGATTATGGTTCTAATAAAAAGTAATAACATCATTAAAATCATTATAAATTAGTTTATATAATTATTAACTAATGGAAAGCATAAGGTTAGGGATTTAATCTCAATTTCCATTTAATTGAATCATAATTCTCGATATACACCTATTAAAATTTTTGTCTCTTATATATTGAATTTTTTTTATTAAAAATGAATACATATTTATTAATTATTATTAATTTTTTTTTTCATGTTTAGTCTTCAAGGGGATCTAATTTAAGATTTAACAAAGTGGGAAAATTTATTGTACAATCTCACATTCTTTTGTGATTGTTTACCTTCTCCTGAAATAATCAAATTATTCGGTTAATTTTTCATTCAAAACTATATTTATCTTAAATATAGATATTTTTTATGATTTATAATTTTATTTACTATACCAAATAAAATTTTTAGATATAGTTTTCATTATGAATGTTGTTTGATTAACCAGGGAACTATTGATAAATTTGTATACTTTACTCAATACAGATAATTGATGATAAGTCATATTGACATAGAAATTAAATTTATTAATTTATATATGAGGAATGATTTTTTACATGAAGTCATTTATTTATAAATTATAAGTAGTCATTAGATGCATTGATAGGTCTCATGAGACAAATCAATTGTCCAAATATGATTTTTCCTTACCGGTAGTTTTAAATTTCTTCTAAAAGGTCGTGAAAATAGTGGTATCATGATTCCTGATATCATAAAATCCAAAAATTATTCATTTATTTCTTTTATATTTAATTATTATTATTAACCATAAGATTTTTGCAATGATATTTTATCCATATACATTTCATTCTTAGTTATTGATTAAATGGATTTTTTTCAGTTATTTACCTTTCCATATTGATTTTTCCTAATCTAATTATGATCATTAGGTTCATGATAAAATGTTTTGAGTTTAAATTTATTTTCCTTCCCATATTTATTATTCTCTATTGATTCATGATATATTATATTGTATGTTACCCTAACTAAGGATTTTATATCACCTTTATTTTGATTCCATTTCCCAGAATATGAAGAATAATTCTTGGGTTGAGTTCAAGGATTCAAAATACGATTCATTACAATGATTTGAATTTTATTTTCCAATATAAAATGGGTATCATGTATGTATATGATTCTATAAAACTTCTTAATTGGTTGGTACATTGTGATTTAACTCCTTGTATCTAAGCCAATGTAATAAAGCAGGATCCAACTATGGGTTACTAGAATCCGTGTCACACCCAAGCCTTTGTAATTACTTTATATTATTATTTTCGTGACATTTAATAATTTGGTAAGGGGTTCAGGTTAAGTCCCCAGTATGAATTTTTATCTAAAACTGGGTTTTTTGGGCATGGTGGCAGCTAACGCATGAGTAGAGAATAGTTTGGAGACCGTGCAGCTTATCCCTAGTCACCGTGCGACCTGTCTGATGTTCAAAATAAATTTAAATCTAAATTCACAATAAAGTAATATTAAATTATAGTTAAAATAAAATTATAAAAAGTAAAAATAAAATTTAATAGTATTGTTGTAATAATAATAATAATAATAGGAATATTGTTATTATTTTTCTTGTTATTATTAAGAATTTTATTTATTATTTGATATTATTATTATTAATGGGAGTTCTTGTTGGGTTTTAGGCTGGTGCATGGGTACTGCATGGTTAGCGGAGACCGAGTGATCTGCTTAGGTACCCTTGTAGCAACTTTGGGAGTGGACATAAGCCATCACATGGTTCACGCATGATCTCTTGAACCTTGAATGGACTGTATGGTTGTAACATTAAAATAAATAAAATAAAATAAATAAGATAAGATAAAATTAAAATTGAGAAAATTAAAGGTTTTAGACACAAAAATAATAATATAATTATTATTGTGGATAATAATAATAATATTATGAAAAATTTATTATTATCGTGATTGTTATAAAAATTATAATAATAATTATTATTGTAATTATAAATATGATAGTTGTTATGAATTATTATAATCACAACTGTTATTAATTATTATCATTATTGTTATTATGATCATTACTATTATAATTTATTATTATAACTATTATTATTAGGTTATTAATATTTTTATTTTATTTGATGGGTTTTCTTTTAGGTTTCCCCCCTTTCTCCCTCTCCATATCTTCATTAATTCACCACATCCCCATCCCCCAACTATACAATGCAACCCCCTGGTGCACATCCTCTACCTCCAGGGATATCAAACTCAGGAACCAACTCTCTGGTGCACACCATCCAGCACGCGCGACCCCCTTGCTCTCGTGCAACTCAGCCAACCAACCCCAACCCAGTCAACCCAATTTCTCTGGCATGCTTCCTCACTAGCACCACCTCATCTTAGGTCAGCACCCACTATCCATCATCCTCCTCTATCTAAGGCAACCCCCCATCTAGTGAGGGTTATTTGGTTTGGTGTTTCCTTATGGGGTTTTTTATTTGGCTAAACCCCTAGATGCTAGGGTTTTATTTTTAGAGTTGATCCCTAACATTTTGTGATCAATTTTTTGGTTGGGTTGGATTTGGATTCCTTTGGGGGAAATGAGGCACGATTGAGGTTTTACACCATTTTTGGGAAGTTATTCATCATTTGAGGTAGGAACCCTTTGAACATATCTTTAACATTTCAGATTTCAATGATTTTTTTTTTCTAAACATTTGTGCTTCTTAATTAGTGACCTGTGATTTTTTGATTATTTTTTTCATGTGAAATTAGAATAAAAATGATTTTTTCAATTTTAAATTGGGTTTATTTTTTATGAAAAGTTTGTAGTGTTTCTTATAAGTATTTTATAAATTTTTTAAATGATTTATTAAATTATATAGATACTGTGAATCATAATTTTAGATTGTTTTTATGTGGAGTTGATCATAAAGAGCATATTTTGAGTGTATTCTTGATGTAAAACTCTATTTTGTTTCTTAAAATTATATTACAAATATTTTAAGTGATTTATTGAATTATTTACGTTGTGTGAATCATGTCTTAAAATGGTTTTGGGGTGTGTTTGGTTTGTAATGGATGTTTGGGTATATTTTTGATGTAAAATCCTTGGGGTGTTTATTGAAAATATTTTATAAATTATTTTAATAGTTTATTAAATTCTAAAAATGGCGCAAATCATCTTTGTAGAATGTTTTTGGGTGTCTTTGATTTCAATATTTAATTTTAAAGTGTCATTTGTTTTTTTTCACAACAACTATTGGTTAAGTTTCCCAGTTAGTTTTTCTATGTAGTTTGTGATTTCTAAAGGCATGGATTGCTTTTTTAAATGATTTTTTGACCTTCACATGGTTTTTGGTGTTTCTAAATTGGATTTATATTTTTCTTTGGTATTGATAATGACTTATGTGTATTTTTTTATAAATGGTTTGATACGTGAACTTGAAATGAGGCCAATTTGGAATTTTTATTTAATGGTCATTTAGAAAACCCTATAGGGAGTGAGTCTTTCCATGTTGGTTGTCCATGGGATGAGAGATTCCTTGTTATGATACCTCCCCTATATAAATGCTATTTTAAGTCAATGATAAATCCTTAAGATGGATGGGGTGGTATCAGTTTGTGTGTGTTATGTGTGATGGTGTATATATGGCTTGCCACTTAATCTTGTTTGAAACACCCTTTTATGAACATATAATGGAAAAATATCATAGCTAAAATGATTACTAAGAATTATTTTTGAACTATTTTTTTACACGCTCACTGATTCTCTATAGTAGGTGGACATATGGTTTTATTTCTATGGGATTGGGACCCTAGGTATATCTTGATTTTGGGTGATTAGGCGTTTGGGTGTTTTGATTTTATCATGTGTGGAATGATTAAAGGGACATGGTCTCATGTATTAGTATTTTTTGGTTCTCCTAGGAGTTCCTATGATTTCTTGTGTTCCTCTGACACAAGTATCATTTTTCCATTTCTGTCGTTATATAGAATCGTATTCCATGTATTTGGTTCATGGTGTTCATTTTGATATTTTTTAAGGTTTGGGTTGATAAAAAGGATTTCAAGAAGAATTTTTGTAAAGAATAAGTACATTCCACCTTTTCACTTTTATGTAAAATAAGCCTTTTTATTTTGTTCTCTATTTACTTATCCCCTTGAGCCCTGTTTTAGATTACGAGGGCATTGGATTATCATTGTTTTTTTAATAAAAACTACATAAAACCAATATTTATATTTTTTAGTTAAAACATGAAATTTATGTTTCATTTATTTTAATGGATTTTCATTGGTAATATTATTATTTAGGCATACTTATTGGGTTTTAATACTCATGCATATAGGGTTATCTTTTTTTTAGTTTATGTTGCAAGTTTTTACATGAGTTCTATTGCCTAGGGTGAAAGTTGTTTGGGGATTGAAGAGTTTCCCTTAGGGTCACATGAAGATGTCATGGTGCTAGGTATAGTTTTGGTTTTTCTTATGTAGATCTTTATCCATCTCCTGTATATTTTGTTATAGTTTAAATTTTGTAATGTTTTAAAACCATATGTAATTTGGTTTTAATTTTAATTATTCAATTTACTTGTATATTTTATTGGGATAAATTGTTCCAATTCACTCTAATGATTCCATGGATGCTTGTTGCCTACCTAGGAGGATATGGAAATCCTCTCAGGCCATTCAACATATCAGCTCGGCTGACCGGTTCAGGGTTGACTGAGGGTGGTTCATGTCAAAATGATATCAGAGTCGGTCGACTCTTTGGAGGACCTTTCTTTTTAGAGCACCTATCATTATTTTGGGATGTCAATATAAGGCCCCAGCCTTAAACCTTACTTAATCTTGAGTTATTACAAGATTACACATTGAGGATCTTTTCAAGTTTAGAGTTTTAGAGAATTAGATCATGAAACTTGCATTACATTCCACATTTAAACAAAGTGGTTACATAAAAGATAACATTCATTCTTCCCATCAACGGAATCATATTTAAATTATAACACGGATTCTTTCTTGACACATCCTTGACACTATCATCACATCATGTACCTTTCCCTTGACCTGTGAAAAACATTTCAAAAACTTGGGATGAGAAAAAAAAGCTCATTAAGAGTTATAAAAATATGGAAAGGAAACATGAGTTCATATATACATAAGAATGAAATCATACTTTACCCATAAAACAAAGGCACTTTAACATACCTCATCAAACCATGAATAAATCATAGAAATCATAAGACATAAAGGTAACTTGAGGCATTCAGAACATTCTTACGTAGGGAGTAACCCTCTTGGTTACGTTTGGAATACCCATCACAGTATATTCCCTAAATCTCTTTGGAGAAACCTTAATGTTTCACTCCTTCGCGTTACCCAATGCATTGGAGAGCAATTACAGGCTCACCCACCCTTAGTTTATCACGGAACCACCCGTTTTCATAACAATGCCCAAGAACCATAACATAAATGTGTCACATAAAACATGCATAAAGGAAACATAACATTTCCATATTTCAATCACAATATAACATTTTAGTATATTGAAATATTGAATCCATTCAAAAAGAAACCATTTCCAAAACCATTTAAAATAATTAATAAAGAGATTTTTGAATCAAAGTGTCCCATACCACCTTGAAGCTTTTAACATTTTAAACCATTAATATCCATATAAATAAATCCTTAAAACCATTTTGAAAACATGGATATTAATAAGAACAAATAATTAAAACATTTAAAACGATATTCTGGTAAAAGGGGTTTTACCAAAATTAGAGACACTTGAATACAATAATCGAGGAATAACATTTAGTCAGAACTTTATAATATCATGAGAATAAAATGATTCATGATATAATACTCCAAAGGACAGTATATACACCATATAAGAGTGAATTGGTGCATAACAACAATGAACCCTCAATAGAAATGTCAAATGTGATGAAATCCCTTATAAAGAAGGTATCCTTAAATTAAGGACAAATAAATCTCAAAAATATGTGTGAAAAATATATATACACCCAATATAAGTGGATATTAAGTGTAAAACAATAAAATGTCAATCACACATATTCAATGGATGACATATTCAATGACTACAAGTTGAACCCAAAGAAAACGAAATTGGGATAAAAAGTTCCCTTGACAGCCTAACGGCATCACATCAAAATGAGTTGATGAGAGATAAAAAGTGTATCTCATCACTTGGACATAAAATTTACATCAATAAGGATGTATGAGAACATATCCCAACATAAAAATATGTAAATTAAAAGACCCAATAAAAGAAGTCTTTTAAAAAAGAGGAGGGTGAAAGGTTCCCTTACCGACTTGGGTATCTTTCAAAACATACACCCCATGAAAGAAAGACAATAGGTCATTGATGTAAATACTCATAAACGAAAGTATATTACACAAAGAGTAGAATAATGGGCAGTACATACACCACTCAATGGAATTTGTGGCGAATGTAGCATAAATCTCACGGGAATAAAAGTGAGATGAAAAATCCCTTATGAAAATTCGGCAGCCTAACGACGCCACTCAAAACTTCCAAAATGGATTGATGAGAGAAAATAGGGTCTCTCATCATATGAACATAATATGTACAGTAGGATTAATATAAAAGAACATCCCAATCATAAGAAAGATGATCTTTAAAAGGAATGACATAAAAGTGTGTACTTAAAAAGAAAGAGAGGAGTAGGATCCCTTACCTCGAGTCCGACTTGACTCGATCGTTCTTTAATGTCCTGAATAATAAACTTGAGTTAATCTCTACTTTCTTATGAACCTTTTTCAAGTTCATTATTCCTTTTATACCTTGTTATGAACATCATGTACTCATTTAAGTTAATAATGTTCATTTTGTCGGTATTTGGTTCTTAAGTCAAAAATAGACCTCTTACACTTACATGTTGTTAATTTGGTCAAAGTTTCATTATATCCAGAATGATATTAATGTTTTTGATAACATATATATCATATATATTCAGCATATACATGTATTTATAATATTACATCACATTTAGCGGTAAGAAATGAAATGCACCGTTCATGGAGACGGTAAGCCGTACGTACGCATGAACGCTACTTCCATTTCTATTTCGTATTTTCTGGAATGGAATCATAATGATATAATAGTATATTATAATTCCAGTATAATAACATATATAATATCATATTTCCATCCTTTATACATCCCACATATGGTATTTAACGAATCAAATCACTTTGAGGGGGCGGTAGTCCGCACTTCCTTAAATGAAGATATCACGTATACCCATAATGGAAGCCATAAAGGTAAGACAAAAATGAAAAATACAGAAGAATAAATAAAACATAAACATATTATATATCATATATAAAAATAGTGACATCATAATGGCCACCTTTGAAGGTGTTAAATGAGTATTGAACAATCATCGTTTCGGGAGGCAGAATTTCGCCATCCACGGAAACCGTATGTTCTTTAACCATTTGATGTAGTTTTGTGATAGTGTAGCTCAAATAAATCTTATAACAACATCCTAGTATATTTAAGATACTGTTGTTGTTACAAAATAAGTAAATAAAAAGAGTTTAGGGGGTTGGAGAAGCAAAATAAAACAAATGAACATGAGAGAAAGAATTACCTTTAAAAGTGTAACTCCTTTTGATTTGAGCCTAAAGGCTTCCTTTGAAAGGATTATTCCCAAGGGGAATCCTCTAGGATGAGGAGAGGGATGTGGAGAGAGTAAATGGGCAGGGGTTTGCCGATCCAAAGGCTTGAGTAGTGTGTGAAATGAGGTAGAGGTGGGGGCCTTTTATAAGAGGAGAGGAGGGGTACTTTTGGAAAGTAAGAAATATTACTTTATTTGAAAATGTGTTTCGGTTTTAAAAGGTCCCAAATTGATATAATTCGTGGATAAGGTGATAATGCTTCTAAATCCACTCATCCAATTGGTTTTGGACATGTGTAGTTCTTAGAATTTACATTATCTTTCCATTTTATTTAAATCGTCAAATAATGATGTCATCGCTCCATCATTATTATGTCATAAATAATTTATTTTATTTGATGTCTAAAAATTATAAAAAAATTACTATGTTATAGGAAATATTTTTATCTTTCCAATGACTATTTATAATCAAAATTTGGACTTGTATAACCCCACTTAAAAATTGTTTTTGTAAAACATATTATGTTTGTGTCATTTTCACTTTAACATTAAATAAAAAGTAATTTAAGTCATTTCCCAACAAAAGTGGATCCATGGGGTCCCCAAGTTGACCCATGGAATTTCATGGTCGGCCATGACACAACCAATGAGGTTGGGACATGTGTATAGGTCATTTCATTTTATTAAAGTATTATTTATACCTTAAACTACCCTAATTACCACTAATCGTGATTAAGAACTTAATAAGTTACTATTCACCAAAAATTATTATAATCTCTTTGAACCACATTTTACAAACTAATGACAACCATGTATGTGGGATTTTTAAAATTCAATACACATTAGTGGTAAACTTTCATTTAACTGAAAAATCAGTTTGCTTGATTATCACTTAGTGGTTTCACTATTCATCAAAAATTGAAGTTTTTCAGAAAATTACCAAAAATTCACCCTAAGCTATATTTGATATTCCGAATTCAAAAATGAAGTCCGTTTTACAAAATTCAAAACATATTAGTCACATTATTTAATTTAATAATTAATTCCCGCTGTCAGAGAAAATAGCGTGTTTTTATGAAACGATAAGTATCAAAAGATTGACACTAGTTTAAGTCTGATTTCAAAGTGAAATTAATTCCAATGACAACTATTGGATTTAATGGTAAAAATATTTTCTAATTTCACTTTAAAACCAATTCAAAATATTATCTAATCATATAAATAAATTAGATTAAAAAGTGGTTTTGAATTAAAATACAACATTTTACACTATTCATAAAAAAATGAACTTTATCAGAAAAATACCAAAAAATTACAAAAAGTAAAATTTGATGTCCCGATTCTTAATAAGAGTTTTATTTGGTCCAAAAGAATGTTTAAGTGTGAACAAAACTATATTTAATGATGGTTCTCCATCAAAAGGTGATAAGTAAACCTTTAGTGAAAACTAGGGCATATACGCCAAAAATTGAATTCTTTCCGTATTTTAAGCCATTATCTTTTATTGTATAAATGTAAAAATATTTAAGTACATATATAATCATATTTTAGTTATTTCTATCCATTCCCGCCAATACAATGACTACATGTTAACTACCATTTAAAATATTATTATTTTATTATTAGAGTGCAACGTAAGATTCCCAAGAAACTCGTTGTTGCGTGTTGGGTACGCCATCAAGGATAGCGTCCCCTTTAAATTCATATTAATATTTTATTCACAAATACGGATAAATATGAAAATTTCGTATTCATTATTTACCTGGGGTGTTACATCCTTCCCCCCTTTTGGGAATTGCGTCCTCGCAATTTTAAAATTGCGCTTGGAAACACCTTGAAAGTCCCACATCGGAACAAAAGTCGGTAAAACAAACACTTTAAAATAAAGAAAGATAAGTACAAAGGTCACCCGAGTTAACCCATACTAGGATTCCAAGTATGAAAATATGGACATGGAGGAAAAAACAAAGGGTCATGTTCTGATGGAGAGTGATAGAAAACATTATTAGGAGAAAGTTAACCACGAGAAAATCACAAACTTGTGATTGGTTAAACGGTCTTCGATTCCCCAGTAGGAAAAGTTAATAGACAACATTTTTGTATTAAGTTACTTTTTATTGAGAAATTTATTCATAAGGAAACATAATCACTTATCATATTGACTTTCAACCTTTATTAGATTCCTTACACAAACTCATATTTTCTCCAAAAGATGAGTATTTTAGGAAGACTTGTTCACATTAAGAGTACTATAAACAACTTCTAGAGGAGCACCTAAAAAAAAGAACTATACATTTCCCATGTCTTCAAACCTTAACCAAAACTAAAACCAAAAAGGTTACTACAAGATCAGATAATCCAAAAAAGGATAACCCTTTATAAAAAGAAAATCTATTCTTAATCTCAAAATTTGTCCAAAAAACACAAAGTTCAACGAGGACCATCCGATAAACAATTTGTCCATAAAATTCTTCAAAGTAAACCTAATATAATATTGACACCCAAATATTTTAAGGATTTAGTCACATAGTTTTCCATGTTAAATCGTAACATTTATCTCCAAACAACATTAGTTGCTCCTAAAGTCTCGTATTGAAAAGTAATTAACCAAATCACATATCCTCCATGATAGGTTAATCATTTTTATAAATAACCCAAAATCAACTTACTCTTAATTCATAAAATCATATGACTAGAATGAATCAGTCAAACTAACCAGGGACTTCACGTAGTCCAGTGGTAGGCGATAAATACCAGTCGCACTTTGGTTGTGGGTTCGATTCTCGCAGCTTTGTCCGACGCGACGGGTTGTCACACGGTCTGCGTGTTGTCCTTTTTTCAAAACTATATAATTCTCAAAATATTCCCCAAAATGAGATAAAATCTTCAAAAATATTCATAACATATTTTAACCTCAATTTTATCTCATGCCTTCCACTTCAATCATAACATTTAGTAACCCATAATTTCCTCAAAAGTAAGGATCATATAAACCCAAATGGTTCTTTATAACTATGTCCACAAAAGAAAAGATAACTATTCCTTGGATAAAATTTGCCTATATTAAACATCAGGGTTACACATAATATAAAAAGTCTTCTAATGTAACCCCATCATCAAAAGAGACTTGATAATCTTAAGAATTTCACCATAACTCTTGAAGCCCTTATATGTTGACATCTTACTCATTAAACATTCTTCATGATCCATTATCCATTCCTTTCCAACCTATTCCGAAATACCTCTTTCCTACAAACAAAATCATGAATCATATCCTAGGATTCCAAAATAGGAAAACAATAGTCATGAAATAGTACATACCTTTGATTGGTCATTGTCAGTTTCTTCATCCTCAATAGGAATGGCATTAGGTATTGGTAAACGAACATTTGCACGCTCTTGGTGACCCCATTCACGAAACATCTTCATAGAACATGTGTTTGCATAATGACCATGCACACCACATTTAAAACATTCAATTGATCCCTCAGAAAGAACTTCTTTCCCTTTCCTCGAGTCAACTGGATGCTTCCTTTTTCCATGGCAGGTTCTTGCTTTATGACCTTCATTTCCACATCTATAGCATATTTCTGTCCCTTTGAAACATTTTCCTAGGTGTTTCTTTCCACATCTTTGACACATAGGTTTTTGAACACACATACCTTTATGATTATTACCTGTACTTCCGTAAGGATTTGCTTCTTGAATATATTATGCCTTAGAGAAAACTCCAAGGTTTAGGTGGTCAATCATGAATCCAGATAGTTGGTTGAGGATAATCAGAAGAGTTCTCATTGCAGCTCCCATATCATTCAGTTGCTTGCTCAAAAAACTGTCACAGTTTCCTTCACATCCACTGTTACTTTGGTGCCTGCTAGATCCAGCCATTTACTAAAACCAAAAAGGTCAGTGTGAGTATATCAACAAAACCATCATGTATTAATGAGGAAGATAAACACTATGATACACTTACTCATTCACTTTATCTAAAACTAGGACTCTTTCTGAAATCCTAACCATTATGGTAATGTCACTTATGCTTAAAGAGTACCCTAACCTCTAAAGTTATCCAAACCGACCTTTGATACCAACTATAAGGCCCCAGCCTTAAACCTTACTTAATCTTGATTTATTAAAAGACTACACATTAAGGATCTTTTCAGGTTTAGAGTTTTAGAGAATTAGATCATGAAACTTGCATTACATTCCACATTTAAACAAAGTGGTTACATAAAAGACAACATTCATTCTTCCCATCAATGGAATCATATTTAAATTATAACACGGATTCTTTCTTGACACATCCTTGACACTATCATCACATCATGTACCTTTACCTTGACCTGTGAAAAACATTTCAAAAACTTGGGATGAGCAAAAAAAGCTCAGTAAGAGATATAAAAATATGGAAAGGAAACATGAGTTCATATATACATAAGAATGAAATCATACTTTACCCATAAAACAAAGGCACTTTAACATACCTCATCAAACCATGAATAAATCATAGAAATAATAAGACATAAAGGTAACTTGAGGCATTCAAAACATTCTTACGTAGGGAGTAACCCTCTTGGTTACGTTTGGAATACCAATCACAGTATATTCCCTAAATCTCTTCGGAGAAACCTTAACGTTTCACTCCTTCGCGTTACCCAATGCATTGGAGAGCTATTACGGGCTCACCCGCCCTTAGTTTATCACGGAACCACCCGTTTTCATAACAATGCCCAAGAACCATAACATAAATGTGTCACATAAAACATGCATAAAGGAAACATAACATTTCCATATTTCAATCACAATATAACATTTTAGTATATTGAAATATTGAATCCATTCAAAAAGAAACCATTTCCAAAACCATTTAAAATAATTAATAAAGAGATTTTTGAATCAAAGTGTCCCATACCACCTTGAAGCTTTTAACATTTTAAACCATTAATATCCATATAAATAAATCCTTAAAACCATTTTGAAAACATGGATATTAATAAGAACAAATAATTAAAACATTTAAAACGATATTCTGGTAAAAGGGGTTTTTACCAAAATTAGAGACACTTGAATACAATAATCGAGGAATAACATTTAGTCAGAACTTTATAATATCATGAGAATAAAAGGATTCATGATATAATACTCCAAAGGACAATATATACACCATATAAGAGTGAATTTGTGCATAACAACAATGAACCCTCAATAGAAATGTCAAATGTGATGAAATCCCTTATAAAGAAGGTATCCTTAAATTAAGGACAAATAAATCTCAAAAATATGTGTGAAAAATATATATACACCCAATATAAGTGGATATTAAGTGTAAAACAATAAAATGCCAATCACACATATTCAATGGATGACATATTCAATGACTACAAGTTGAACCCAAAGAAAACGAAATTGGGATAAAAAGTTCCCTTGACAGCCTAACGGCATCACATCAAAATGAGTTGATGAGAGATAAAAAGTGTATCTCATCACTTGGACATAAAATTTACATCAATAAGGATGTATGAGAAAATATCCCAACATAAAAATATGTAAATTAAAAGACCCAATAAAAGAAGTCTTTTAAAAAAGAGGAGGGTGAAAGGTTCCCTTACCGACTTGGGTATCTTTCAAAACATACACCCCATGAAAGAAAGAGAATAGGTCATTGATGTAAATACTCATAAACAAAAGTATATTACACAAAGAGTAGAATAATGGGCAGTACATACACCACTCAATGGAATTTGTGGCGAATGTAGCATAAATCTCATGGGAATAAAAGTGAGGTGAAAAATCCCTTACGAAAATTCGGCAGCCTAACGACGCCACTCAAAACTTCCAAAATGGATTGATGAGAGAAAATAGGGTCTCTCATCATATGAACATAATACGTACAGTAGGATTAATATAAAAGAACATCCCAATCATAAGAAAGATGATCTTTAAAAGGAATGACATAAAAGTGTGTACTTAAAAAGAAAGAGAGGAGTAGGATCCCTTACCTCGAGTCCGACTTGACTCGATCGTTCTTTAATGTCCTGAATAATAAACTTGAGTTAATATCTACTTGCTTATGAACCTTTTTCAAGTTAATTATTCCTTTTATACCATGTTATGAACATCATGTACTCATTTAAGTTAATAATGTTCATTTTGTCGGTATTTGGTTCTTAAGTCAAAAATAGACCTCTTACACTTACATGTTGTTAATTTGGTCAAAGTTTCATTATATCCAGAATGATATTAATGTTTTGGATAAAATATATATCATATATATTCAGCATATACATGTATTTATAATATTACATCACATTTATAGGTAAGAAATGAAATGCACCGTTCATGGAGACGGTAAGCCATACGTACGCATGAACGCTACTTCCATTTCTATTTCGTATTTTCTGGAATGGAATCATAATGATATAAGAGTATATTATAATTCCAGTATAATAACATATATAATATCATATTTCCATCCTTTATACATCCCACATATGGTATTTAACGAATCAAATCACTTTGAGGTGGCGGTAGTCCGCACTTCCTTAAATGAAGATATCGCGTATACCCATAATGGAAGCCATAAAGATAAGACAAAAATGAAAAATACAGAAGCATAAATAAAACATAAACATATTATATATCATATATAAAAATAGTGACATCATAATGGCCACCTTTGAAGGTGTTAAATGAGTATTGAACAATCATCGTTTCGGGAGGCAGAATTTCACCATCCACGGAAACTGTATGTTCTTTAACCATTTGATGTAGTTGTGTGAGAGTGTAGCTCAAATAAATCTTATAACAACATCCTAGTATATTTAAGATACTGGTTTTGTTACAAAAGAAGTAAATAAAAAGAGTTTAGGGGGTTGGAGAAGCAAAATAAAACAAATGAACATGAGAGAAAGAATTACCTTTAAAAGTGTAACTCCTTTTGATTTGAGCCTAAAGGATTCCTTTGAAAGGATTCTGCCCAAGGGGAATCCTCTAGGATGAGTAGAAGGATGTGGAGAGAGTAAATGGGCAGGGGTTGGCCGAGAAAAAGGCTTGAGTAGTGTGTGAAATGAGGTAGAGGTGGGGGCCTTTTATAAGAGGAGAGGAGGGGTACTTTTGGAAAGTAAGAAATATTACTTTATTTGAAAATGTGTTTCGGTTTTAAAAGGTCCCAAATTGATAGAATTCGTGGATAAGGTGATAAGGCTTCTAAATACACTCATCCAATTGGTTTTGGACATTTGTAGTTCTTAGATTTTACATTATCTTTCCATTTTATTTAAATCGTCAAATAATGATGTCATCGCTCCATCATTATTATGTCATAAATAATTTATTTTATTTGATGTCTAAAAATTATAAAACAATTACTATGTTATAGAAAATAGTTTTAGCTTTCCAATGACTATTTATAATCAAAATATGGATATGTATAACCCCACTTAAAAATTATTTTCGTAAAACATATTATGTTTGTGTCATTTTCACTTTAACATTAAATAAAAAGTAATTTATGTCATTTCCCAACAAAAGTGGATCCATGGGGTCCCCAAGTTGACCCATGGCATGTAATGGTCGTCCATGACACAACCAATGAGGTTGGTACATGTGTCTAGGTCATTTCATTTTATTAAAGTATTATTTATACCTTAAACTACCCTAATTACCTCTAATCGTGATTAAGAACTTAATAAGTTACTATTCACCAAAAAATTATTATAATCTCTTTGAACCACATTTTACATACTAATGACAACCATGTATGTCGGATTTTCAATATTCAATACACATTAGTGGTAAAATTTCGTTTAACTGAAAAATTAGTTTGCTTGATTATCACTTAGTGGTTTCACTATTCATCAAAAATTGAAGTTTTTCAGAAAATTACCAAAAATTCACCCTAAGCTATATTTGATATTCCGAATTCAAAAATGAAGTCTGTTTTACAAAATTCAAAACATATTAGTCACATTATTTAATTTAATAATTAATTCCCGCTGTCAGAGCAAATAGCATGTTTTTATGAAACGATAAGTATCAAAAGATTGACACTAGTTTAAGTATGATTTCAAAGTGAAATTAATTCCAATGACCACTATTGGATTTAATGGTAAAAATATTTTCTAATTTCACTTTAAAACCAATTCAAAATATTATCTAATCATATAAATAAATTAGATTAAAAAGTGGTTTTGAATTAAAATACAACATTTTACACTATTCATAAAAAATGAACTTTATCAGAAAAATACCAAAAAATTACACAAAGTTAAATTTGATGTCCCGATTCTTAATAAGAGTTTTATTTGGTCCAAAAGAATATTTAAGAGTGAACAAAACTATATTTAATGACGGTTCTCCATCAAAAGGTGATAAGTGAACCTTTAGTGAAAACTAGGGCATATACGCCAAAAATTGAATTCTTTCCGTATTTTAAGCCATTATATTTTATTGTATAAATGTAAAAATATTTAAGTACATATATAATCATACTTTAGTTATTTCTATCCATTCCCGCCAATACAACGGCTACATGTTAACTACCATTTAAAATAATATTATTTTATTATTAAAGTGCAACGTAAGATTCCCAAGAAACTCGTTGTTGCGTGTTGGGTACGCCATCGAGCATAGCGTCCCCTTTAAAGTCATATTAATATTTTATTCAAAAATATGGATAAATATGAAAATTTCATATTCATTATTTACCTGGGGTGTTACAGTCAAGGTAGAATGAGTAGGATTTTCAGGGAACCAGATGTAGGAATGGGAATAACATCATGAACCGTTACACATTTTGAACAGTAGGTTACTAGTTTATGTTTGCGTTTGTTGGTGTACTTTGATTCTTGTGATTTTTTTTTGTTTTCTGAAATAGAAAGGGAGATGGGAAAGTAATCTCCCTGAACTCTCTGGGCTTATAAATCCATGTGGACCTAAGGAAATTTCCCTATAATTCACTATATGATGGTGGCATGAATTGAATCTAGCTTCCAACCACATTAATGAGACATCCATCGACACTAGTTTCCCATTGTGAATTGTTTAGATTATCCTTAATTCTAAGAAATTCCTTAAAAGGTATTATTTTAGAATTCTGAAAAGATTAATTCAAAATCTAAGTGGATTTGTTTTTAAAAATGTAAAATGGTTTGGTTTGGACCTTTTGTGTTTCTATGAGCGACCATAAGCATGGATATGTGTGAGAAAGTAAATGGGTGCACGGTATGTCATAAAGATATTCATGTGTGTGGACCCATAGGGCACCATTTGTGGGTGTGAAATATTTTATGTTTATTTCCATTTCAAAAAAATTAATGAAAAATTCAATGTTTTTTATCTTGTATTGGTTCAGTGTATCCCTTTTATTTTTTTGGAATGATTTTTGTTGTTGTTATGATAGTGAATAATTGTTGTCGAATTGGTTTTGATGTAGTTTCTTTCTCTCTTGTTTCATTGTTTCCTCCCTCGGAAATATTTTATGGATGAAAAAGGTGAATCTCTTGTTGATACATATTTGGTAAGCACACTAGTTGATCAAACTATAGACTACATCCATGAATTCCAAATGTAGAACCCTCCTATCTTTTATACCCAAGAAGGTCCTCTTTATGAAGAATAGTGGATGTAGATAATTGAGATAGATTTAAGTTTCCTTGTGTTGCATGGGACATTGAAGGTAAAGTTAGCCAGCTTGATGCTCAAAGGACTATCCTAAAAATGGTAGAATTTCGTGTCTTGAAGAAACCCCTAATAAGATCTTATATTGGAGTTCTTCACGACTTCGTTCATCTAATAATATATTTCTTAGAGGGAAGAGGTGAGGAATAAGATGGAGTTGTGTGGCCTTCATAAAGGTGTTGTATTGGTGTTATAATTAAATCTATCCTTCTTGGACCTAGTTTCGTATGACCAAGGGTATGTTGAAAATGATCCCATAAAGTCTCAACATTTTGAGGTTATGCTCCATCTTGAACTATAATCAAAGGTGGATGATCTCAACTTAACTACTATCTCCAATGTCTTGAGGCAAGCCTTTTGTGATGAAGTTGAGTTAGTAGGAGGTATTGAGATGGAGAATCCCCCAATGAAGTGGATAAGTTGATTCTATAGTAAGAATAATGGGCAATGACCTGATGCTGGTGGTGATGGTAGAAGAATTAAGAGGCCTTTAGTCCTCCAGTCAACTTCATTATAGCGCAATGTAATTATTTTTCTTCAATGTTGTAATAAGGGTCATTAGAGGCAATCATGATTGAGTTATACATGAATATACTACACATGTGTACTCTTGGGTCACTTGTAGCAATTTTTTCGGGGAATTTCAAAGATTGGTCGTGAATCCAGACCCAACTCTTCAAAGGTCACACCAGCCCATTAATAGAAGTAGGGTGATGCTTATGAGTCATTTGGGGTTTTCTCTCTATAATGTTTCTTGGATGGGATATGCATTTCTTGTAGCATTTTAGGTGTTTCTTTCTCTTTTGATTTTAAGGATGGTTGTTGTTGATCCCTTTAAAACATCCATTTTTAATGGAATTGTGTTTTGTAAAGTTTTGATTTGAGTGTTCTTTTTGGGGGGTTTTAATTCATAAATTAAAGGTAAGAGATTCTTCAAATACTCGAGCTCTACCCATAGGTCCAAGAGAGATTCTGGCGTATAGTCAAGAGAACCACATCTACGTAAAAAGGAATTGGTTTTATTTATATACCTAGTGTGGCATGGTTTTAATTCTTCTAGGGGTGTCAAGATTTTCAGAAGTGTAGGATGTGGTTTGATGATACATTATTCATCCCCTTCCCTCCCCTCCATAATTGTGGGGATATTTGGTTAGTATCGAGAAAATTTTCAAGATCATTTAATTTTGTTAGTTCATATATTGGGGAGACCCATCACGGGTCTTACTGAATTGAATATTGGAATTTTTCTTATGGTAGAGAGTCTTTCAGGTATCCCTATGTCAGTATTATAGTTTCATTCCTATGATTGATCAACTATAAGAGTATTAGTTTACTAGGGTTTGGAGAACTTAGCAGGGAGTCTCTTTCGGTCTCCCGAGTTCATCATGTTAGCCATTCTCTCCTTGGTGGAGTTTTCGTGATATAATTGTTTGTCATTCATTGGTAATCATGTTGAATTCCAAAGGAGTATCGGTTTCTGTTTCTGGGTTAAAACATAGTGTGGATTTCTAGGGATGGAAAGCATTATGGTGGGAAGAATTGTCACACCCCGACCATTGTAATTACATCATTTTATTATTTTCATGACTTTGGATAATTTGATGGGGGGTCTGGGTTGATTCCTAGTTAGGATTTTTGAGTATTTATTTAAACATGGGTGTATTGGGCATGGAAGCATCTGGAACATGGGTACAACACAGTTTGGAAACCATGCAGCTATGCCCCAGTCATTGTGCAGCCTACACGGTGTTCAAAATAAATTAAAAGTTAAATTAAAAACAAAATGAAATTAAATGAATGTTAAAATAAAATATGAAAATATAAAATATATATATTTTTTAATAATAATAATAATATTTGGAATATCATTTTTATTTTTTTGAATATTATTTATTAATTTATATTTTTAATATTAATGGGAGTTCTTGGTGGGTTTTAGTCCGGTGCACAGACACCAGATGCTTAGCAGAGACCATGCAGTCAGCCCGGGTACCTGTGTAACAACATCTATAGTATACAGAAGCTACTACACAGTTTGTGCGTGGTCTCTTGAGCAGTGTGCAGACCGCATGGTTGTAGTATTCAAATAAATAAATGAAAATAAATCATGTGAGATAAAAAAATATAATTTAGAAAAATAAAAGTTTTAGCCATAATAATAATATTATTTTTATTTCAGATAATAATAATAATATTAATAAAAAATTATTATTATAAAAATTATTAATAAAATTATTATCATTATTATTATTGTTATTGTAATTATAAATATGTTAATTATTATGAATTATTATAACCAATAATGTTATTAATTATTATTACTATTGTTATTATTATTATTAGGTTATTAATATTAATATTTTATGTTTTTTGGGTTTTCAATTAATTTTCCCCCTTTCTCCATCTCCGTACTTCCTTACATCTCCTGCCCCCTCCCTCAACTATAAAGCACGTCCCCGCTGGTGTGTATCCTTCACCTTCGGTGATCGCCGCCTTCGACACCTCCTCTATGGCACGCACCATCCATCATGTGTGACCCCTTTCTCATGCACAACCTCCCTAAATTACCCCAACCTAGCCAACCCACTTTCTCGAGCAGATTGCCTCACCTGCACCGCCTCCTCTCCAGTCAGCACCCCCGTCATCAGCATCCTCCTCCAGCGGCACTCCCCCCACCCCTTCGGTGAGGGTTCTTTATCTTGGGGTATCCTTGTGGTGGTTTTTATTTGGCTAAACCCTATATTCTAGGGGTTGTTTATAGAGTTGGTCCCTAATATTTGATGTTTTATTTGATACTTATAGTTGTATTTGGCATCCTTTTTGTGTGATTGAGGTTTCGAACAAGTTTAAATAATTTTTTCTTTATTTGAGGTACAACCACTTTGCAGATGGCCTCTATATTTAAGTTTTCATTTATTTCTTATTTCTCACACCTTCCATGATATTTAATTAGTGGCATGAGATTTTTCGAATAATTGTTTCATTTTAAATTAGATTGAAAATGAGTTTTATAATGTATAATTTGATATATTTTGTATGAAAATTTAGTTGTGCTTCTTCTGAGTATTTTATAATTTGTTTAAATGTTTAATTAATTTCTATAAATACTGTCAATCATAATTTGAGATATTTTTAATGTGTGTTTGAACATAATAAGAGGATTTTGGGTGTATTTTGGGTGTAAAACCTTATGGTGTGTCTTAAAATGACATTATAATTAGTCTAAATGATTTATTGAATTATTTATGTTATCTGAGTCATTTATTGAAATGGTTTTGGTGTGTGTTTGATTACTGAAGAGGGTTTGGATGTATTATTGATGTAAAATCCATGGAATATTTACTAAAAATGTTTGATAAATTATTATAATGGTTTATTAAATTATAAAAAAGGTGATAAGAATTTTTGGAGAATGTTTTGGGGTGTGTATGATTTTAATATGGATTCTGAACATGTGGTGTGTTTCTGTTGGTTTTTTATACCAAATGTAGGTTGTGTTTCCTAGATGAATTTTCTATGTAGTTAATGATTACTAAATGTAGGGTTTGGTTTTTAAAATGACAGTTTCATATTCAAATGGTGGTTGGTTTTCCAAAATGGATTTATAAATTGATTTGTTTTTGAGAATAACTTGTGGGTAGTATTTTATTAATTGTTTGATGCATGAAACTGAAATTAGGCCCATTTGGGATTTTTATTAAATAGTCATTTGGAAAACCCTTAGGGGAGTTATTTTTGACATGTTGGTTCCTAATGGGATGGGAGGGTCCTTGTTATGGGACCTCCCCTATATAATTATGTTTTTAGGAAATTATTACTCTTTGAGATGGTCAGGGTGGTGCAGTACTGTTTGAATTATGTGTGATGGTGTATATATGGAATGTTTCTTGATCTTTTTTAGAAAACGCTTTTATGAACATAGCATGGGATCCTAGAATGATTATGAGGATTTCTAATAATTATTGATGCACTATTAGTATATGAACTGACCACTACCCCTTAGTAGGTGGACATCTGGGTTTATTGTTATGGGATTGTAGCCATCAATATGTATTGATTTAGGGTGGATGATATTTTGAGATTTTTGATTTCATTGTGTGTGGAATGATACTAGGTATGGGGTCTCATGTATTAGTATGTTCTACTTCTCTTCTGAGTTCTTAGGATTTTAGGTGTTCCTCTGAAACTAGTTTTGTTATTTCCATTCTCCCCATTATGTAGAATTGTATTCCTAGTATTTGGTTCTTAGTGTTCATTTGGAAATTTGTGAAGGCATTATTTGTTAAAAATGATTTCAAGAAGAATGTTCTTTAATTAAGAATTTCATTCCCCTTTCACACTTTTATTAAAAATAATTCATTCCTACCTGGTTCCCTTTCTACATCTACACTTGATCTTTATTTTAAATTAAGAGGGAAATGGATTATCCTTTTTTGTTTTAAAATGAAAAGTGTTAAAAAACTAATTTTATATTTTTTAATTAAAACTTTAAATTTATGTTTCTTTTATTTTAAAGTATTTTCATATTAAATAGAATTATTTTGTCCTATCTACTGTGTTTTAATTCTTATTCCTATAATGTTTTATTTTTGTTGTTGTAAGTTTCATCTTGAGTTCGCTCACCTCAAGGGATAGTTTGTTTTGGATTAGAGAGTGTCCATAGGGGTCACATTGAGATGTCTTAATGTCAGGTTCAAATTATGTTTTTCTTGTGTAGCTTTGTTATCGAGTTGCTGTATTTTGTGTTCTAGTGTAAATGATGTAATGTTTGAAAACTATATTTAGTTTCGTTTTTTCATTTAATTATTCACTTTACATGTTAATTTTATTGGTAGAAACCATTATCATCGACTCAAATGATGCCATGTACTCTATTTTCCATCCCTGGATGATCGAGAACACCTCTCGGGCTTTGCCATAGATCAGCTCGAGTGACCAAACTAGGGTTGACCCTGGGTGGTTCATGATAGTCAGGGTCATTATATATTTCATAGAAGAAACAAACATTAAAAAGTGTACACTTCCACATAGGTTATATTTTCACCATATAATAATACTTTAAAATTTAAACACAATTAACTTTCATGAAATGTATTCACCATTTTCAACATGCCCTTATCATTATTAATAGACACTCCTAAAACCATGTAAAAACCTTTGAATATATCATATGAGAAAAAAATCACAATATAATACATAAAAATATATGAAAAGAAACTTTTTAGTCCATTTAAAATACATGATATCATATAAGAGTGATTTCCTTTGATATAGTAAATGATGAATTTAAATAATTGTTTACTTACACATTAAAAAAGTGTTACATACCATTGTTGTTCATAGAAAACATTATATGAAATCCTAAAGGAAAATTAATTATCATGAGGGATATATAAAAAACATGATAACCCATGAATAACATTTTATAAAAAATATTCCATTTTCACCACTATAACGAATAATCATACACACAAACAAATGATCATTAGCATACCTAATTAAATCAATATTTAACTGAAATATCATTAGTAAGCATAGTAAAATCCTGTAGGTTCCTTGGGCTATCATATTTATATAATGATTTGAAGAACTTATACAAGAAACATTTCAAATGATTTAAACTACTTGGTTAATTCCCACATGATTTTATAGAGAACAAAATCATTACCAAATTCATTAGAGATCCATATTGCTTCCACCCTCATTATTAAAACATTTACATGGACTATAAAAAATATAATGTACATGAATGATTATGCTTCCATTATAAAATATTCTATCGAATACATATACCAAAACACTTTCTGGAATCATGTAAAAATAAGCATAAATATCATTTTTCATTGATAACACGTTTGTAAAAAATTTCTAGAAGATTGGGAAATATAATATTATTTTGAAAACCCATGAAAACCTGAAGAGGAATTTTTTTAAGATAAAATGGTCATGATGGAGGAAAATTTAACTATTTTTGGATATCTTATAATATAACATTTATTTTTTCATTGTAAATAATTTCAGCACGTTTTCTATAATAAACATAAAAATATTCCTTTTGTGAATATTTTAAAAAAAAGTTAATAGAGATATAAAATTCCTTTTATAAATTATTTATATCAGTATAAATAATTCAATTAAATAATTTCAAGAATACTTAAATGGCAGAATGATATTTAAAAAATAAATCTTTTAATAATATAAAATTATTTTTAAATATAAAGACTCTATTACCTCATGTCTCACATTTCATGAAAATTCTTTGTCTTCCTGTTCTGGATTACCATCTTAGGTTTAGACCCAAATCCTTCCTTTGATTGTATTTAAAAAAAAATGACCTATTGAAAATGGGGGAGGTTATTAATAAGGTATTTGGGTATAATATCAATGAGATGTGTATCTCTTTACATGTGGAAAGTATAGGAGAAGGGTGTCCTTTTATAAGTGTGGTAGTAGATGAACATGGAATTTTCAAAATGACTAAATTATATTAATTTAATATTCAATCCAAATGGCTCCATAATAAAACATTTTTTAAGAAGGTATTTTATTGTTTAAAAATATTATTAGATAATAGTATTTATATGAATTTATTATATTATTAAAGAAATTATTAATTTAGTTCTATCCATTTTACCAAGTTTTATCTCTTACCATGGTTAATGTCTTTCTTTAAAAATGTTATTAATCATAATAACCAAAACTGAATGTGACCCCATTAACACATTTTAAAAATATAATTATAAATAGTGAGTTCATCTTACTAAATTAAATTTTCACAAGTTAATGAAATTACATTAAAAAATAAACAAAAAAATGTTGAAAATTTGTTTTTCCAAATAATCTTTTTTATGTATAAAAATGTTCTAATAGAAAATTCTAGTACAATATTGATTACAATGAAATTGATTGGATTATTTTAAATAAAATATAACTAATTAAAATTTATATCCTATATTACAAATAATATTATATTAATATTTGAAATGAAAAAACATTTTTCTATGAAATCATTATACTTTAACTATTTACCGAAAAATATTTTTTTAGAAAAATAAAAAAAGTGTCACCATAAGATAACATTAATATGATGATTTAAAAAAATTTATATGTTTTATAATATAAAATTTCTATAAGTGGTAGAGAATAATCATAATATTCATGAAAAAAATTATATAGAAACCATTTTTTAGGAAAAATTATTTATAAAGCATGAAATGAACATATTCTTATTCCCTAAGTAATAAACATTAAAAGAATGTTAATTATTTCAAGTGAATATACAATCTACTAATTTTATAAAAATAATTTATAAATTGTAATAAATTGAATCTATATAGAGTAAAATAAATCACTTATGGAAATAAAGCCAATACCAATGGTTTGTAACCATCAGTATAGGCCTCCAAACTGCTTTTCGAGGTTATATTAAATTCATATACCAATGGTTTTGAAAAACTCTCGGTGTAGGTAATGTGAAAAAAGGCTTGTCATGATTTGAACAGTCACCTCTCAGATATATATCAATGACCTAACCACTAGTCTATAATGAATTTTTTAAATATAATTTGATGAATATTTATGTCTATATTAAAAATTAATTTAAATTTTTATGTATTGAATGATATTTGAAAAAAAATTAAAAAAATTGTGTACCAATATCTATGGTTCTCAAAACTGTTGGTTTTGGTCTATACCAATGGTTTTACCAAAACCATTGGTATCGAGTACCACCATGGCACCTATACCAATGGTTTTAGGAGAACCATTGGTATAAGTGGTACCTATACTAGTTTATTTTTCAATCCTATTAGTATAGGGTCCCATTTAGTTACCTATAAAATTGATTTTTTCTAAACTGATGGTATATAGTCTCATTAAGTTACATATACCAATGGTTTTTTTCTAGACTGTTGGTGTAGGCCCATTGGTATTGATCCATTTTCTTGTAGTGAATTGTGCCTAGAAAAATAGATTTATGAAGAATTAATCATTCAACTTTGAATTATTTTATATTCATTTAAAAAATTTGATAATAAACGAATAATGGAATATTAATTTTATTAATGTAAAATATTCAACATTTTTTTCAAATATTTTTTTCAAATTTTTTACTTTACAATCCAATTTCTTTCTCCAAATGGTTATATAAAAATTATAGTATTTCAGTATTTTTTATGTTTTATGTTTCATATAAAAAATAAAATTGAATAAATTATTTCATTAAAATAGATTATAAAATATCAGGTTGTTGCATTCTACCTCCTTAATGATTTTTTTAATTTTATATTTTTCTTCACAAAATATTTTAAAACATTATCATAATAAATTTGAATGGGTGGAAGATAAAACAAATGATCATGGTGAAAAAAAATTAATATTTAATAATATCTTTTTTGAAAACCTACATCATAAAAAGAGATAATTAAACATCCACTTAATAATAGGTAACGGGGAATATTATGGTCACTTAAAATAACATGATATCTAGTTCTGAAATAAGTTTATTGTTAACAAGAAGTGAAAATATGGTCGTGGAGGAAAAATAGAATCCAAGGAATAATAGGTAGTGATAGTGAGCATGGGTATGAGAATATTAATGATGAAAAAAATCATAAATTATTATGGGATAAATAACACCACTAATTCATCATAAATTAAGTTATCTGGATAAAATATTTACTTGAAGATCATTTTCCAATATTTAATGATTATTTTATTATCACGATAGAGAAAATGATAAAAAATACATATATTAATTATTTTCATTTCATATGTACATTTTCATCATTTAGTTGTGAATTAATATATTTCCACTTCAATATTATCTCTTACTCCATGAAATTAATTTTCATGATGAACTATAAACACAAAATTAACTTTTAATTTATTAAAAGATACACAATTGTAAGAAAATAAAATTTTCCTTAACCTATAAATTAATCAAAACCAAAAAATGGTAAAATCAATGTAAGAAAGTATTCATTTCAATAAAACACTACTTTATTATCCAAATACTCAATAATATAACACAATGTTACAATTTAAACATTCTATAAATAAATAACCATAAAACACTTCAAAATATTATTGACTATGTTTAAAACCATAAAAGTCGAAGGATATGATCTATTATTATTCTAATACAAATTTAAATTTTTTATCCAACCAACATTAGTCACTCATATTGTGATATACCCAGAAATATATAATCCCCAATCATATTTTTTCAAAAATATTATAATACTTTCTATAAATAATCTGACCCATAGTAATTCAAAAATAAAATCAGATATAAATCCAAAAAATCATTATTTATTCCTAAAATAAAATCCAACCTTATCCAAAAGTATATTCATTTTACATAATCAAATAATTTCCCATACTAATTATCTTTTTCAAAAAAAAAACATTAATCCCATAGTAACTAAATCACATTTTAATATGATAAAAAATATGTTACCAAAATATAAAAACCCTTTAACCAAATTAACCATAACTAATTCATCATGAAAGATCATCTTAATCATAATTTTTATTAATAAAATTAAAATTATATCTAAAAAATGAAAGAATTATTCCCCAAATAATCTTTTCACTATAACAAAAGTTAAATATAAGGGTTATATATACCTCAAAAATTAATTAAAACTCAAAAAATGTCTCTCAAAGCACAATGATCACATAAAACATCAAAATATTCTTAATTCCATTATCCATATGGTCATCCTTAAATTTATCACAACATTATGACTCTAGAATCACTATTTGTAGACACCTAAATCATTTAAGGTATTTCATAATAATTAAACCATTCTTTCAATTATTATTTCAAAATAATTCATTCTTAACTTAAAAAATATTATTCATGTACTATCATTCATCACTGTCTAACAAAAGGAAAAATCAAATTTATACCATTTATATTTTATTCATATTTTCCTAATTTTAAACTATAATGGAATTAAAAATTCCCAAAAAACAATCATTATAATCCTCCTAATCCTATTTTTGAGCTTCCCCCCGGGATATTGATTGGAATAATTCCCATACTACTAAAATTTATAGAATTCAATTGATACAATGAGAATATTTATATTATTATTCATGGGTTTTACCAAAATCAACCACTTTCATTGGATTAGTATTGCTTTATTCTCTCATTTAACACATAAGAATCATATTTAAGTTCCATTAATAAATTTCCATTGGTGATTATTACCACATTATTGACCAATAAGATGCTGAAACTTTTAACCTATATGACCTTTATCACATGATCAACCACAAAACTTCATATTTCCTAAATTTGGTGTTTTATTAATCTCACATAGGATGAGGTTTATAATCATAAATTTGGATAAATATTTAAGAATAAACATAATATTATTTACTATAGATCCCATTGAATTTTTTTCTCATTAAAACCACCGCCACATTTCTAATCACATCTATTGTTAATTCGGTTCCTATGGGTTCCAACCATTCCATCTTCTATTCAAAATATTCTATTTTTACAAATATAAATTTTTCTATCCATTAGAGAGTAATTTTTTTTGGAAACATTTTACTTTTATCTAATATTCTAAAACATTATAACCTCTAAATTTATTAAAAACATTTATTTGATACTAAATATAAGGACATGACCTTAAAAGTTTACATAATTATGATTTTAAAAACAACAATTAATTTTCATTTCTTTCCAAATGACCATTTTATGATTAGAATTTTTGAGAATTATATCATAACTCTTACATAGTAAAACACTACATTACAATGTTGACACATACACTCAGTACCAATTTTTCCGTAACACAATACATTTAAAATTAAAAATATTTTCATTCCATGAAAAATATTCCTGATTTTCATCTTGATATCATCATTTTTGGAGTCATCATTTTTACCCTTTAAATAATAATTTAAAATGTGGTATGATCATAAAAAAAACTTAGTAAGGGATATAGAGATATAAAAATAGAAAATTTTCAGTCCATCTGAAAAACATGAGATCATATAAGATAGTTTTCCTTTGATATAATAAATACTGAGATCAAATTACCATTTACACAGACTTTAAATCAACATTAATGAAAAATGTTTTTATAAAAATTTTATAATTAAAAATAATGGTTAAGTCATCATCATGTTTTTTATAGAATATTTTATAACCCATTAAAAATATTTTTTAAAACATATACATTTTAACCCTTAAATTTAATTTTCATTACTTTTAAAAATATAATTATAGTACCATTTCAAACGAAAATATATCCATGATAACTCATTAAGAATAATTTTAATGTCATATAGGTGTCTTGGGATATAATATGTATAAAATCATTCAATGAACCCATAAAATAACCCTTAAAAATTAAATAACCTAGTCAGTTATTTCCCATATAATTCTCCATGGAACACAATCATTTCCCAATGAATTTTAGTGTTATATCGGGCTCACTAATAATCATAAAAAAATGTACAAGTCCATAGAAAACATATTGAACATAGAGGATATCATTTAAATTATAAAATATCTTAAAATAATAAACATAATATGTATACAAAAATTATTTTCAGAATTATTTAAAAATAGTTATAAAATCCATTTACATTGGTAAATCATTAATAATCAATTCCCATATGAACGATAAATATGTGATTATTTTTAAAAACAATGAAAAGAATAAAACTAAGACTTGTAAATAATGACATTGATGATTATGGGAAATTATTCCCAAATAATATTAGTTATAATATAAAATTCAAGTTTCATTTATAATGAATGAAAAAACATTCATTACAAATTTTATAAAAATATTCCGTTTAAATTATTTTGAGATAAAGTCAAAGGAGACATAAAGTAACCATTATAATTTTTGTGAATAAAAATACATCCAAAAATTTATTTTAAGAATATGTATATCGATGAAAATAATTTATAAATTAAATTATTGTAATTTTTAAAGTTTATTTTTGTAATGGTGTCCCTTACATTAAATCAGACTTGTCATGTAAATTTTTTTCATCCACCTCTTCAGATAACCTCTTAAGTTTTATACCTAAAGAATTTCTAGACTGGTATTACAGTTAAACTAGAACATCTTGGAATAAAGGATGAATGTTATTAAGGTATTTGGTATGGAATATACCAAGTTAGGGGGATCATGAAGTATCAATAAGATAGGAGTCAGAGTTCCCTTTTAGAAGTGATGGAGATGATACACTTGGATGTTTTCAAAATATTAAAATATATTACTGTATTTTTCAACCCAAATATTTGTACGATGCACCATGTTCAATTATGGTATGGTAAAAGGTTAAAATATGACCAAATAATAGGATTTAGACAAATATTTAGGTTATTGAAACTTATTACATCTTAGTTTTAATCTTTTTTGACCAATTTTAACTCTTACCATCTTAATTGGCATTTTTACCAAATTTTTTATTTATAATGACCAAAAAATGAATTTCCATTTTTTAAAAATCATGATGTTATAATTATAAGTATGGATTCTATTTTATTAAATTAAATATCTATATGTGGAATAATTGTTTTAAAATAATCCCATTCAAGTTAATAAAAATGGTTTTACGAAAAAAAATTATGAATAAAAATGAATCTATACCAAGTATAATGTTAATTTTAAAAAAACTAATTAGATTATATTTAGTAAAATAGAATTCATGATATTTTCAAAATAATGAAATAATAATAATTTAATGTAAATATTTGAATACAATATGGATTTTCATATAAAAGAATTGTTATTTTAATATTTTCTGAAAAATTAATATTTTTAGAGAAATATCAATATTTATATTCAATATAATTTTTATATGATGATTTGAAAAATTATTTAATTTTTTAAAAAACATTATTCTTCTATAAGAAAATTATTATATTATTCAAGAAAAAAATTTAATGTAAATCATTTTTGAATAAAAAATGTAATGGAAATCATTTTTGAATAAAAACTGAGTATTTAATGCATAACATGGACTTATTCGTTTTCCTTGTTGAGTAGCTGTAATAAAATTTTTATTAATTAATTAAATTGAATATTAAATATAAATATTTTATAAATTTCATTAAAAAATAAATAATAATTAAATATATTAATATTAAAATACAATGCTCACATAAAAACAATTTTCTGAAAAATATATATTTACCTTCAAGTGATATTGTCCTCATTTAAAACTAATTTATAATCAATGAATAATTGATTATTCATTTAATTAACTAAATTATCTATATATATAATTAAGAATATAGTAATACCTATTTATAAATAATAAAATAATGTCAAGTTCATAATAGTTATATTGAAATAATATTATATCGTGGTTTGTTTAAGCTTGATGTGATTTATAACACATGTAATCGAATATATAATTTTTAAAAAACAAATTATAATTTCTAGCATTGTTAGATCATTTTAGAAGATATTGAAATTTATTTAAAGTTAAATGAATATAATGGTGATCATATATAGATTTTTTTGAAGACCCTACAGAAGGAGAATATGTATATCTTGTTTGGAAAATGATAATTGTGGACCAAAAACTAACATTTTTTGGTAATGCAATTATAAGGGATGGTATACTATAGATCATTCAAGTACGGGGGTTATTGAACATTGTATCACACTATATGTGGTATTTAAGACCATTTATTTCTTTGATTGACTGTATACTATTGAAATTGTGTGAGAAATTTTTCAATTCTTTCAAAGACTATATTAATGCAGATGCTGAAGGGATTCAAGATCCTTTGTTTAGATAAATGCAATGAAAAATTCAGGGAGATGAAGGGAATGTTTTCTAGATCACCTATACATACAGTAAAATATAATTGAGTTTATATTATTATATAAATTGATGAATTAATTAAAGGATTGATATATTTTCTAATGAAAATAATATATTCTTAAAGTATGGCTCACGAAAATTGAAAATTAGTGATAAAAATGAACCAAATAGTGTTTTTTAGTTTTTAGTTGTTATTTTTTCATTGAAATTTATGAGTCATTTGTATTTATGGTGAATTGAGTAATATATATATATTTTAATTATTTATGTATATATTCAGAAATAATGAGTAGAATATGCACTAAAATTGATAGTTACAGTGGAATAATGATTTGGACCTTCAATACAATACATTGCTTAGAAGGTGAACACATTGGTCGATGTAATTAGTCAAAAAGATCATGTTACCATATCTGATATAAGGATTTAAATATATATAAAACATATGGATTCATATGTTATCAAACATTATATCATTAGAGAAGAAGAGAAATCATATCTTTCTCAAGTGAATGTCCACCCATCAATTCATTTTAATATTAAAGTGGTATATAAAGAGGATTTGAAACAACAATAGAAGGTAATGATTAAATTTTATGGTATTATTAGGTTCCATAACTCAATATATATCCCTTAAATACAAAAAATTAATAAGGATTTATTGGATGAAACACTTAGATCATCATTTTTTCTCCATTGGATGTATAAATATTTAAAGATAACTCAAAGAGAACTTATATTGGGGAAACATAAAAATATATGTTTTTCAGTATTTTTCTAGAAGCATTTTTTTCCTTTAGTTAAGGATGAACATGAATAATTTAAGAGGGTGATGCAACCTTTTATTATACATGTATCTAAATGGGATAAAAACACTATTGTTTTCATCATAGGAAACTACACGATATCCAAAAGACATAATTCCCTGTGTGTTGTAGATTATTGACATAATGTATCCATTAATTTCATTTATAATAGAATATGGTCCTCACTTGAAAAATTTCAATGATTTACAATAAGGAAGTTTTATGTTTATTGGAGAGAAACTATGTATTGTATATAACACATATCTGAGGTTTTACTTGATATTCTAGGAGGTCATTAGAAATAATTGAATACAGTGTTCACATTTAGTATAACATATCTTATATTGACATATATATTCAGTCCTAGATGTCTATTCCAACCATATATGATATACTTAGATCTTTCACTACTGATCTAAAAAGTGGTTAGGATCATCATATTCCTCTCATTAAGTATTCATATGATAATAAATTACACCTTTTCATTATTTTAAATCCCTATGAAGAACAAAATATAAAGAAGTATAGAACTAAAATGAGATGGGATAAAGATATAGAATGAAATCTATTGGGGCCTACTCCAGCTGGAGAAATGGAAGATAATAGTATATCAATTCAACATTTCATCATGGAAGCATAGAGTCAAAAGAAATAGTCTAGAGACAATTATTGGAAATATTGTGATATTTATGTTTGTGATATATAATTCATTCATATATTTCCATGAATAAGTTTATGATATTTAAATGTAACGGTATATTTGGACTTAGATATTTTAAACCATTAAGGATTCTTGATAATATCAGAATAGTATCTTATCCCTCGCCACTTCCACCAATCCTTTCACATGATCATGAAAGATTCCATGAATTCCTTTTGAGAAAGTATATATATATGATAATTCACTTATACTAAACTTATAAGTTATATTTCTATACCATTATATTCCATATGAGGAACAACATGATGATATTTTCGATCTACATGATAATGTGATATAGAAAATGAACACTTACCTTGATAATGTTTTGTGGGAAAAACATAAGTTTGTGGAAGGTATATGAGAACTCAAGGATATAATGAGGTACTAATATCCTCAATTTTTTCATTTTTTAAATAGTTGTTTATTTTCAAAATACATATAATGGAGTTGAATATAACACCATGCAATTTTGTAATATATTTTCCTTTAAATAAATTCAATATGTCTAATAGCTTATGATGCATGAAAAAAATATACGTGAATAATTATTTGTTATAATACAATATGAAATATATTAAAAGATATAAAAATGAAACATATTTAGTAAAATCATGTTGTTAATAATTATAAGATCCCCATTAATTATTCAAATAAAGAAATTGATCTAAATTTTATAATTTTATAATAGATATTTTAAATTTATAAAATATAGAAATTTTAATTTCAAAGTATAAATATATTTATTGAATCCATAATATAAAAATTTATTCGAAATTTTTTGATGATTTTTCAAATTTTTTTATTAATGAAAAATATAGATTTTTCAAATACCATAATTATGATGAAATAATAATAATAAACAAATTAAAGAAAACTTATGAAACCATTGTCTTAAAAATTAATTATTATAACGATCAAAATAAGTCACTTAAAAATATTATGTTGAATTAGGTAACCTGTTCTTTTATTTTTGGAAGTAGAATTATATATTCATATAATAAATATATATCTTAGTCATTATAAATTATTTAGCTATTCATAATTATCTATTATATTTTAAAATAAATTTAATGTGAAAAAAATATTATTGGATTATAAAAAATAAAATAAATGACATTGAAACAAATTGTCTAAATATATTTTGTACAAATTCCATTCTTCAATTAAAAATTTAGTTGTCTAAAAACTATTTTTAATTTCATTTTAGAGACATATATTAAATTTAATATTTATAAACAATACAAATTTAATCTAAAAAAAGATTTAATGTGTGTAATCAACATATAAAAATTTATTCATATTGTTAGTTTTATTTTTAGTCTCCCAAACATGCTACCATAGTAATTTTTTTTCTCTACGATAAAGGTTACAAGGGTTAAAATGTGGGGTTGAACAAGAAGATAAGGATTCAAATATTTAAAAAAATTATTACATTAGTTTATTTATATCCTAAATTATCCTATCATCATATATATTTATATTTGACTCTATATTACTTTGATAATTAAATTAATTATAATTAATAGATTCTAATATATTTAGGGGTTCAACTCCTCTCACATATAAATGGGAACCACATATCTACAAATACAAACAAAACTAGAGTACCATATATCAACAAATGTTTAACCAATTCACATCATAACTCTACCGTATTTTATAGGTCCTCTTCTCAATAAATGAAAATACATATAAGGCTTATGTAGAGTTTTAAAAGATGACACCCATGAATATGTAACTAACATAACCAAATTATTTTATGTTTTATTCCTATTACACCTCCATAAAATAATGTAGTAACACCTTAAAATAATGGAATGGGTATCATTATTATACAAAAATATTATTATTTTAGTGAAACAATAATTTTTTACCCTTTTTTATCCAATGGAAAATGAAAACGTCACTAAAGTGTATGTGTGAAAACCCACATCTATAAAGCAATGTATTTTATTATTCCACACCACCTCAAATAGATCAATATAAATATATATTGAATTAATTTAAATTGGTTTTATTATTTAATTATGATTCTAGGATTATATATTATTATTTTAATTCCATTTATTTCATTCTTTGAAAATTGAAAACATCACTCGTGTATGTGAGTAAACCAATTCATACATGGAATAAAATTTCCCATTTATCATCATAGATTTATATGAGAGGTTAAAAGGTGTATATTAAGAGTAAATGTTATATTTATTATTGGATTAAAATTATAGAACCATGAATAAGATTCAATAACATAAATTTCTGAAAAAAATGTATAGCCAACATAATGGTAGAGACATAAACATTGAAAATAATATTGAATTGTCAATAAATTAGTAATTATATTTTATAAAATAAATAAATAAATATATAATTATAATTATTAATACTTTTTTGGTATAAACATAAAAAAACTAAAATTATTATACAATATTTTATAGATCTTATTATATATATCAAGACATAATGTAGGGATCTATGTTGTAATCTCACAAATAATTGGGATTAACAATGTTTAAATTTCATTAGATAAATTGCATGACCATTCCATATATATACTAAAACAAATTTATTTTCTTATAAACTAGTTATTTTGGATTTTTTATTGAATTATTTCTTGTTTTCACCACTTTCGTACTCAATGAAACTGAAAGAGTAATTTTATATATGGCTAACCTGCATTATCTTGTAAAGTCAAGAATAATTTTCCCCCATATACATGTTCCAAATTTTTATTCTTGAATGTCCTTTTTTGAAATGAAATTATTTCCTTGGTTTAGTTTACATAATTATTCACTTTTTTATCCAACTATTAAAATAATTATATTTAATTCGTTCTCTATGATTTATTTTTAAATCTCATTTCAAAATAAATAAAAGAATAATTTTTAATGTTTAAATAATGAATATATTTCCCAACAATATTTTCCATTATTATATTCTTACTTTCCTATCTAATTTTCTTATTTATTTTAAACATTATACTCCAATGTTTCATGGATTTTCTAGTATTATTAGTTACAAAAAAATATTATTTTTTAATTTTCCTGGAATATTTTTATTTCATTATTAAAATTAATTTTAACTGTATAAAAATATTTTATGGATTGTTATACATTAATGGGGATATTATCAAAAGATTCCATCCACCTTAATTATCTAGATTGAATATGATGGTAATTATTTAAGGATGTTCTAATGAAACATGTTTTCTTTCATGTGATATAATTAAGATATGATTAAATGATAAATGTTTTTATGATCTTATGGAATAAATCTATATTATTTGACATATGTGATTGGTGTGATAGCTATTTTCAAGCCATATAATTCATTAGGTGTATAACTATATCTCATAATATAATTTTAAATGGAATGGGGAATGAACCCATTCTAATATGGGAACATTTCAACAATAACTATTGCAATGGGGGTGAACCAAATAATCTGTGTAACTCTATCTACTATATTATAGTGGTCTTTTAAGTTTGGAATTAAAAAAATAATATTTATTATTATATGTATTCCAAAAACTTAAGTATCGTTATTATTATATTTTCTCATTTATTGTGATTGAAAATTTATTATTCCACAATCTTATGACTAATTAATTTTTTAATAGAAAATTTTTATGCCATTATGGTTGATTTATGGACTATAAATTGTAGGGTATTGATTGTCACGACCCGTCCTCGGGGCCCGTGCCGTGACTACCCCAAGCCCGCCTTCCATAGGCCAGAGGCTGGCAACTAGCACCAAAGGCGTAAATCCCGATAACTGGGAAGGCATTGCCTTTATAAAAGTAAAAAAAACACTACAGAGTACAAGCGGAAGCAAAACACTAAGTACAAAAGAAAGTGATGAAAAGTAAATGGGTAAGAATACAAACCCAAAAGGAAGTACAACTACAACTGAAAAAAGTACAACAGAAAAAGACATCAGCAGGAAGAAAGGAAGCAGCTCCTGGGTTGTCCTCCTTGGATCCTACCTGAAGGGTAGGTACAGATAGTGCAGCTCCTGAATCGTCCACCACGGATCCTACCTGAAGGGTAGGTACAGATAGCCTCCTCAACGCTCTCGCCCGTCAACCTCCTCCGGATACTGACTCGTTGTGTAGTCCACCTCCAGGTACTGACTCGTCGTGTAGTCCACCTCCGGGTACCATCCAGTCCTCGAACAATCGGCCTCCGTCAGCACTGCCTGTCGTCTGCAACCAACACAACGAGGTGCAGACATAGCCCGTGCAGGGGTGAGTATAACGATACTCAGTAGGGACCCCGAGACCCTCATGGTCTCACTAAAACCAACAAGTATAACCACAAAGAAGATCTCAACAGATAAGCTCTACTTAGGTATATGCCCATACAAATACCTAAGTTATCAAGTAACCCATCCCAATCAGGAGAAAGCACAGGGATCATGAAATCAACGAATAACCACTACCCAGGTATATGCCCATACATATACCCAAGTTATCTAGTGACCCATCTCAATCATGAGGTAAACACAAAGGTCAAAAGTCTCACCTCAAACCAGGATTTTCATTATCGAAACCGTAACTGCTGTAGAGCTCCGTCTCTGAAGTGTACAGTGGTCCTGTCACGACTCCGAGGTACTGCTCACTAACCTATGACTACTGAGGTACTCCTCCTGTCGAGTACCGCGGGTCTGCGGCCAACTACCGGGCGCTCCATCCGCTGAAGATCTGTCGCCAAATACCAGGCGCCCCCCTAATAGCCTACAGAGGTACTCCTCCTGTCGAGTACCGCGGGTCTGTGGCCAACTACCGGGCGCTCCGTCTGCCATGGGTCTGTTTCCAAATACCGGACACTCCGTCCACTGGGCTAGTCGACTCACTCCAAGTCGAGTCGGTCAAGCAGTCGTCAGGTCTCAGCCGGCTACATGGTCTCCGTACCCCGTTTGCTCATATCTGGGAGGGTCCGCTCCACGAGCTATAGGTCGATACTCCAAGTATCACAAAGTCCCACGAAAAAGTATCTCAAAGGACCGCCTCGTCATATGGGTCTCAACGAATCAGTCGGTGCGTCGATCAGACGCCCGGTCTGTGAGTTATTAGCTTTTTCGTCCCAGAGGCCCGGTTGATTTCATGAATGAACCAACCCGGACGTAACTCAACTGTACCCCGAACTATCATAGGGTATACTCATAGGGTCCGTTTCTCAACGTGATCACTAACGCCGCTGACGGTTCGTCAAACGGACGTCTGGTCTGAAAGATATCAGCTTTTCCGTTCTAGGGGCCCGAATGGATTTCGGGTACAATCCAACCCGGCCACTATCCAACAGAAACCAAAACTCGGGCAAAATATGCCAAAAGCTCCATCTCATCAAGAGGAAAACAATGAGACAGACGGCTTGTCAATCGGACGCCCCGTCTGTGAGTTATTGGCTTTTTCGTTCCAGGGGCCCGGTTGGTTTCGTGAGCGAACCAACCCGACCGCACTCCAACAACATCCAAACCTCGAGCGGAGTAAGCCAAATTATTCGTCTCACTTATAGGAATCCAACAAAGTCGACAGCACATCTTTCGGATGTCCGGAGCTCAAGATATAAGCGTTTCCGCTCCGAGGGCCCGATTGGTTTCGTATCCTAACCAATCCGACCGAACCCAAAGTATTCCGAAAACTTGAGTGCGATATACCGAAACGACCGACTCATTCCAAGGATCTCTACGCAATTGACGGTGATTCGATTAGAGGTACGTAGCCCAATATATGGGCAAAAGACCAAAGAGGGTCCGAAAACGGGGGGTCTGGGCCCGGACCGACCCGGCCTGACCCCCCCTGGGTCGGCCCGAACCGGGTCGACTCGTCCCGAACCGGGTCCGACTCGGCTGGGCCCAGTCCGGCCCGGCCCGGCCGGCTCGGCCAGCGCGACTAAGCGGAAGCCGCGGGCGGGGGTGTGCGCGGCCCGCCCTCGCCGCTAATTGAAGCCGGCGGCGACCGCCGCCATCGGTCTTCCGGCGGAGCGCTGGCGCCGCCGGTCGCCGGTGCCACCGCCGCCAGTCGCCGGCGCCGCTGCGCCGGCGTGGCGCGCCGCCGCCGCCTTCCGCTGACCACCGGACGAGCTCCGGTGGTCTGTTTCTCCTGCCGTCTTCGCCTACGGTCCTCCTAGGACCCGACCTTCACTGCGAAGGGATTCAAACGCCATAGCGGCCTGCTTCGTCATCGTCCGTCGATCCGCACATTGATAAACAAGCTGCGGAGGGTTGTCGGGCCGTGTTTGTTCAGCCCGCGCCTTCTGCGTTAGGTGTTAACAATTGGCAAACAATAACACATGATTTTAATCATTGACGAGGGTATAATTTATCCAAAATAAATTATACGAACACCTTGCAATCAAAATACCCACACACGAGGGTTTAAAATTTTGAATGTGTGGCGTGACGATGTCTCGCACTCTTGCCGCTCATTCCTGCGTGGCGTGACGATGTCGCACATCCTTGCCGTTCTTTCCCACGTGGTGCGACGGCACAGAATCACATTCTTTCGGACATCACGTTTTTCTTTCCGTTCTTTCCAACACGGTGCGACGGCACCGCGTCACTTTCTTTCGAACCGCAATGACAAGAAAGAATAAAAAGGGAGGAGGATCAGCCGTGTTCGTGTGGTCCGGAATCCTCCCATTAAAAGATAACAAGGGGTTCTCATTACTCATAGAACTTCAAAGATAGAATCAAGAACAAAATGAAACGAACCCCTACATTTGATTCGTCGATTAACGTTCGTCGTTCGTTGACGGTGTTGCGGAAAGAAGGCGATGAAGTTCGTCTTTCGCCGCGTTTGTCACACACTCCCAATCCCAAGCTACGTCGGCTGTGCAAGACACTACACGTCGGTAGGATCCGAGGGAGGAAGTCGAAGAAGGTTGTTGACGTTCGTCACTTCCGTCATTGAAGAGGCGTCATTCTTCGTTGAAGATGAAGTTCTTCAAAAGAGGGGAGAGCTCTCTTCCAAATTCTCTCACACAACCAAAACTCCCAAAATAAAATAAGGCCTCTCCTTATTTTATTATTTTTCCATGCATTAAAACTTACAAAAAATTCAAAACCTAATTCACTTAATCAATTAAACAATGAGTTGTCTAATTAATTAAGTGATAGGTTGGCAAGAATTTAAGAGGGAGAGAGGGGAGAGGAAAAGTTACACAACTTAAGTGGGGGGGTTTAGAGGAGTTAGGGAGTTATGGGGAATTTGAAAAGGTGGGGGCTCGTGTGGGCCCCACCACACATTATCCTCTCATTTATCCTCACATGGGTAGTTAGGTGCCACCCCAACTTCCCCATGTAGGATAAAACTACCTTAGACTTAAGAAATAAAATTGTCTCACAATTTTATTCATTCCTCAATTAAGCCACAAAATTTAACAACTCCTCCTGTGAAAACGCAACTCCGGAATAGGCATTCCAAATAAATACTAGCGCTGTAGTTACATCGGTGCCCTCAGAATTTGATTCTCAGCACCAGATTCAATGTTATAAATTCCCGCTCGTTCGTTCACTGAACGTACCCGAGCTAAACTTCGGAAATTGATTCCGGGCACCCCGGGCCTCGGAATCAGGTGCCGTCAGAAACTACGTTCTTGTAAAATCCCAAAGAAAATTAAGAAAAAATTTCCTTGAATTTTACGGGTCTTTACATTACTCCCACCTCAGGGCTTTACGTCCCCGTAAAGCTATAACACAAACTAGGGGAACAAAAGTGGTACTGAGGACGCATCTGAGCCTTCCTCTCTCATGTGATCACCAGGAGGTTTTCGTGCTGCCTACGAAAATGCACAAGATGAATCAACCATCCTCGTAGAAACCGCTCCCATCGATCCTCAACCTCTACTGGAACTCTACAAAAGTCACCTCATCGCCAAAATCCAGTCCATCATGGTCGATGATATGCGAAGGGTCGAACACGTATCTCCTCAGTTGAGATACCTGAAAGTCATCGTGCACCTGGTGCAACTGAGGTGGATGCGTCAAGCGGTAAACCACTTCGTCTACCCAGCTTAGGACCTAAGAAGGTCCAATGAACCTCAGGGATAATTTTCCGTCTTGGCCACATCTCCGTAAACCTCGTCGAGGTGAAACCCGTATAAGGACGTGATCATCATACTTGAACTCTAGAGGCCTCCAAGTCCTGTCAGCATAAGGCTTATGTCGACCATGTGCTTTCCTCATCCGCTCTTGGATGACCTAGAACTTATCTAGTCTCACAAGAGCTGCTATGATTTCTTCTTTGCCGATAAGAGAAATCCGGTCCCATCCCCTGGATGAACCACATTCATTGCCTAATATAGTCAATCCTGACATGAATGATGCATTCATGCCATGGATGACATCGTAAGGCTTCGACGTAACTACCAAGAGATCCAACTGTCACTCTCGCCTCCAAGGGCCGAGTCACAGTGTCGGCATCAGTGTGAGGTCACTAGGTCTCCTCTAGAAGAAATCTCAAAAGTGAGGGTTAAGTCAACAGTTTTAACCCGAACCACTCAGTATCAACCCAACAAAAGGAAAGGAAAGAAAAAAATCACAAAGATAAGTGTATTTTTTATTATTGCAGCTCATAGTACAAAGACACTAAGCAACTATAAACAAACATCAACAAAACTAGAAGCAACAGGATCAATAGCCTCCAGGTCTGGAGCTAGTCCCGCTCCTGTCCATCTGCTTCCGGAGCTCCATGACCATAGGCCTCAGCTGCCTGAAGCTGAGCTCTCCCATGTCCTCCTATCCCCTGCAGCTGGGGTGGGCCTCCTAGTGGTGGGGGTGGAAACACCCCGAAGCGTCGTCCACCTCCAGCTGCACGACCAGCTCCTCTTCCATGGCCGCCTGCTCCTTGCGGTCTGCCCTGATCGAACCTCTGCCTCTGGCTGGGAGGTTCTTCATTTAACTGCTGGTCATCTTCATGGCGGGTCGGACAGTCACGTGCCATGTGACCAATTCCATCGCAGGAGTAACACTATCCACTCTCGGAACATCTGGCTCTGACTCCACCCCGGTTTCCCCGCACAATTGAACCTGAGTCGTGCAGTCGGCCACCGGTAGGTCTGGTCCTCTTAGACATCTGCATCATCTATCTACTGCCTGCTGGAGAAGACTCTACCGCAAGCCGGCTATTGGTGGGTCCTCCTACTGGAGACTGCTCAGCAAGGAAACTCTCCACTAAGAGGGATCTCTCCAACACCCCTGTCTGCGTCGGAATGATGTGAGAAACAAAAGATGATCTAATCTCTCTTCCGAGCCCCTGCTCGAAGGTTCAGGCCCTGATGAACGGGTCCCGTACCATATCTATGGAGTAGCGCGAGAGGTATGTGAACCTCGCTGAATACTGTGCCAATATCAGGCTGCCCTGCCGTAGCTGAAGTAGCTTCTGTATACGCACCGCTCGAAGGGTGGCTGGTACAAACTCTGCCCGGAATAGGCTCTCGAAGTCTGCCCAAAGAAGTGTCACCTCGTCATGCATCTGGAGCAATAGGCTCCACCATCTGCCTGCTGTTGCCTGAAGAAGGATGGCAGTAAGGATCACCATGAAGTCTGTCGGCGTCCCCACTAGCCTGAAGACTCTCACCATAGCCTCCAGCCAATCCTCAGCCGCCTGCGGGTCCGTCTCTCCCTGGAACCTGGGTGGCCTCTGGCGCTGGAACTCATGCAGTGCGCTCAAGCGACGTGCACCCTCTACTGCTGGGGATTGTGGCATCGGTGGCCCAATGGGTAGTAGTACCGCTGGTGCCTCCACTGGTGCCTCAACTGGAATAGAACCCTGTACTGAGGCCACGTTGCTCAACGGGCTGTCAGTACGAACAACTCTCGGGGCTCTAGCTGGTTATCCGCAGGGAGGCATCTTGAAAGAAACAAACATGACATGGTCAAAAGACTTATACCTAGTGAGCTGACCTGGTTTGAGCTGTTATTTAAATAAAACTTTTGGAAACACACACGCAATCAGTGTTTTCGTGTACAAGGTCGGAAATCAGTTGTCAGGGTCCTGGTGTATGGATACGTCAGCCGCCCACACCAACACTGGACTCCCTGAACTGAAGACCACACTCGGTACCCTTAACACTATTGCTTCACAGAAAGAAAATATCAGAGTTATAAGTTCTGCGGTAGAACCGACCCCTCTGATACCAATTTTTCACGACCCATCCTTAGGGCCTGTGCCGTGACTACCCCAAGCCCGCCTTTCATAGGCCAAGGGCAGGCGACTAGCACCAAAGGCGTAAATCCCGATAAATGGGAAGGCATTGCCTTTATAAAAGTAAACAAAACACCACAGAGTAGAAGCGGAAGCAAAACACTAAGTACAAAAGAAAGTGCTGAAAAGTAAATGGGCCATAATACAAACCCAAAAGGAAGTACAACTACAACTGAACAAAGTACAACATAAAAAGACATCAGCTGGAAGAAAGGAAGCAGCTCCTGGGTCGTCCTCCTCGGATCCTACCTGAAGGGTAGGTACAGATAGTGCAGCTCCTGAATCTTCCACCACGGATCCTACCTGAAGGGTAGGTACAGATAGCCTCCTCAACGCTCTCGCCCGTCAACCTCCTCCGGATACTGACTCGTCGTGTAGTCCACCTCCGGGTACTGACTCATCGTGTAGTCCACCTCCGGGTACCGTCCAATCCTCGAACACTCAGCCTCCGTCAGCACTGCCCATCGTCTGCAACCAACACAACGAGGTGCAGGCATAGCCCGTGCAGGGGTGAGTATAACGATACTCATTAGGGACCCCGAGACCCTCAAGGTCTCACTAAAACCAACAAGGATAACCACAAAGAAGATCTCAACAGATAACCTCTAATTAGGTATATGCCCATACATATACCTAAGTTATCAAGTAACCCATCCCAATCATGAGAAAACACAGGGATCATGAAATCAACGGATAACCACTACCCAGGTATATGGCCATACATATACCCAAGTTATCAATTGACCCATCTCAATCATGAGGTAAACACAAAGGTCAAAAGTCTCAGCTCAAACCAGGATTTTCATTATCGAAACTGTAACTACTGTAGAGCTCCATCTCTGAAGTGTACAGTGGTCCAGTCACGACTCCGAGGTACTTCTCACTAACCGAAGACTGCTGAGGTACTTATCCTGTCGAGTACCGCGGGTTTGCGGCCAACTACCTGGCGCTCTGTCCGCAGAGGGTCTGTCGCCAAATACCCGGTGCTCCCCCTAATAGCCTACAGAGGTACTCCTCCTGTCGAGTACCGCGGGTCTGCGGCCAACTACCGGGCGCTCCATCCGCCGTGGGTCTGTCGCCCAATACCGGGCGCTCCGTCCACAGGGCTAGTCGAATCACTCCAAGTCGAGTCGGTCAAGCAGTCGTCAGGTCTCAGCCGGCTACACGGTCTCCGTACTCCGTATGCTCATCTCCGGGAGGGTCCGCTCCATGAGATACAGGTTTATACTCCAAGTATCACAAAGTTCTATGAAGAAGTATCTCAAAGGACCGCCTCGTCATAGGGGTCTCAACGCATCAGTCGGCGCGTCAATCGGACGCCCGGTATGTGAGTTATTAGCTTTTTCATCCCAGGGGCCCGGTTCGTTTCGTGAATGAACCAACCCGGCCGTAACTCAACTTTACCCCCGATCTCTCATAGGGTATACTCATAGGGTCCATTTCTCAACGTGATCACTAACACCGCTGACGGTTCGTCAAACAGACGTCTGGTCTGAAAGATATCAGCTTTTCCGTTCCAGGGGCCCGGTTGGATTCTGGGTACAATCCAACTTGGCCACTATCCAACAGCAACCAAAACTCAGGCGAAGTATGCAAAAAGTTCTATCTCATCAAGAGGAAAACAATGAGACAGATGGTGCGTCAATCAGACGCCCGGTCTGTGAGTTATTGGCGTTTTCGTTCCAGGGGCCCCGTTGGTTTCGTGAGCGAACCAACCCAACCGCACTCCTACGGCATCCAAACCTCGATCGGAGTAAGCCAAATGATCTGTCTCACTTAGAGGAATCCAACAAAGTTGACAACACATCTTTTGGACGTCCGGAGCCCAAGATATAAGTGTTTCCGCTCCGAGGGCCTGGTTGGTTTCGTATCCGAACCAATACGGCCGAACCCAAAGTATTCCGAAACCTTGAGTGCGATATACCGAAACGACCGTCTCATTCCAAGGATCGCTACGCAACTTACGGTGCATCGATCGGAGGTCCGTAGCCCAAGATATGGGAAAAAGACCAAAGAGGGTCTGAAAATGGGGGGTCTGGGCCCAGACCGACTCGGCCCGAACCGGGTCGACCCGTCCCGAACCGGGTCTGATCCGGCTGGGCCCGGTCTGGCCCGACCGGCGCGGACCGGCCCGACCGGCTTTGTCCGGCTCGACCGGCCAGCTGCGGCTCGGCCAGCGCGGCTGAGCGGAAGCCGCGGGCGGGGGTGTGCGCGGCCCGCCCTCGCCGCTAATTGAAGCCAGCGGCGACCGCCGCCGCCGGTCTTTCGGCGGAGCGCCGCCGCTACTGGTCGCCGGCGCCACCACGCCAGCGTGGCGTGCCACTGCCACCTTCCGCGGACCACCAGACGTGCTCTGGTGGTCCGTTTCTCCTACCGTCTTCTCCTACGGTCCTCCTGGGTCCCGACCTTCACTGTGAAGGGATTCAAACGCCATAGCGGCCTGCTTCGTCGTCGTCCGTCGATCCGGACATTGATAAACAAGCTGCAGAGGGTTGTCGGACCATGTTTGTTCGGCCCGCGCCTTCCGTGTTAGGTGTTAACAATTGGAAATCAAAAACACATGATTTTAATCATTGACGAGGGTATAATTTATCCAAAATAAATTATACGAACCCCTTGCAATAAAAATACCCACGCACGAGGGTTTAAAATTTTGAATGCGTGGCGTGACGATGTCGCGCACTCTTGCCGCTCGATACCGTGCGGCGTGATGATGTCGCACATCCTTACCGTTCTTTCCCACGCGGTGCGACGACACCACATCACTTTCTTTCGGACGTCACGTTTTTCTTGCCGTTCTTTCCCACGCGGTGCGACGTCACCACGCCACTTTCTTTTGGACGCCACGTTTTTCTTGCCGTTCTTTCCCACGCGGTGCGACGGCACCACGTCACTTTCTTTCGAACCTCAATGACAAGAAAGAATAAATATGGAGGAGGATCGGCCGTGTTCGTGCGGTCCGGCCTCCTCCCGTTAAATGATAACAAGGGGTTCTCATTACTCGTAGAACGTCAAAGATAGAATCAAGAAAAAAATGAAATGAACCCCTACGTTTGATTCGTCGATTGACGTTCGTCGTTCGTTGACAGTGTTGCGGAAAGAAGAAGATGAAGTTCTCCTTTCGCCGCGTTCGTCACACACTCCCAATCCCGAGCTACGTCGGCTGTAGAAGACACTACACGTCGGTAGGATCCGAGGGAGGAAGTCGAAGAAGGTTGTTGACGTTCGTCGCTTCCGTCGTTGAAGAGGCGTCGTTCTTCGTTGAAGAAGAAGTTTTTCAAAAGAGGGAAGAGCTCTCTTCCAAATTCTCTCACACAACGAAAAATCCCGAAATAAAATAAGGCCTCTCCTTATTTTATTATTTTTCCATGCATTCAAACTTACAAAAAATTCAAAACCTAATTCACTTAATCAATTAAACAATGAGTTGTCTAATTAATTAAGTGATAGGTTGGCAAGAATTTAAAAGGGAGAGAGGGGAGAGGAAAAGTTACACAACTTAAGTGGGGGGTTTAGAGGAGTTAGGGAGTTTTGGGGAATTTGAAAAGGTGGGGGATCGTGTGGGCCCCACCACACATTATCCTCTCATTTATCCTCACATGGGTAGTTAGGTGCCACCCCAACTTCCCCATGTAGGATAAAACTACCTTAGACTTAAGAAATAAAATTGTCTCACAATTTTATTCATTCCTCAATTAAGCCACAAAATTGAACAACTCCTCCCGTGAAAACGCAACTCCAGAATAGACATTCCTAAGCAAATACCAGCGCTGCGGTTCCATCGGTGCCCTCAGAATTTGATTCCATGCACCAGTTTCAAAGTTAGAAATTCCCGCTCGTTCGTTCACTGAACGTACCCGAGCTAAACTTCGGAAATTGATTCCGAGCACACCGGGCCTCGGAATCAGGTGCCGTCAGAAACTACGTTCTTGTAAAATCCCAAAGAAAATTAAGAAAAAATTTTCCTTGAATTTTACGGGTCTTTACATTGATGTTATGATTCAGTGATAATACCCTCTTGGTTATATTATGATCACTTATGATCTTATATTTTTATCTCTAATGTATACCCTTTGTAATCATATGAGAAACCGATCTCTTATTAGTCAATTTCTTTAGTCTATGATTAAATGTATTACATTAGATATGTGTAATAAGGGTACAATGATAGAATAACATTGTGGGGGATGGTGTAAATCCTTCATAAAATAATTTTATTAAGTATGTAGTCTCTAAATAAAGTATACCTTTATTGATATGTGGTTTTAATTACTAAAATATATAATAAATAATCATATAAAATTATTTTATATTCATGTATTCTTTTGTTGGGTCACCTTAGGTTTAACATGTCATCAAAAGTTTGCAGCACTTTGTTTTTGGTGAGAAATTCCATGTGTATACTTGTCAAATATTATTAATTAATTATAAAACTCCATGGTTCAATAGATAATGACTCTTGGACCTCTATCCTCATTAATAAAAAATATTATATGTAATAAATTCTAATTTTATTCTCATCGATCAGAAAAATCTAAAAATTTTATATTATAAGTGATCTTATAGCTTTAAAATAAAAACATACAATGGTATCTATAAGTTAATATTAGAATAAAATATGAATCAAATATATTCATAATAATGAAATGATTAACAACATTAACATGATTATAAGTGATCATGGTATTTCTTAGTAATGTATTTCATAAAATATATAGTTGAATTCATAGTCTCTATCATGAAAAATATCAATGGTCACATTCCCAGATCTTCAGGTTCATTTTTAATAGCACTACATTAGTCATCATCTTGAAATTAACATAGATATATTTTTTAACTATTCATAATTAATTCATAACTATCATTATGAATTCAATATGTTTCATTAATTTTCATAATGGATTCAGTTCATTGAAACATAGGAGAATCAAAATACAAGCTTCTAAAATGACTACATAATCCAATTCTTCATTCCATCCCAAAATTAATTTAATGTTTATTTTATTTTAATAATGAATAAAATAGTAGTTTGAATATAAAAAATATTAATTTTATTACCTTTTTAATGATTTATTTAATAGAATAAATGAAATTACGAATAATTGTTGAAAAAAAATTATATTTTTGAAGAAAACCTTACCTTGAGTCCTCAGTTACCTCATATGTCCTATATGATCTTATCTAGTAAAATTATTTAAATTTTATAAAATATTTATAAAAATTATGATTTAAATTTATTATTAATATTATCTATTTAAATTTCACTATTATTATGTACTATTAATTTAATATATTAATTTTCCATGCATCAATCATTTTGAGGTAATTCATTTCATAATTCCAAAAAACCTTGAGTATAATTGTAATGTTCAATATAAACTACCAAAAGTATCTGTAATTTCTATAAATGTAAATGAATATGTATCATCTCATCCTAGAATCATTGGACTCCAAAATGTTGTTAAATAGTTATAATTCCAAAAAATATTCATCTATAATGTTGTGTTGAACTATGAAAATCTCAATGATTGTTTACGTTACAAATTAAAAATAATAATGGATATTTAATTTTTATAGAATGAAAATAATGATGATATTTTATTATTAATATAAAATTTTTGGGTCAAATAATTTTTTATTCTAAGATACATAAATTGAATATTTGATAATAAAACATAATTTATCACTTATGTAGACCACTACTGGTGAGTGATGATTTTTAGAAATTGTTAATAAATATTAATACATTAAATATATATTATTTTTTATCTAGTTATATTAATTAATATTTTTTTAATTTTATATTGAAATATTTTTTATGTGATTGAATTAGGTAAATGGATAATTGAAAGAAAAATACATACTCATTGATATCTATATTCTAATATATCAATACCACATAAAAAGAGTTTGATTAGATATACATTTTAATCACTCATTACACATTTTTTCAAATGATAATAAATTTAAAGTAAAATAATGGAATAATATTGCTATGATGTTCAAATAATTTTATTTAACAAATATCTCAAAATGTATATGAATCTCGAGATATAACTATTATGTTATAAAGAAAGTATTTATTTTAAAAAATTGATGAGAGGGAATGGGTGATCAATATGAACCCACATCTAGATGGTGATAATGTTAGAAGGAATTTGAAATTTTATCCATTAGTGGACATGTTGAATCGATAAATAGAAATCATAATGGTGTTCCTAGTGGTTGAACATCCAAATATGATATTTTTATACATGTTTTAAGTTCCATTTGATGCCCATGTGGTTCGACTGAATAATATAGGATGAACTAGAAGCTCATGGTATTGAAATGAGAAGAAGAAGACCATTTACATCATTAATATGGTATACATGATAAAAAATGTGTTTTGTTTTTTTAGGATTTGTGTATAATTTATATTGCGGAAAATCGAGAATCATGAGTAATTCACAATTTGAAAACATGTTTCACTCCATAAAACTTGTTGCTTATTCCTTGTACTTCCTTTTAGATGAGAAATTCATAATGTGAAACTAGGTTTCATGTCATAAGTTTATCCTAGGTTTTTTAGGAAGAGGTTTTATGTTATTGAAATGTTATTTAATCCTCAAAATTTTCTCCCTATAGTCTATTATGTACAAAACAATCAAAATGTGTGTTCTTTTCTTTAGGAGCACTTTTGATATAATCTCTTCATCGATTGAAGTTTTGTTCTTTACGATGGATTCTTATCATTGTGTTATAAACATTGTGATTCCTATATATTTTCAATTATTTTTGGAATATCTTTCTTCTCATAGATCATCGCTTATTCCTAATTAAATAAATCAGATGGAGAATCCATCAAATCATTACATATTTCTATGAGGATGATGATATCTTAGATCCTCCTGAAAAAAAGGCCATCCCATGTGGATAAACACATGTTTATAAATATTTGTACCTTAAAGGTGTTATGATAGATTTCTCATCTCACTTATTCCAATTTAATTTTACTTAATTGGTTGTTGTTTCACTATAGCATGATAGGATTTTTCCCCAGAATTCATATAGAAGCATGTTGTGGACCACTCATGGAAGGTTGGTCGTTATTCCGTCTAGGAAATTATTTGGTTTGTATTTAATTATATTTTTTAGTAAAAATTATGTTAAAGGATCCATAATATTGTTTAATAAATTATATTTGAGTTATAATTAATTAATTGGACTTCTTTGGCATGAGATAAAAAACATTTTAATTAACGAATGCATTATTAAACATAGGAAAAGCGGTAAATGCTATGGGTATTTACATGTATTGGATTTAACTAAATTCGTGTTAGATGATATGGAACAAATCCCACGTTTTATATTTATTTTTCTTGGAATATATAATATTTTTGATCACATTGAGGATCCATGAACACGACCTAAAAAAATTGGGGACCACTCCTTTAATTAGAGCTAATATATTTAGAACTATCACCAACATGATGGTTCGGTGGTGTTGAGACTAGAATTGTGGCCACCCCTAGGGTGTGAAAACCATTGGAACTAGTTTGGAACATGAAATAAATAAACATGGATCCCCTTTTTTAAATTTATATAGGTCATTTTTATAGTTTTGAGTAGCATGAGAATAAATTACCTAGCCTAAAAGAACTAATTTTATATACGTTTTTTATTTTGAAATAAGGGTAAATAAAAAATTTATAATATGTTATGTGTAATGGTATTTGTGCTTAAATGATAATTTAAGTGGTAATAGTTATAATTTTTGTGAAAATTTAGAAAATGTAAGTTGATTCTTTCTTTATTGATTAATAACATGATATTTTTCCACCTCAGCATAACATGTGAGTTTAGGTGATTACATTATAAAGAATCACATGAACTAAAACTAGTTAATCATTATTCCAATGTATTTTGGAAAAAAATGATAAATATACTAAATTATTCCAAATTATTATAATAGTTATGATCTTGAAATTAGGTATTGTATATAGTAGGATAAAGGGTATTTTGGATAATCAACCCAAATGGCTTGTGAGGATATTTCAGGTATGCATGGTTCTCAGTAATTTAAAACTTTTCATAATTTTTTTGATCAGATTTATATGATTGATTCCTAAGTGTGTGATGTTACCTAATATTTTAATTTTATATCTTTTTTTGACTCCTCTTTTATGTTTGTAACTATGTTATAAGTTCATGGTTATATATAATTTATGGTATAAATGCCTAATAATATATTAACTAAGGGATATATGTATGCTACACACCACATGAAGGCTATAATATTGAGTAAAACCACCTGATGGATGGATTCATGATTACAGGATTCATGAGGGGGATGAGTATTTCATATTTTATGCCAGAGGTTGATATGATTGAGTACAGTTTTTGTCTGAGGAATAGAAACACAATCAGTCAATAGAATATATTAAGGAGTGGTCCAAAGTAGGTGAACCTAACAAGGAAAGGTTGATCTATCTTGATTAATATTGATTCACCACTTGATAGAAATATTATGCAATGTGCTAAAGCCAGTTTGGTTGACCTTTGGTGTCAATGTGGAGCTTGAGGGTTGGAAGGTTTACATGATGTTATAAGGTAATAATATATTGAATTAATACCCTTTCTAATCATACCATTTCACATACTATATTCTTAGACATGTTTTTTTGATGATGTTTGTGGTTTCTTACTAAGTTTTACTCACACTCTTCTCAATTCAATATTTAAATTGGGTAGTCGATAAGCTCTTATGGTTTCATTTCAAGAACTTTTTTTGGCATATGTCTTAGGATAGCATGGTCAAGAAGGGTATCACATATTATATTAGCATACATGATGTGATTAAAATTGGTGACATATTAGATACTTTATAATTATTAATTACCTTTATTCTGGAATGTATATAGGACTATCCTAGTGGAGGGTTTTGTTGTAAATTCAACATTGTTTTTCTAGAAAAATTTCATTTCATCTATTATTACTAGATGTTTATTCATTAATTTTTACTCTGATTATTTCATTCAAAATATCATGTTTGGTTATTTTCTTTTTATTAAAAATTCATAAAAGGCGGTATAGTCTCCCCAACACACCATCTTACACCCCTGATTCTATCTAACATCCTTTGGCATACATGGACGTGTTCCTGAGATCATGTGGAAAACTAGTTCGGCTATATGGTATGGAATTTTCTAGAGTGGGACATTGAATATTGGTATTATAGGATTAATTTAATTTTCTTTGTGTTTTTCGAATCTGTTAAATTAGTGGCTTAGAAATATCTCAGATACGATGATGGACACAGTGCTAGTGTTTCGAGGACACCTAATTTTGTAGAAATTCTATGTTACCAGGGAATGAGGGTGGTTTTTTTATTTGGGTTGTTATAGTTGTGTTTTATTTTCACCTTGAGTGAAACACATCTAGTTTGGATATTTTGACTTATGATATATATCATTCTCCTGGCATCTTCATCATAAGAGAGTGAGTGGATGTTGACTCTTGACCTATAGAGGTAAAAGGCATCACATGAATAATATCTGATATATAGGATTCATAATACATGTATTCTTTCTTGTATGTGATTTCATAGGGGACTGTAGAAAATTTTCTTATTTCCTCAGTAACTTATCATCTAGAATTCTCACATATACATACTTAGTGTAATTATATTATACTGTGAAAACTTATATATGCATTCTTTCTGATTGAAGGTCTTATGAGTCTATAATGCTATGTTCCGTGATGAGGATAATGATGACACATTCCTTGTGTTCAGTGAGTTTAGTGACCCCAGTGGGATAGTATGGAATTCATTCAAAACATGTAGATACATTGTGGTTAGATTTTTTTGGGTTCATTTTTAGAACATGTTGATACACATTTTGACCTATTTATGTAATGTGATTTTGAATAGGGTCATTCTTGATGCCTTTTGATCAATGACTATTAGAGTGGCTAACCTATGGTCATGGTGGTGTTCCTAGTTTCCTTCATAATACTTGAACGGTAGGTCTAAGTGGGAGACCTAGGGTCTCTTAGTTTAGATTCATGCCTTAGTGGGTGGTAGATTTGTTTAATTGATGGTGACTAATTAAAGGGTTTACTGAGTAATTGAAAAGCTATTTTTTGAAAAAAACCACGCTCTGTAGGGGATATCAAGTCTCTATAAATGGAATGGTTATTACATGGATTCTTCCAAAGTGAGAAACCTGAGTTATTGTTGATGGATTTAAGATAAGTTTCTAAGGAATGAATTTTTCATATGCCTGATCCAGTCATTTTGAGTTTTTTCAGTGCATAAATTGATGGAGACCACAAAAAGATGTTTGGTCCTAGTACTAGTGATGAAGGACTAATGTGTTTTTTATCAAGGATCTACAAATAGATTAAGGATATTTATAACCGAATGATTCATGTGAATCCAAATGGTATTCAGGTTTTTTAGATGCATGATGATTCTGGGATATTTGAATTGGTGGATACGGAGTATGAATCTGCCGCTTTTAATGAAATCAAAGTGATACATTACAACTATGTTGGTACCATTTTATTTTGGGTCAGTACAGTGAATATTTTTATTTTCCATTATGAACCATTCAGGTTGGTAGAGAGGAACTCAACCTATACGGTGGTGGTCATTCCTAGAAAATATTCCTTCATGGATTCTTGGAGGATAATTGTGAGGAATTAGTATGTTTGGAATATGAGTCCCTCTTAATTAAAGTATTTCTGTATTAGATGACATGCTTGAGGGAAGGAAGGATCATGACTATTTTAAAGTGTTTTACTTTTCCCTGTAGTAATTGGTGACATCAAAAGTGGTCATATTTTTTATGCTAACCATTGATGATATATTAGTGTACTTCTATTATAGATATGGTCATACCTAATATCTTGAATTAATCATGAGTATGATAAGAGGTATTTATCTATATTCCTAGACACCTAAATGTCTCTCTAGTTGGAATATGGTTATATTTGGGATTATGAATATGGATTTGTGTAAAAAGAATTGTTTGGTGGGGGATATCACCATATAAATCTATTGGATAATCCTTAAATGATATGACCCATTTTTTAGTTAAGCTGGTTGTAATCTGGTTTTGGTAGCATTATAAACTTCTGAGATAAATTCTAAATTATATTTTCCATAAAAAACTTGTTTCAGAAGTTAGAAAAGTTCCTAAATGGAGATGGTGAAATGAAATCAGGCTCAGAATGTCATATTATGATCTATAGGTGATTATTGTACTGACCTCATTTTTTGACATGGTTCATGGTGGAAACACTTTTCAAAATATAGTTAGTGGGGTGTGATATGATTTGTGAATCCATTTACAGGGGAACGAATATCTCATCTATGATCCCGATCTTTAGAGAAGGTATGTCTTTGTTAATTTTTTTGGTTAAATTATCTTTTATGATTAAATAAGATAATATGAAGATCTTCAAAATTTTTGGATGTGTTATGGGGGCGTGGGACCTGAAAAGATTATAAAAGTGGCCTATAGTGTATAGTGCATAATTGGTGCATAGTTACGGAAAACCGTGCACCTGCCCTGGGAAACTTTGTGGCATGGGAACCATTTAGGATAGAGGGTGAATGCATAGTTATTTAATGGTTTGGAAAACCATGTAGGTACCCCTAGGAAACCATGCATCATGGAACATCCTGTCCAGATAGAGCCACATAGTTGGCACACAGTTTAGAAATTGTGTGTAAAAACCATTCAACCATTAAAAGGTGTTAAATTTACATTTTCCCTTGCAAAAATATTTCTTTATTTCCATATTTGTTTCACCCTATTCCTCCTCCAATATCTTGAGTAATGAACCAAAACCTCTAATACTTCCAAGAGCTTATTCTCCTTTAGTTCAAAGGGGTGTATTTCTATGTGAATCAATGATCTGGGTGAGTCTAACACTCCTCCTAACACTATTTTCTAGATTAGGTATTTTATAATCTCCCTTTTTCTTCTAAAACAATAAAAAAATCACTTTTTCATTGGATTTTAGGTTTTGGGTTATGTATGTATTTGAGTTTGAATCTCGGGTGGAGATTAAGAATCTATTTATCAGTAGTAATGATGTTGGTGGTCTTAAAACTTTTTTCCCATAGACCTGATTTGTTATATGAGTATGTAGTTGTTCTATTTTTTTTATATGTTTCATCTTAATGTCTTATGTTATAGAAATGGATTTCGGCATTAAATTGAGGTGTAATAACCTTCACAGACACTGTCTGTTTTGTTGATGATGTGAGACCAAACCTAATTCTACCAATGGGGTAATCTGGAACAATATAAATCACGAACAAAATCAGTAAACCTTGATATAGGGGTATTGTGAGGTATAATGGATAATGATAATGTAATTGATGTTTGGGTAAGTTTAATGGATTGACTCAAATAATTTATAAGATATCCTTCTTAAATGATTGAAAGGTTTTGAAATTCGTTTGATGTTATGTTTGGGGATTTGACCAGATTTTAGATTTATTTATGGAGAATGATGTTTGGATGTGAGAAATGATTTTAAATCAGGAGTTGAACTCAATATTATTAAAAAGGGGTTTTTAAGGGATTTAAAAAGGTGTTTGAAATGGAAAAATTATCCATTTTTCTAAAAATGTTTTAATGGTTGTCTTTATTGGTTGAAAATGGAAATAAAATCCTTGGTACATGTTTTAGTTTTTCAAAGGGGAAGACTCATGTTTTAAATGGTGGTTTCAAGATGATTTCAAAGAGTATTTGGAATTATGTTTATTTCTGTTATGTTGTTATAAAATTCATACATGATCATATCAATTGAAGGTATGTAAGGGTTAGTGAGATATATCCTATAACAATTATGTTTCACTGTTATCATGATTATGAAATGAAGTAAATGATTAATGGACTTAGTTGATGACATAACATAAAGGGGAGTTTGGAATGATGTGAGTGTTGAGAAATGTATTGTTTTCAAACAATTCAAAATAATGTTTTTTAAAGGGGGAGATTATTTTAAATAATACTCTGTCTCTTTATGATGATTTTGATGCTCACAAATACCCTTAATTATTTACTAATCATTTCGTTGAGTATTTTGCAGGAATTTATTTTATTTATTTATTTCATATAACGAGATTTCATACTTTATTTTATTCCGAGATCAATTTTAGCGTGTTCTGGAATCACTGTAGCGCGAGATCAATTTTAGCGTGTTCTGGAATTACTGTAGCGCGAGATCAATTTTAGCGCGTTCTGGAATCACTGTAGTGCGAGATCAGTTTTAGCGAGTACTGGAATCACTGTTCATACCCTACGTTGATGAACGTAACGTATGGATGAAAAGTTTTCTTTTTATGTTAAAAGAAACGTATGGTTAAGGAACCTTACGTTATTTTGAAACGTATGGTTAATGAACCTTACATTGTTGAAAAGTATGGAAGACGAACATTACGTTTGGAAGGAACCTTACGTTTTTGTTGTTGGACATGTATGGAAGAGAAACCGTACGTTAGTTTTCAGTGTTGAGTTTGTTTCTCAAAAGTATGGATCATCAACCTTACTTTTATAATCAACCATACGTTCTTTGGAGAGTTGAAGCAAGACAAAGTATGGATGATCAACCCTATGTTTGAATGCTGAAGAGAAAGTATGTATGTTCAACCTTATGTTCTGAACCTTACGTTGTGAACCTTACGTTTGTGAACCCTACGTTTGGAGCCACATCATCAACCCTACGTTTGGCGTCGGGATATTTTTGACAGACGATATTTCCTTTTGCATTGGTCAAACAGGCGGATTATTAAGCGGATTTCGAGCCGATTCTTAAGTATGGCTTTGACGGAATCAAAGACGATTTTCAACGGATTAATGATTGATTTAAAACGGAGCTTTTTATGCCGATTCTTCAGGGGAGTTACAACGGCTCTGTTATTTTTAATTAATATCGCGAATCTAAAGGAGATTTTCATGGATCTATTTATGCGGAAGATTTTCTCAGATTTGAATATATATGTTCTATCTTGGAAACTTCAGATATATATATACACAGGAAAGTGTATGAAATATACAGATTGATCTTTTAACGAGCAAGAAACAGAGACTGTGTAAAGGCGTTCTTTTCTGGTGATCGAGAAGAAGTGTAAAACCTTTATTACCGAAGGAAGATCTTGATAGCAGATTCACGTGTTCTACATCGACTATCTGTTGTGAATCTACTGCTGCTGAAGTTGTGAAGTTTCTTGTAATATCTATTGCAACTGGATCGACTCAGAACTGTTTTGATTACAGATCTTTATTTTCTGAAGACGATGATCTATCTACTGTCAATTGCATTCTGTTGCAATTGTGAAGAACAACTGGAGAAGTGTTTTCTTTATCGAAACCCTTTTTATTTTTGAGTGATCAGCTTCTCGTTCTAAGCTGTGTGGGTTCGTGTTTGAACCAGGAAGGCTGTGTTTGCCTGAAACTTGTAAAGGTGTCAACTGCCTGTACTCAGTTGTGGACAGGTCTGTGGAAACGAGGACCAGATAGTGAAAATCGCCAAGCTCGTGGATTTGAGCGTTGGTGGAGTGGACTAGGGGCCTTCTGTTCCCCGAACCACTATACATCCGTGTGTTCATGCTTTTACTTTTTCCGCTGCATATTTAATCGTGCTAAAGCATAGTGGACAGAATTTGTCTAAATTGAAGAGATTGTAATAATTTTGAAAAGACACAATTCACCCCCCCTCTTGTGTGTAATCCGTAGATTCAGATCCAACAATTGGTATCAGAGGAGGAGCTTCTTATTTTTTAAAGTCTTATCAAGCTAGAAGTATTTAAAGATTATACATAGTGTATCATGGCTGATACGAGAGAGGGAATGTCAATGGTCAGAGCACCTTACTTTAATGGAGATAATTATGGCTGCTGGAAATCACGTATGATTATTTATCTGAAAAATCTTGGTTACAGAGTCTATTCAAAGATTCTGACTCCCTATGAAATTCCTGAAAATCCCGATACATGGAGTGCTGCTACAGAGGCTGAGTATGACATGAATTCAAAAGCTATGAATGCAATCATCTGTGGTTTAGGACCGGATGAATTTAACAGAGTATCTCAATGCCCGACTGCATATGAAATGTGGCAAACAATAGATGTTGCTTATGAAGGAACAGATAATGTAAGACAGATGAGAAATGCAACTGCTAAATTAAAATTCGATACTTTCAGAATGATTGAAGGAGAGAGCATCACTCAGATGAATGGAAGATTGACAGAAATTGTCAATAATATAACAGCTCTAGGAGAACCAATCAAGCAGGCTGATCAAGCGTTAAAGGTACTGAGAGTACTTCCTACTCGATGGAATGGAATCTCTGCAGCAATCAGACAATCAACTTCTGTTAAAGATCTAACTATGAGAGAGCTGATTGGTACATTGATGATGTACGAGGCTGAAATGAAAGATGAGGTAAATGAGCATAAAGTCTATATAAAAAGGGAAAATACTGCTTTGAAAGTGACTTCTCAACAAAAGGATAGAAAGATGAAGAACAGAGAAGTAAGTGCTAAATCAGAAAGCTCTGATTCTTCAAATTCGGATGAAGAACTGGCTCAGCTAGCCAGAAAATTCAGAAAGTTCTACAGTAAGAAGAAAGATTTCAAGAAATCCTTCAAGAAGGATAGCAAGGAAGTGAGATGTTATGAATGCAAAAAGATGGGACATATAAGACCGGATTGCCCAAAATTGAAAGATACAAAGAAGAAGAAATTCTTCAAAAGAGATGATTATGAGCAGAAAGACAAGAAAGCTATGAAAGCTACTTGGAGTGTTTCTGAAGACTCAAGTGATTCTTCTGAATCAAGCTCAGAGAAGGAGGTAGCCAATTTAGAAGCAAATATGTGTTTCATGGCTGAAACTGATGAGGTACACTCATACTACTCCTCTGACTCAAATAATGAATCAAACTCTGAAACAAGCTTCTCAAATAAAAAACTTGCATCTTACTGCAATATGCTTGAAGAAAGGTATGACTCATTATTTAAAAAATATAAATCTATAAAGAACGTGCATAAAGCTATTTCAGATGAGAGAAATACTTTGCTAAAACAACATAAGGAATTAATTGACAAATACAACTCTTCTAACTCAAATAAATTTAATTTTGAATCAAAAATAAAAACTTTACAGGATGAAGTAGAATCTTATAAAAAGGCTGCATTAATTTTTACAAAAGGAGAAAACACCTTAAATGAGATACTTGGAAAAACTGTAATTAAAAAGGAAAGGTTTGGAATTGGAAGTAAAGGAGAAAAACCTAAGTTATACAAAAATTATTTTGTTCCTAGCACTAAACAGGTTATTTGTAACTTCTGTGGAACAAAAGGTCATATAGCTAAAAACTGTTTTCTAAGACAACCTCAAATATGTGGAATTAAGAAAGCTTATATTTACAATGATCTATATGATTCAATCAATTTTAAGAAAACAAAGCAAATCTGGATACCCAGATCACTGCTTGCTAACACTTCTGGACCCAACAAAATATGGGTACCAAAGCAATTTGTTTGAATGTCTTTGCAGGTAGCAGGTCACCAAAGAAAGAAAGAAATATGGTATATGGACAGTGGCTGCTCAAGACACATGAGTGGAACTTCAGCTAATTTCTCTTCTCTTACTCGAAAGGAAGGAGGACTTGTCACCTTTGGTGACAATGCCAAAGGAAAGATTATTGGTATTGGAACAGTTGGAGATCCAGAGACAGTCTCAATCAACAAAGTACTTTATGTACAAGGGTTAAAACATAATCTGATAAGTATCTCTCAACTCTGTGATGATGGATACACTGTTGATTTTACTAACAATAGTTGTACTGTTTCTAAAGATAAGCTGTTTAAGTTTAGAGCACCCAGAACTGATAATGTTTATACTTTGGACTTGTATTCCTTGTGTAAACAACAAGTAAACTGCTTAACTGCTAATATATGTGAATCCTGGATCTGGCATAGAAGACTTGGTCATTGCAATATATATGCTTTACATAAATTATCTAAGAAACATCTAGTTTCTGATTTTCCTAGTCTCAAATTTGAAAATGACAGATTCTGTGATGCATGTCAGCTTGGCAAGCAACACAAATCATCATTCAAATATGTTAATAAAGTTGCTACAACTAAACCTCTAGAACTTATCCATATGGATTTGTTTGGACCTTCAAGAGTAGCAAGTTTATCTGGTAAATTATATGTTTATGTATTAGTTGATGATTATTCTAGATTTACTTGGATTTTCTTTTTGAAATTTAAAAGTGAAGCTTTTAGTTTATTTGAAGGTTTTTGTAAATCTACTCAAAATGAAAAAGGTTTTAATATAATCTCATTGAGAAGTGATCATGGTGGAGAATTTGAGAACTAGGAATTTAATTCCTTTTGCTCAAACATGGGTATTAAACACACCTTCTCTGCTCCAAGAACACCTCAACAGAATGGGATTGTAGAAAGAAGAAATAGAACTATTCAAGAAATGGCTAGAACTATGTTAAATGAATATAGCCTACCTATATATTTCTGGGCAGAAGCTGTTAATACAGCTTGTTATATAATGAATAGAATTTTAATAAGACCTATTTTGAAAAAGACACCCTATGAACTATGGAATAACAGAAAACCTAAAGTAAATTACTTTAAAGTTTTTGGATGCAAGGTTTACATCTTGAATACCAAAGACAATCTTGGTAAATTTGATCCAAAATCTGATAAAGGTATTTTCTTAGGATATTCTGCAACCTCCAAAGCTTATAGAGTCTATAATAAAAAGTCAAGGATTGTTGAAGAATCAGTTCATGTGAAATTTGATGAATCTGATCCTTTTGAGAAAAGGATAGAACAAATAGATGAACCTGATTCTAATGAAAACATGAGACTTGAGAATTTAAAGAATGATTTTGAAAATGATATAAAAGAAATTCAGTCCAGTTTAGAAGAACATGACACTGAAGAACCTTTGAATGTAATGCCTAGACAGTCTAGAACCTTAAAGAATCACCCTTTAGAATCTGTGATAGGTGACTTAGAGACTGGTATTCAAACTAGAAGAAACCTTGGAAACATAGTTGAATTCTCTGCTTTCCTTTCCCAACAAGAACCTAAGACCATAGAAGAAGCCTTAGATGATGAGAGCTGGGTAATAGCAATGCAGGATGAATTGAACCAGTTCAAGAGAAATAAGGTTTGGGAATTAGTTGAAAGACCACATGATTATCCAGTAATAGGAACTAAATGGGTCTTTAGGAATAAACAGGATGATCAAGGGATAATAACTATAAATAAAGCAAGATTAGTAGCTAAAGGATATAATCAAGAAGAAGGAATAGATTATGATGAGACCTTTTCACCTGTAGCCAGGTTAGAAGCCATTAGAATCCTTTTAGCCTATGCATCTTATATGAATTTTAAATTATTTCAGATGGATGTTAAATCTGCCTTTTTAAATGGTTATTTAATGGAGGAAGTTTATGTTGAGCAACCACCTGTTTTTGAAAATTCTCAAAAACCAGATTCTGTTTTCAAACTTACTAAAGATCTTTATGGCCTTAAACAAGCACCTAGAGCTTGGTATGAAAGACTAAGTTCTTTTCTTTTGAAAAATGATTTTACTGTTGGACTGGAAGATCCAACACTCTTTAAGAAAACTGTGAAAAATAATGTTTTGTTGGTACAAATTTATGTTGATGATGTAATTTTTGGATCAACCAATAAAATTCTTTGTCATGAATTTTCAGAATTAATGCAAAAAGAATTTGAAATGAGTATGATAGGAGAATTAAATTTCTTTTTGGGTCTTCAAATATTTCAAAAAGATTTTGGAAATGTTTTAAATCAATGCAAATACATTACGGATTTACTTAAGAAATTTGGACTTGAAAACAGCAAGCCATTTACAACTCCTATGTGTACTAATATAAAACTTGATTTGGATGAAACTGGAAAATCAGTGGACAACAAGTTATATAGAGGTATGATTGGTAGTTTGTTATATCTTACTGCTAGTAGACCAGATATAATGTATTCAGTATGTCTTTGTGCTCGATTTCAATCAAATCCCAAAGAATCCCATTTAACTGCTGTTAAAAGAATTTTTAGATATTTAAAAGGTACTATTTATCAATCTCTACTTTATCCAAAAAGCTCTGATTTTAATTTAATTTCATATTCAGATGCTGAATTTGGAAGCTGTAGATTAGATAGGAAGAGTACTTCAGGAACATGTCACTTTTTAGGGAAATCTTTAGTATCATGGTCTAGTAAGAAACAACACTCAGTTGCCCTGTCAACAGCCGAGGCAGAATATGTGTCTGCAGGTAGTTGCTGTGCACAGGTGTTGTGGATGAAAAACACTCTTATGGACTTTGGATTAAATTTCAATAATACACCTATTTTATGTGATAATACTAGTGCAATTAATATTTCAAAAAATCCTATTAGTCATTCTAGAACTAAGCACATTGATATAAGACATCACTTTTTAAGAGATCATGTATTTAAAAAGGATATATTTTTAGAATTTGTAAATACAGAAAATCAATTAGCAGATATTTTTACTAAACCACTTCCCACGGCAAGGTTTGAATTTATTAAGGGGGAGTTAGGTTTATTTAATTTTAAATAGTTTTTTTTAATCTTATTCTGTTTTCAAATTCTGCTTAATTTCTGTTTCCCGCTATAAGTAATTTTATTTTGTTTTAAATAAAAGTAATGATTAGTGATTACACGGGAATCAAGGCTGTCAGAACCGTTTCACCTTCTAAACTGCTTCACCTTTTTCGGAAACCCTTTTGAAAACCTAAAACCGCACATCTGCTCCAAAACCCTTTTCTGAATCTTCAAACCCTAATCTTACGAACCTTCAGAAATCGTTGATTGGAATGGCAAAGACTAAGCGTCCAGATGAAGCCGAGAGCAGTGCTGCAAAGAAACCTAAGGTAGTAGGTCGGAAAATACTGCAAGGTAAAGTCATAGATTTAGAGTGGCTGTTTGAAACTAATTTACTGTTGAAGAAAGCATTGTCGTTTCAAAGCCTTGAGCAAGCTTTTAATAGTGCAAATTCTGAGTTTCTATATGAGGCAGAAATGAGACATTTCTTTAGAACTGTTCAGTTTAGCCTTGGAGATACGGAGGATAGTTTATTGGCTCAAATAGAGGATAAGGACTTTTCAATATCATCTGTAGAGATAAGTCAAATTCTTAACTGCCCTCATGAAGGAGTTTTTCATTTCGATTTACGGAATATTGGAGATTCTGTACATAAGTCTGAAGACATTATGTCTTTTCTGTTTGGAACCAGAGTGATAAAGAAGATGTTTATTAAGGATTTGGAGCCCGATCAGAAAATTTTGGTAAAATTTGTTCAGACTGGTTTAGCACCAAGAATGGATGAGATGGAGAAAATCCTATACCCTGACATGTACATAATGTATCTTCTGATGTGTGATATTAAGTTTAATTTTCCTCGGTTTATGATAAGATATCTGAGTTACTGCTGTCAGAGTGAAGCAAGAATGACCTTTTTCCCTTATGGAAGGTTCATTTCTTTGTTTTTGTTTAAAAGAGGAATGATCAGATTGGTAGATGCTGGGGTGAAATGTCACCACAGTAATGTTTTCAATGCTGGAACTTTAAGGAAAGTAGGATACTTCTGGAGCACAATTAAAGGAAAACTCTTACATGTTGGAGCTGAGGAAAACTCGGAGAGTGCTCAGGCTCAACCGGCTAAGTCCATGGAGGGACAAGCAGAATCAAGAGTTAGTACAGTGGCAAGGAGAATTCGTTTTGAGATGGAGGAAGTTGAGGAAGAGAGAAGTCAATAAGGACTTCAATCTAGAAGGAAGAGGTCAATTGATGAAGAAATTATCTCTCCTGCCTTGAAATCCTCTGAACCGTTATCTTATTCATTTGTGAGAGAAACTGTTGTGGAGCAGACTGCACCGATAGAGAAACCAGCAGCTCAAACAGAAACTCAAGAAGAACCTCAATCTGCTGCTGTGGCTGTTGAAAAAGTAATTCAACAAGAACAACTTATGGAGGCAGTGCCTGGTGAAGAAGTGGCCGGACCTCAAGATTTACATGAAAATATTGTTCTTGACCAATCAGTAGAAGTCAGAGAGACTACTGTTCGTGATGAACATACTTCTGAAGCTAATACAGAGGTACTTCAAGAAGATTTTTCAGTGGAAGAGTTTCAGGCTTCAAAAGATAGTTCAGCGGATCAACCTTGTCAGGACAAGGACAAAGAACAGTCAGATGCAGATTCTTTACCACTTGACCTGCTTCATCAACCTAATTCTGGACATGAGAATCGAGCACAGTGTGCCCCTGATTCGAGAAAAGAAGAAGTTGTTGAGTTGTACAAGCGTATCTATCAGTTAGAATCTGAGAATGTTAGTCTCAGAAATTCTCTGAACTTAGAGCAGTTGAAGTTTCAGAAGCTGAAAGAATGTACTGTTTCAAGACAGGAAGTAGATTTGTTTAAGACTGATATGCTGCATGCTGTTGATCAGTTAAAATCAGAGATGGTAAAGAAAGATGATTTATCTGAGTTGAATATTTACATGGAGAATAAATTTGAGTTTGTTGCAAACAGTGCTGTGAGTGGATCAGGCTCTTCACCTGATTTGATTCGGAGATTTCAAGCAATTACTGGAGCATTGAGCAATATGAGTGACAGATTACACGATCTTCAGTGTAATAGTGCCCCTTTGTCAGTTTTGCTAGATAATCAGAAATTTTTAGTGGATCAGTTGACATCTGGAGAGCAACCGATTAGGATTCTTTTGAATCAGTTATCAGAAAAACTGGCTCTTTTTGTTGAAAAAGAAGAAAGAATTCATGAGTTTTTCAGAGTTAATTTGATTGAAGAAATTCATATGACTCAAGAGAACAGATATCTTATCATCAAGTTAGGAGATGGGATGATGAAGAGACTCAGGGAACAGTTTACAGAGATAAAGACCGCGATTCAAAGGAAATAGACACCTTTTTCCCTGTCTTATCTAGGAACCTTGATTCCTCTGTATATCACAATCGTTTATATATAACAGCTTGTGAATGAAAATTCTTTTCTTTTTTTTTTGTTTTTTTGTTTTGTTGTTTATTGATTTATGATTGAGTTAGCCAGTATAACAAATTCACTTATTCATACACAGTTAATTATAGCATTTACTTATAATTCAGTGCAATATTGAATGTGTTCAAATCCGTAATTTTTTCATTCTTTTTGATATCACAAAAAGGGGGAGAATTTGGATAAACACAACATTTAAATTCATTTGTTTCATATGAATAAATTTGGATATATGGGAGAATTTGGATATATACGATATTTATCTTTTATCTATTTTTAGCTGAAAATTTATTTTTATGGGGGAGAAATTTTATTTTAGTTAAATATTGTTTTAATCCTTTCAAAATTCTAAAATTTTATAAAACTAATTTTTCAATGAAGATTGAAATTAAATTAGTTCTATTATTTTTATGGGTTTTGTGATCATCAAAAAGGGGGAGATTGTTGAGCAATGTATTGTTTTCAAACAATTCAAAGTAATGTTTTTTAAAGGGGGAGATTATTTTAAATAATACTCTGTCTCTTTATGATGATTTTGATGCTCACAAATACCCTTAATTATTTACTAATCATTTCGTTGAGTATTTTGCAGGAATTTATTTTTTTATTTATTTCATATAACGAGATTTCATACTTTATTTTATTCCGAGATCAATTTTAGCGTGTTCTGGAATCACTGTAGCGCGAGATCAATTTTAGCGTGTTCTGGAATTACTGTAGCGCGAGATCAATTTTAGCGCGTTCTGGAATCACTGTAGTGCGAGATCAGTTTTAGCGCGTACTGGAATCACTGTTCATACCCTACGTTGATGAACGTAACGTATGGATGAAAAGTTTTCTTTTTATGTTAAAAGAAACGTATGGTTAAGGAACCTTACGTTATTTTGAAACGTATGGTTAATGAACCTTACGTTGTTGAAAAGTATGGAAGACGAACATTACGTTTGGAAGGAACCTTACGTTTTTGTTGTTGGACAAGTATGGAAGAGAAACCGTACGTTAGTTTTCAGTGTTGAGTTTGTTTCTCAAAAGTATGGATCATCAACCTTACTTTTATAATCAACCGTACATTCTTTGGAGAGTTGAAGCAAGACAAAGTATGGATGATCAACCCTATGTTTGAATGCTGAAGAGAAAGTATGTATGTTCAACCTTATGTTCTGAACCTTACGTTGTGAACCTTACGTTTGTGAACCCTACGTTTGGAGCCACGTCATCAACCCTACGTTTGGCATCGGGATATTTTTGACAGACGATATTTCCTTTTGCATTGGTCAAACAGGCGGATTATTAAGCGGATTTCGAGCCGATTCTTAAGTACGACTTTGACGGAATCAAAGATGATTTTCAACGGATTAATGATTGATTTAAAATGGAGCTTTTTATGCCGATTCTTTAGGGGAGTTACAACGGCTCTGTTATTTTTATTTAATATCGCGAATCTAAAGGATATTTTCATGGATCTATTTATGCGGAAGATTTTCTCAGATTTGAATATATATGTTCTATCTTGGAAACTTCGGATATATATATACACAGGAAAGTGTATGAAATATACAGATTGATCTTTTAACGAGCAAGAAACAGAGACTGTGTAAAGGCTTTCTTTTCTGGTGATCGAGAAGAAGTGTAAAACCTTTATTACCGAAGGAAGATCTTGATAGCAGATTCATGTGTTCTACATCGACTATCTGTTGTGAATCTACTGCTGCTGAAGTTGTGAAGTTTCTTGTAATATCTATTGCAACTGGATCGACTCAGAACTGTTTTGATTACAGATCTTTATTTTCTGAAGACGACGATCTATCTACTGTCAATTGCATTCTGTTGCAATTGTGAAGAACAACTGGAGAAGTGTTTTCTTTATCGAAACCCTTTTTATTTTTGAGTGATCAGCTTCTCGTTCTAAGCTGTGTGGGTTCGTGTTTGAACCAGGAAGGCTGTGTTTTCCTGAAACTTGTAAAGGTGTCAACTGCCTGTACTCAGTTGTGGACAGGTCTGTGGAAACGAGGACCAGATAGTGAAAATCGCCAAGCTCGTGGATTTGAGCGTTGGTGGAGTGGACTAGGGGCCTTCTGTTCCCCGAACCACTATACATCCGTGTGTTCATGCTTTTACTTTTTCCGCTGCATATTTAATCGTGCTAAAGCATAGTGGACAGAATTTGTCTAAATTGAAGAGATTGTAATAATTTTGAAAAGACACAATTCACCCCCCCTCTTGTGTGTAATCCGTAGATTCAGATCCAACAGTGAGAATGCATTAAATGGAATTAATATGATTGCTCCCAATGGTTTATGATTTGTACATGAAATTTATAAGTGGGTAATACATGGATAATGATGAATGGGTTAAGTGAGTTAATATATTGAAATTTTTGATTATTTTAAAAGGGTTAATGTATGGGGATTAGTGAATATTGTTAATGAGTTTAGTCATAAGAAACCGGAATTGGAAAATAGCCTTGGGATATAAATGGAAGATTATTTAATGGGTTATGGAATAGTATCAATTCTCCTGTTGATTGCTATGGATTATGATTGATATTTGTATTAGTTATGTTTGGTTTTGATATGTTATGTGTGTGTTGAATGGATAAATAAGGATGTGCACAAGTCTTGGTAGTATGGGGTATTGACTTAATGTTCTACGCCCATGGTTCAAGTTATACTGAGCCCATAAAGTCCACCCAAAAAAATGAATAGGTTAAGAAAGGGGATGGAGGATCTATTCCATTAATGGTTTCATTCGATGAGACCACATAGACTAAGGCTCCAAGGTGAGTGTGATGTACATGTTTTGATGTTTTTACCCCTATTGATAAAGATAAGTTGACTCACCCCCTTATTCATAGTAATTGATCGACATAGTCTATAGTGTAAGTGATGTAAATTCCCAACCCATGGAATAAGATATGAATATTAAATTTGTAATTAAGGTAACAAAAGTGATGAAATGGTAATAATTATGATAATTAATTAAATGAATATTGTCGCTAATGGGTATGTGATGAGTTGTGATTAGCTAAATACATCATGGTTAAATGTGTGTGTAAACCTTTCTACCTTGGATTAGGATCCCAGTGTGACCTAAGTTAGTTTTTTTGATATGTTTATTCTAGAGAACACAATGGGTAAATGGATATTAGATAATTAATTAAAGTTTTCCTGGTTCCTTGTTTTTTTATTTCACTTTTTACATGTATACACCTTTTTATAGACTTTATATTTCTTTAAACGTTGTTTCTGGTTCCCTATAGTGTTGTACAAACACACTTCTTAGGGGACCAGAACACTTGGGTACCTAATAATATGATACTTATTTTTAGTTACTGATTTAAGAAAAGAACCTGGTGTTTGGTTGTGCATGGGATGGTATGTTAGAGAATGGGAGTCCAAGATTGGTTTGGGACTCTGAACTGGGTTTAGAATATTTTTATTGTTTTGGTTTTAATTTATATTGTATGACTTCCTGAAATGTAGTATATTCTGTATACTTTTTATAGAATATATACTTGGTTACTCTTTTGTTTCTATTGTATGTTGTCCATCTGTAGTTCTTGTTGGAGACTTTATCTATTGATGTTATATATAATTTGGATTCATTGTGATAAGATGTTATAGTATCCCTATTATTCATTTTAGACCTTTGCTTCTAGTTAGTAACCTTTGGCGCACGTGGAGGTGCTCTTGAGGACATGTGATGACCTTGCTCGGGGAACTGGTTGTAGTGGATTTAAGGTTGAGGATGGTTCAAAGGGGTATCAGTGGGGGTCTTCCTTTGTCTTAAAACTTTGTAATGGTAGATAAAAGACTAGGATCTTATCAGGGATTCATAATTAGTTCACACATGGGTTCTTTTAGCCCCACATAGATGCGAAAAGCTAGGTTTCTAGGGGTTGGAAATGGTGTTCGAGTTTTTTCTTTTATATTTTGTTGATATTTGTACAATGAGTGGCGTACTTAAAAGTAAGGTTATTGATTTATTAGTTTTTATCTATTTTCCTATTTTGGTAAGAGGGGGTGTGTCAGTTCATGAATCATGTTCGATACATAGGATAGATAGGTCATCTGTATGTTTCATGTGATTGACCTGTGAATGACATAATGATGAAAAATGGGTATAACAAGTATAATTCAATGAAATAATTTTTTTTTTCAAAAGTGGATTAAAAGTGGTTTTTAGTAGTGTAAATCCTATCTTTTTGGAAAATGGGTTAATTTTGTTACACAAGATTTTGAATATAATTGAGATTTTTAAAATTATGGGAAACTAAAAAGGTTTTTAAAAGTGAAAATTCTTTGTTTTAAAAAAGAATGGTTTTGAAAATTGAAATTGTGGATTTAAATGATAGAGTCCAATTGAGAAGGGAAATGTGAGAATAATTTAACTTCTAGGAGACTGGTAATATTTATTCCTTATTTTGGTTATTGACCCTATGTATAGGTGGTTTGGGTAGTGAGAGTTGCATAGTTTGAGACCCCTAGGTTATGTGATGTGATATATTATTGATTTGCGGGTGCCGGTTAATGGGGTGTTACACGTTTTTACTTCAGTTATGATGTGACCTTATCATTGTGAAGTGATTTATTTTAATGTGAATGTTGTGATCCTTGTGGATTGAGACCTTGCGAGTTGTTTTTTGTACCCTAGAGTGGGAGATTGGTTTGTGGTTCCAGTGTACATGTGCGAGTATCTTTGGTGTGGGTCCTATAGTAAGGGTTTTGTTTGGTGTGTTAGATGTAGTGTGTTCATAATAGGGGTAGGATGACCATCATGGATAGTCAGTTTTCTGAGTTGGTGCATGTGGCATAGAGAGATCTGTTGGCCTTTCTTTAGTGTGTTTCCAATTTTGGGGGTTTGTATCATTAGACTTTTGAAGATGACTTCTGAGAGAGGTCAATTGGAGTGCTAGTGATTATGGGTGTGTGTGGCATATATGGACTTTTCAGACCTTGGTAGTGGTTCATAGAGAGTGTTTCCTAGTTTAGTAATAAACTAGAGGGCTAAGAGGAAAGTTTAACTGGTTTTTTAAATGCATCGTGAGTTGTGGCTATTAATTAAATGTCTTGAGAAATTGAGGGTATCATTGGTGGAGGTCATCTAAGTACCGCTGGGGCCTTGTAATTTAAATTTCATGTTAATTCCTAAGAGGATAAATTGATGCTTAATGTATGCCCTTGAGTTTTGGTAAAAGTGAATGTCTTCTCATTGGACATTCCTTGGGAAATAACTTGGGTACATATGTTTGGTTGTAAAGTTGTTGTGAAGGGTAGTATCATTTAGAGACCTAACCAAATAGATTTGTTGGAATAACATGTGGAAGGAAATTTTGGTTTTGGGGAAGACAAGAAAAGGGTTATAAATTCATGGAATGGTATTTGATTATAGAATCAGTTGTTGGGAGAGATTTTGAGAAAGTATTTGTTCTGTTGAAACTAGCATATCAGGTTGCATGAGCTGTTTTCTGAGAGGAATTTTGGGCCTAGCCTGGGTGATGTATGGATCGTGTGATCTATAGATGGGTTTTGTGTTTTGTTTTAGGAGAGTGAGAGACCATTATGGTTCCAATGATTACCAGTGGTGGGAACATGTTATAGATTCATGATGTCATTGTGATTTGTGACTAGGTAGGTTTGATGTAAGTGCATGTGTTTTCCATGATATCAAAGTAGAGTGGTCGTGGAAGTGTGGGAGAATGGTTGGTTTTGAACCAGTGGACTAAATATTTTCTTATATATTATAATCAATTGGACTATATGAGAAGAACATGAGTAGGGTGATGATAATGGTTCCAAAAAAGAATGTTGGGTCAGGACCACTTGGTAGAGGGATGTGAGGTGGCAGTGAGTTTGGTTGGAAAATCCATTCAATGTTGTGGTGTCGAAGTGTTGATAAGAAATTGGTGGTCAGGGCTTCTCGAGACCACCGTCATGTTGATATTCACTCTTTGTAATAGGTGATGATGACAATGGATAGTTATGGGGGTGTTCGTTGGAGAATTGGTGGTATAATTTTAACCAACAATGATCATACCCAATATCTAGATATCATCCAGGTCTGCTAAAAAGGATATGGATTTATTCCTAGTAGCTTGAGTGTGTTTTGATTGGATGTGGGTACCTTGGAAGATACGCTCATGGAGATTTATGTGGGTGGTATCCATACGGTGGGGGATTAAACCATCAAATGGATACGGGAGAGGTCCTTAGAGAGGACTAGATATCGACGTATGATATATTTGTCATCCCCAAAAGCCATAAATAAGTAGTGAGTGATGTTTGTTTTGTTATTACATTGTGAGATGGATGGCTATATCCATGTTTTGGGGTTCAACCTTTGTTTGAGCATGAGATGCAGAGGTCAAAATTGCTTGATGAAAGTGGTGATAACGACACTCTTATTTTGGGGAACATTATGTTAAATCATTGATATGTGGAACACATTGTTAAGTAGATGTGGTGGAATCTTGAAGTGAATGGAAATCATGTGAGGTTCACGTTCAGGTTTCATGGAAAAATTTATGGTTGGCCTTGGGTGTGATGATCAGTTGAGCTGAGTGATGGATTCGAGATTGGGCTAGTTGTGGTGGTAATTAGTTTGGTCACATTGGAGGCGTGTTGATGGATGCTATAGAGAATGGAAATGGTTTGAAGAGTAATGAATTCCATGGGGTTGATGTTTTATTAGATGATAAGGATGGATTCGGTAGGTGAGTGCAGATGATGGTGGTAGGCCATGAGTGAAAATACCATCATGGCCAAGTAAATTAGAGATGTACCAATAGCACATGTTGGGAATCAATAGAGTGAGTTGACCAAGGATGGCTTGAATTAGTTGGAAAAAAGTAATGGATGTGGTGGGATTTGAGCTACCTCTGGTAAATGTTAGAAGAACAAGTTCATTTTGGTAATTAGAATAGTCTATAAGGAAGAACCAAGTTTCCGTCAAATGAATTTGAATAATGGAGGTGTCTAATCTAGGTTGTTTGAATAAAATGTATTAAGGCTAATGTGGGATGGTGCTGTTATGGATGGTTGAGTGTGGAGAGTTGGAAGACGCATCGTGTGCATTTTGAAAGTCAAGTTGATATTTTTTTGTCTCGTTTTAGATTATGGAAGTGATCAGTATAAAAAATTGTGTTGATAGGATAAATTATATGGTGGAAAGCACCATAATGGGAAAATAGGCAGTTAATGGAATAATCGGTTATTCGAGTTAGATGGACTCAGTTTTTGGCTATCATGGTGAATTAGTTTTTAGGAGTGTAATTGGCTCGAATATTGACCAATTTAGTACATCTAGATGAAGATAATATTTGGGATATGCTCTTCAGATGTTCGAAAGAAATTATGTTTTTGGGTGATGAGCTGCAGAAAAGGGAATATTAGGAAATTTGGTTAAAATCGGGGCATTTATTCGTATTATATTGGACTTGGATCACTGTTAGAACTTGTAAAAAATCTAGGTGAGATGAAACCAAGCAATTTGGGCCATGAATTGTGAAATGGATCATATCTATAGTTTTCTGGTTAGTTATTATAGGGTAATATAAATAATATTTGGTATCCTATCATGTAGTTGTTTAGTGTCGTTAACTGGACCATTATATTGTTATTGGTGTTGTTAATAATGAGTTGGGGTGGATTTTAAGGAGAATGAGATTGTGATTGTGAAACATGGTGAGTGGAAATGTTCTCAGGGTAAGACTGTTTCCTTCGTTCAAGAATTTTTATAGAATGACCCTGTTTAGGGAGAAAATCAGAAGGTGAAGTATGATTGTTCGGTCTGTAGTCTATCCTTTCTAGTATTGAGTGATTAGAAATACTTGGAAGTGCAGCTCAAGGATGATCAATTATAAGGTGGGGAGGATGAATGATCCCTATCATTAGTAAAGGTATGAACTTGTTAAATTTGTTGGTTAAACTCTATTTTACGGTTGAATAAGTGATTATCAAGTTTTTTAGGAGTTTTGGATGTTTTGGGGTGTGTGGGACATGAAAATTGGATCAGAGTTTCTCATAGTGTATGACACTCTGTTGGTGCATGATTAGTGAAAAACATGCCCCTAGCCCAGGAAACTATGTAGCTTGGGAACCATTTCAGATAGATGGCTAGAACGTAGTTACAACATGGCATTCCAAACCATTTGGGTTCCCCCAAGAAATGTTTTGGCATAGAACCTCATCTACAGAGGGATATGTAAAGTTGGCGTATAGTTTTTAAATCATGCAACCAAACTGTGTGGCCCTTAAAAGGTGGTAAATTCTCATTTTCCTTTAAAAAATATTTATTTTTCCCCAAATTTTACACCCAATTCCTTGTACAAAATCTTGGATTATAAACCAAACCCTCTAAGACTTCCAAGAGGTTATTTTCTTTTGAGTCATAGGTGTTTGGGTCACATTTGGATGTGAATCGAAGACCTGGGTGAGTCTAACACACCTATTTACTCTATTTTCTGATTTAGGACTTATAAAATTTACCATTTTCTTCTAGAACCTTGAAACCATCACTTTTATATAGACATTATGTTTGGGATTTAATGGGGGTTATATTTTTAATTGAGGGTGGATATTAAGCAAGCGTTCATCAATGGTCATGAGGTAGATGGTCATAAAGGTTATTCCCATAGTCTTTATGTGTTATATGTGCATGTAGTTGTTCTATATATCTTCTGTGTTTCACCTTGATGTTTTAGGTTATAGAAGGGTATTGGTAACATAAATTGAGTTAATAACTCTCACGAAAGACATTGGCTTCATCAATGATTTGAGACCGAACATAGGGCTACACATGGGGTTTGTCAGACCCTTGAGATTGTTGAAAAGAATGAGTAAATCTTGAGATTGGGGTATTATGAGGGAGAATGGGTAGTGAAAATGTAATTTATGTGTGTGTAAGTTTAATTTATTGATTGAAACAATTTATAAGTTGTATTTTTCAAATGATTGAATGGTTTCAGTATGAGTTTGATGATATGTTTGGGGATTTGACCTATTTTTAGATTTATTGACAGAGAATTATGTTTGAAAGAAAGAATTGTTTTGAAAGGAGGTGTTAACCTCAAAGTGATTCAGAATGGGTTTTTTTAAGATATTTCAAATTTTGTTTGAAATGGAAAATGTTTCCCTTTTCTAGAAATGGTTTAATGGTTATATTGATTGGTTTTAAATTGAAATAATTACCTTAGGGCATGTTTTTGTTTTTCAAAGGGGAATTCATTTGTTTTTAAGGGTGGTTTAAGGAATATTTCAAAGGGTGTTTAGAATTTTGTTAATTACAATGATGTATTTATAAAGTATCTATGGTACTATACTAACTGAATTGTTGTATGTGTTAGTGAGTTAGAAACCATAATAATTATGTTATCATGTTAACATGATTATGAAATTAACTCAAGGACGAATGGGATTAGTTGATGATATAGCATAATGGGGTGTTTAGCATGATGTGAAAATTGGTTAAATTGGATTAATATGAATGTGACCAATGGATTGTGATTCGAACATGAAATACATATGTGGTTAATATATGGTAAATTATGGATGGATTAAGTGAGTTAACATATGGAAATTGCTGAATATGTTATGTGGGTTAATTTATGGGGATTAGTGAATATTCATAATGAGTTTAAGTATAAGAAATAAAAATTGGAATAAATTTCTATGTAATATAAATGGAAAATGTGTTAATGGATTATGGAATTGTATTAATTCCCATGTTTACTATTATGGACTATGATTTATAATTTTATTGGTTATATTTGGTTGTGATTTGGAATGTGTGTGGTGAATGGATAAAAATCATTTGCACATGGATTATTAGTGTTGGGTAATTAGTTTAGGTTCTACACCCATAGGTAGAGTTATAATGAGGCTCTAAACACCACCCCAAAAATGTATAGGTTAGTGAAGGGGATGTTGGATCTATTCCACTAATGGTTTAATTTGATGAGACCACTATGAATGGAGATATGAGATAAATCTGATGTGTTTATTGTGATGTGTTTACCCCTAATGAGATAGGGAAATTGATATACCCCCGTTATGCATGATAATTGATCGGCTTAGGCCATACTGTAAATGATGTAAATGCCTAACCCATAGAACATAAGATAAAGATGAATTTAGTAATCAAGATAGCATAAGGGATGTAATGGTAATTATGATGAAAATGTATTAAATTATTATTATATCTAATGGGTATGCAATGAGTCATGATTAGTTAAATTTCTTATGGTCAAATGTGTATATCACTCTTTGTGACTTGGCTTAGACTCGTAGTGTGACATGAGTTAGTTTTGATGATTGGTCGATTCTAGAGAACATAATGTGTAAATGGATATTAGATTAGTACTTAAACATTTTCCTTATTACATGTTTATTTCTTGAACTTCTTACCTATATACACCTATATACATACTGGTTGTTTCTTGAGGCACCATTGGTGGTGGCCTACTAACTTGTACTCACACCCTACTTAGGGCGTCATCAAAAATGGGTACTTGAGATTATTTTGGATGTTTTTAGGTACCAGTTTATGACATGGACATGTTCTTTGGTTGTGAATGGGATTATGGGGTGGAGAAAGGGAGGTTATGACCAGGTTGGGACATGAGTCTGAGTTCATAGTCTTTTTATAGTTTTGGTCTTGATTTTTATTGTATGTGTACCTGAAATGTAGTGTATTTTTTAGATTCTGTTATATCAGGTGTACTTTTTTACTAATTGTTTTTTGTTATATTTTGTCAATTTATTGTTACTATTTGATATTTTATCTGTTGATGTTAGTTATATTGTGGATCCACTCTAATAAGTAGGTATATTCTCCCCATGTTTCTTTTTAGACATGTCTTTCGGGTAGAGGATGTTACATCATCACTTTTGTAAGGTTTTTCATCCATATATTTTGATATGAATCAGTGGGGAAACATGAGATGACAATTCTATTGACATGTTTCAGGGGGTGAGACATGTGATGAAAAGTGGCGAGGATTTTGTTTTAATTCAAATTCCTAGAAAACATATAGATGTTTGTACCATGGCTTGATATTGTAAGTCAAGGTATGATGGGAGTATTCTAAGGTATATGATGTAAAATCCAAGGAGAGGTTTCTAAATAGAGCCATGTGTAAAGGAAAAAAATACTCATCAGTTTTGGCTCAGAATAAATGACTACAGGTGGTACCAGTTTTGGCAGGAGTCTTCTCCATGTTTGGGAATAGTGAGATGTAAACTATGTCAAGTGGGTCATATGATTGATGGGAATGTTTTTCGATATGTGACCCTAGTGGTGTGGAACATCATGGTTTTAAATTAGTCATTGAAAGATAGTTTCTATAGTGGGGTGAACCATGTACCTACTGGTGACATGGACAATGAAACAATAATGTTTTCTAATTGACAAGTGTCTAACAATATCATCTATTTGTTGGGTGGTGGTTTTGATAAGTTGATCGAGGTTTGTTAAGTAATGATCCTTATGTATAGAGTCATTTATTAGATGATATTTCAGTATTTAAGAGTAACACATAGCAATATAACAACAGTTTTGAAACCCATGTAGGTTGGGTTCAACTAGTAAATGATCATCAAGGATTTCTAGGGATTAAATATATTATTGTGGGGATATCATAAGAACCCTAGTCTGGATATTGGGTATTTCAACAAGAATTTGAATTTTTATCCATTGGTGGAGGTGTAATTTTTTTAACTCTAAATAAACAACAAGTTACTGAAATTTTAATATCGATATATTATGTTTTTGAATGTTTTTTAAGTTTTATTGGAAGTCCCATGTGTTTGGTAGAAACCAAAGGAGAAATAGGTGGATCAGGGAGTTGAAATGAAAAGTGGAATCCCATTTAAATTTTGAGTATGGTATTCATGATCTAAAAAAAATTGGGGTTGACAAGATTGTTTTAGGATATATATATTAGGGAAATGGTGATGGTATGAGGAACTCACAGTGTGAAATCATGTTTCACACCATGTAACATGCTAATTATGCCATATAATGGTTTTTGGTCACGATGTTTGGGATGATAAACAAGGTTTCACATTAAACAATAATACTATAATGTTTAGGTGTAGGTTTTATATTGCATACATATTTTTTAAACCTCTAAATTAATCTCCCTTGAATACCAACCATGAAATTTGATCCTAAAAGGAAATTATTTTCTTTTGGGTGCTCCATTAATCTCATTAATTCACCAATTAAAGATCTATTCATTATGATGGATTCAACTTGATGAGTTCTAGTCATTGTGTTCCCAATATTTTCTCAATTATCTTTGAAATCTGTTATATCTAATATATCATGGCTTGTTTTTTATTAATGAACTTGTGTGGATGGTAAAACCTTGAGATTTTTAAAAAATAAAATTATTTTCAATATAATAAACACTATGCAACACTGAATTAGATTGTGTCACACACAAAAATGATCATCTCCAATATCATGTGTTATATGTAAGTCCATGTTTCACTCAAAAATAATATACAAATCATATAATTATCTAATATGATAGTTATCACCTATACATTATAATAGCAGCTAAGAATAAGATTAAATTTCTTATGAAAATATGTATAATACACATATTTATCTATTACTTAAAAATAGAATAAGGATCATTTATATGAAAAAAATTATGAAAACAATATTTCGTTCTAAATGATGGTGTAATCGTGCTTGAAGGATATAAGATAAAATTATATATTCCAATTTTCGGAGATTTATTTGGGAATATAAAATTTGTTTTTTAAAGTGTAATACCAAAATTATCATAGTGTCTAGACCCCCTCCCATTAAAGATACAACGATGAGGTGAGATAGATAATGACTCCTGGGTATAGCCTCTAGTAGGCCCTAGGTTGGTGACTAGCACCAAGGGTGTACATATATCATAATATTGGAGGCATTACACTTTATAAGGAAACAAGATTGAGAGACAGGATGTATACACCATAATTAAAATCATCATGTATATAGAAGAAAACCAAAAATGATCAGACAATTAATGTATAAAAAATAGATATAAATAAATGATTCGAAATTAGATACCTAAAAATAAAGCTGGAGTGGAAACACAAAAACTATCCAAGCGTATGGCTAGTAACACCTAGAAGGGTCCAATGAAATCCTCATAGAAACCAAAAAATAGTTATTTTATACATTGGGTAAGCATACAGGTATACTCAATAGGAAAACCAATGTCTCACATGCACTAGTAGGATGAGAATAATAATACACCTCTGATAAAATAGCAGAACCAAACAATAGCTAACAGATACACTATTCATAACCCCAACCTCACAAAGTCTTTCTCACAAAATAACGCATCCGAGTAATATAATATAATATAATATAAATCACATCAATGATAGGGTACCCTACACCACTTTCCCATTAATTAGCTTCCCTCACACCCCAACGACACATGTCATGGCACTCCCACCTCTCCTGAATGTATCACATCACATCCCACTTTCACACACCTAGGACACACTTCATAACACATCCTTCCTATACACACGTAGGCAAACATAACACATCACATCAGACCCAAACACACCTAGGAAACCACAACACATCTCATCTCGAAGACACATGGGAGAACACAACACATCTCATCCCAAAGACACGTAGGAAAACACAACACATCTCATCCCAAAGACACTTGTGACCATATATTAAAACTTTCCCAAATACACCTAGAAAACTATCTCCTGGAAGAGGGAGAAGGAAAGATTGGGTGGAAACCCATCAATCCTCCCATCAAGATGTTTGGTAATGACACTTTTAATGTGACTATGCAGGATTTCAGTACATAGTTCTCAACATGGATGGGGTGAATATATAAATATCATGGAAAATAAAATACATACATACATACATATAAAGACACACAATCCCCATATATGGGTTTATAATAATATTACCAATAGCTCAGATGTTTCCCCACATATTCTGATAATACTAAATTCAGACCCCCCATAAGAAGAACGCAATCTGAAGTTCATTTTTAGTCATTAGCTAATATAAGATCATTTCCAAGATTCCCCATTACCAACATGTTTCATTAAACATGTAGTTTTATTTTTAATTAAATACCATCATCAATTCATCCATTTAAAATTTAATTAAATCATCATTACGTATTAATTCTAGTTCATGATTAGTGTTCATTTCACCATCAATACCAATCAGGACCCTAGAAGAAAACAACATACAACAACAAATGCATTTATATATCCCAACAACCATATGAAAATCCACTATTGAGCCATATCATGTCCACTTCCCCTACACACATCATATCTCATAAAACATATTTCTTTATTTATCAAGGTACCTTTTTTCAACTCCACTTCATTAATTAAGGCTATAATCCCAAAAACCATTATATTCTAGGGAATTTAATACATTAAATAACTATATGTAATTATCCAATTCTTTATGATGGTGCAAAAAATTTAGAAAAACAATGGTTTCAAGAGGATGTTACTTCAACAGGGTCAATCCACCATGAGATATGAAATTAATAAAGGAAATTATCAAATAGATACACAGTATTTAATCAAATCACAATAATCCAAAAAAAACTGTAAGATAATGCTTCACATTCCAATTCCCCACTAAATTCAATATTAATTGATTTATTATCTTTCTTAATTAACAATCAAATATTTTCTCAAGGATAAAAATTTAAATACCCATCTGTCACCATACCCAATTAATAAATATAAAGGAATTCCTACTTGGAAGAAAGATGATTGGGATGACCTTGTTGCACCAAAAAGTGGGTTGCGCATGTAGAAGGATACTCTAGACCGAAACATGATCCAATTACAGTAGCCTGGGTACTTGACTCCAAGGGAAAATGGTTTCAGATGTCTGGTCTCAAGAGAAAGATAGACCGAAAAGGATATGGAAGGATATTTTATTTATAAAATTTTAGATCTGTAAGGCTCTAGATTAGATACAGTTTTGAATTTCCATTAAATGCATATCATAAAAAAACCACACATTTTGACCATTTACAAGGCTCTCAAAAATTTATAAAATTAATTATATGATTGATCTCATTAGAAATGTAATTAAAATTTATAAATCATGTTATTAAACTAATTTATCATCAAAATATATGTTAAAAGGTAAAAAAACTAAAAAACGGGAAAATTATGGAAAAATGGAAAACTATTGGAAATGAGACACTTCTAGGATGAGACACCGTCAGAATGACTTGTCGTGAGAAATACAAACTACAAAACAACAGGTCAATAGAAAGGCACACTTCGAGAATGACATGCATCTAGAACGACATGCTACCAGAATGACACACCCCAGGAACAACATGTTACTAGAATAACCTGCTACTAGAATGAGACACCACCCGAAAAATATGCCTCCAGAATGACATGTTGTTTGAGAAAAATGCCGCTATAATGAGATGCCACCTGAACTAGATGTTTCCAGAATGACACAACTCCAAAATTTGATGCCTCTATAAATAAATGACTCTAGAGTAAACATAGCCACAACAACATGCTGCCAGAACGAGATGCTACCAAAATTACATATCATTGGAAAAACTAGAAAACTAGAAATTCATAAATTTTTTGGAAATGGATTACCATTGGAATAACTCACATGTCACGAAAACATCTCAGACTACACCTAGAGTCATCAAAAATCATATTTGTATGAAAGTAACAAACATGAAGGTTCAGTCCATTATATCAAATACCTCTGAAACTATTCTCATCCTCGAGAATTTAAAACCAACATGAAATAAAATAGAGGAAGGGTCTGAAAACCATCCATAAATATATTTATTGAGGATCTAGTTACACTTGAAACACTTCCAAACCAAAGAACCATAATCATATTGTACAACCTCATCACCATAGAACCACAAATACAAACTGTATCCTATCAAAAAACCATTAAAAACCCAACAAAACACATTGTCTTGAACACATGAATAAAATAATTACATCCTCCATGTCAATATACTATAAGCTCTGAGCATCTCTCACACACCCACATATATTTAATTGCATCGTTGTTAATGTGTATTTATTAGGAGTCAGTTCATACCTTTTTATCCTATAAGTACATTATCAAACATCACACACCACACATCACATCATGGGGTAAAACAAAATATTTCATAATACACCAATATCTAGCTCTCTACTAGATGATCTATGTAATATGCTTCATCCTCAATATTTATATCTATACATTCAATGTCATGGGATTCATCGTGAAGATATTGATGGTGCTGAGAGGTGTGGAAGTTATCATGGATTTTTCCCATCTACGATGGAAATGCCAACTGGTATACCACCTCACAAACTCACCCTAAAACCTCAAAAGGATTAAAAAATCTAGGGAAGGGTGTACTCTCCTTCCCAATCCTCTGATGCCCATATTGATTTCAAACCATCAAGAACGCATGGTCTCCTACCACAAACTCTATGTGCATCATCCTAAAAATAAACATAAGACTTATTCCATTCTTGAGATACTTTCATCCTATATCTAACCATCCAAACCATCTCTATTGAAATCTAGACCACCATTGGACCAAGAAATATTGCCTCCCCAACTTCAATCTAGATTAACGGATGGCAACATGACCATCTATAAAAATCCTCTGACCGGGCCATACCAATGGAAGAGTGATAAATATTACAATAAGTGAACTCGACTAGGGGTAGTTTTTGTGACCATGATACTCCGTATCCCAAGTCACATGCCTGCATAATATCCTCCAGTGTCAGAATAGTCCCATCTGACTTCCCAACTATCTGAGGGTGGAAAGTAGTGCTGAGGTACAACTGGGTTCCAAAATCATTCAATAGTATCCTCCAAACTCTTGAGGTAAAATGTTCATCTCTATACGAGACAATAGATCTAAAAACTCCTTGAAACTACACCACCTCATCCACATACCTCTTATCCATATCGGAAATTGTGTCAGACTCTTTCATCGCTAAGAAGGGGGGTGATTTAGTCAACTGATCAATGATCACCCATATAGAATCACGACCTCCAAGGGGTCTAGGTAACCTTGTGAGGAAGTATATATATATTCCATTCCATTTATACCTGGGGACATCCAAGTGTTGCAACAAACCAATAGTAACTTGATATTTGTCCTTTACCTACTGAAAAACTAGACACCAAGCCACAAACTCCACCACTACTTATTCCATTCCGGGCCACCAAAAATATATCCACAGGCTATAGTACATCATATAAATTCTTTAGTGTGCCACCAAATTTTATCTATAAAACTCAATAAGAACTCTCATGCACATTGCTAATATAAAAAAACCATCCTCAAAACAACATCTAGTTATGACTATCCTCTGACCATCCCTTTATAGCATCACCCTAGCCAACATGATCACCCATCACCACTAATTATAATTCTCCCTGTTGGGACTCCTCCACCTGCTATATTAGGGAATACTGAATGTCATATAAAAAAACATACTCTACCACCATCTTCTCTTGCATCGAATTGTGTAGTTTCCAACTCCTCCATTGCTATCTATCTATCTGTAGACTACTGAGCATCATCCTTCTATGAAATCCTTTTGAAAGTATCAGCCACAACATTAACCTTTCTTGAGGTGTATGAGATCTCAAAATCATAGTCTTCAAGAAACTCTATCCACCATCCTTGTCTTAGATTCATTTCATGATGGTGAAAGATATGTGTCAAACTATTATGATCCATGAAGACCAGAATGCACTCCCCAATGAGGTAAATTCACCACAACATCAGCATGAAAACAACTTATTCTAGATCTAGATAATGGGTGGAATAATAATGATTGTGAGGGAATAACTGCATAGACCCATAAGAGGTCACTGAATTCTGCTTCATCAAGAATCATCCCAAGGTCAAATGGGAACATCACAAAACATTCCAAAAATTACACCCTCATCCTCTAGCAGAAGAACTAGATCACTGGAGAACTTCCCCTTTAGATTACCAAACACTGCTGATAATTTATTGTTCCACAAAAAATCCTTGTCTTTCCTGGTCAATGCTATCAATGGGTCTGCAACTTGAGAGAAATTGGGAACAAATATCCAATAATATCTTGTGATACCAATAAATCTATGAACTTATATCATGTTCTTGGGTGCTTCCCAAGAAAAAAGTACTTTGTCCTTTGTTGGTTCAACTACCACACCATTATCAAACACCACATGCCCAAGGAAATATACCTCTCATGTCCCAATATTACACTTGGAAAACATTCCATAGAGCTAGTGGTGATAAAGAACTTCCAAAATAGTTATGAGATGTTCAACATGATCCTCCTATGACCTCGAGTACATCAGCATGAAATCGATGAAAATGATGATAATCCGTTATAAGAACTCATGGAAGACTGAGTTCATAATCCCATTGAAGATGGTTGGAGTGTTCATAACACTAAATGGAATTACCATGAATTCAAAGTGCCCATAACTTCATCTAAAGGAAGACTTATAGATATTTTCATCCTTCACCCTTATTTTTTTATACCCAGACTGTAGATAAATATATTAGAACCAACTAGATCCTATAAATTGTTCAAAAAGATCATAAATCATTGGAAGATGATAAGGATTATTGATCTTCACCTAACTTAACCTCTGTTTGTCTATTAAGTACATAGGACTACCATCTGTGTTCTTAGAGAACAACACTGGAGAACCCCATGATGACATACTAGGCTAGATAAAACCCTTCTGCATCATATAATCTATATGAATACTCATGTATTTCAACTCATAAGGTTCCTGCAAATAATGATACCTCCAAATCACTGAAGCACCAGGCTGGAAATATATTCAAATTCAACATCGTGTTGAGGAGGTAGTGTAACAACCTCCTTGGGGAAAACATCCATGAGTTCAATAAAAACCCTGATAACCTCCTCCTTCCATGTTCCTATTGATTTGGTATAAAAATTATCCATCAATGAAGGATGGGGAAACACATGTCATTTTACCACCTGAGTTCCTCGCTCGCCAATGAAAACTGCCTAATGGCCTTCCATGTCTGAGAAAATGATTTTTTTCTAATGAAGTATATAATAGCATGCAAAAAATACAACTATTAGATTCCAAGGACAACATCATATGGATGCATCTCATGAAAAAAAGTATCCCTATGGGATTGATGCAGCCCATCACTATTCTACACCCCTAACACACATCAAACATGTTGGTCTGGCATTCGATTGGTGTACATGAAACTTGGGGCACATAAAGACTCTCTATGGCTAGTCCTAGAGAATGGTCTAGAGAGATTGCAATAAAGGAGTGTGAATATATCGAATAAAACAATGTCAAAACAAGAGTAGATGATAAACTAATGATACCTCTAATGATTTCTAGCCCATCTAGTGTGGATACCTCATCTCCATAAAACTGACCATGTCGAGATACCCTGCCTCTCTGCGGATGACCCCCTTTACAAAGATGCTTGGATCGAGGTCCCTGAGCTTGAGAAATATCCTAAGGTTGGCTTATACCTTCCCCATTTTCCATAATCCAACTATAATCCTGCTTCCCCTATAGTTGGAATGGCCTCACTGGTAACTATTATTGAGGATGATGTTGATCCTATCTACATCATCCAAACTTAGCTCTAATAGCCACTGGTCAATAGTCCTAAAGGTGGCTGTAAACCCCAATGAAGAAACACATCATCCACAAGCTCACAAGAAGTGTACATAAACATGAAGGTTAAAAGGGAAGCTGTTGAGGTCGACTCTTGGTTAGACGAAATGTCGAAGGTCCTGGATCGTAAGACCTACCATTGAAAAATCTACCCCTAGAAGAACCTTGATGGTTCCCCTCTCTTGGAAAACCTCCTAAAAATTTCATCTTCAAAATCAATTATACCATCATTGGAACCACCAGGTACATCGGTAATGTAAAATGTGTGACTATATACTGGATCGAATGATCAAGTTCTTCCTCAAGATGCCTCGCTCAGAATCCTTATCCGGAAAAAGGCAGGGGGAAAATATTAGAAGGTCCTTGATCTTGATTCCCTGATCTAGCACATAAAAACACCCCTACTGAAGGGAGACTAGATCTTTCCTCTTCTCAACCCTTTTGGTCAAAGAGAGTAATTGAGTCTGAAAGTCCTTCAAGAAGCTAACCCATGAAACAAATGCCTCCCTCATCTCACTGAGGTAAAACATTCCCCACTAACACACAACTCCTCTCATTTTACTAACAACAAAAGGGACCCTATACTTCATTGGGGCTCTAATAAAAACAAAATTGATCTGATGCTCCTCAATCGAACTCTCTATTTCCATATCAGAAACACACCCCTCATTATTTTCCAAATATTTTTGCTAAAAATAATAAAACATCCTCTTCCACTGATCATCACCCTCAGTCAGATCAACCCTCTATTGATCAATCATGTCATCTTTCTAAACCTCCATTGTCGGAACCACATGTGGATGATGACAAGGAGTCATAGGTTTATGAGAAACAATGATTTTCTAAGTATGGTAGTATATATTTTCATTCTGATACATTTTAGTTAACATTAACCCATTTAATTCATTCTATCCATTTTCACATTCCTTAACAAAACCATTTAAAACAGGAACAAAAGTCATCATAATGCATGTAAATTTCTAGGTCTCTACCCTACATGTAGTCCCATATCACTTAGTCATTCAATAAGCTTATATCCCATGTATTGGATCATGGGGGCCTTAAAATAACATGTCTTAGAAGGTATCTCTAGCCTAAGAGACACACCAAGATCAATTTAAATCATTTCAATACCATCCCATGCATTCCTCAACATACCTAACTCTGAACTCCACCCTATCACTCAACCTTATCCTCTGACACCACTCTGTCACAAGCCCCTACAACCAAAGATATCACAACGAGGTGAGATAGAGATAATTACCCCCAAAGTCCCACATACATTAGGCACCGAGTTGGTGACTAGCACCAAGACTACCCACGAACACCTCAAACATCAGATTTCTTACAAAGTATTGGACCCGAATGATAAGACCGTTTCACTTAGAGTAAATTTATGATATTTATCTAACATATTTATGTTTCGATAAATTGTTAAAAATAATGGATTAAAATTGAAAAATACTATTTAATCTAAATAATTTATAATTTTAAAAATTATTATTTATTAGTTTTAAAGTCATAATCATTAAATTACATATATTTTAAGACAATTTATTTCATTTGATTCATCTTTATATTTAATTTTTATATGAATACGTTATAACCTTTTGAGCATATTCACTTTCAAAACCTCATTTTCTCTTGACATCTTAGTGATTAATTTTAAATTAAATTCATTCACTTTTGAGAATTGAATTCTAAAAAATGGATTCCATATTTGTAATCATCATAATTTATATTATTTTATAAGTTCAAAATAATTATTTACCATAATTATTAATGAAAACCATAAATATTAATTACAGTGATTAAGGTAAACATGATTTTTCTTAGTGGATAAACATAGAATATATTGTTTAAAATGACCTACCAACTTTTCCAAAAACCATTGGATGGACATATTTCGACCCTTATTACCTTTTTATTAATTTTATGAGCTATTTGAATGTTATTCCTTGAAATATACCTATATAAAAAGTTATGAAATGAAAAATACAAAAATGAACCTTCCTTGAATTTAATATCTATAATGATTTGGTATTTGCAAAGAATATTGGATCAATTATACATATTATTTTAAAGTGTAAATGTCTTTTTATCATTATAATAATTTATATTTAAATTTTTGAGATGGATTATTTAATAAAAAAGTTTAATTGATACCAAAACAATAATTATTTAGTTCAACATTAATAATAATAAATAATTCTAAAAATATAAAAGGGGAATTAAATTGAATAAATTATTATATTAAATTAATTTTGAGTATAAGTATACCATTTTAAAAAAAAATTAAATTAATATATTCAAATTTCATTATTTTCGTTATGTTTTTAAATTTCAATTAATCTAATAATGTGAAAATTGACAATATTATTATTTTATAATAAATGATATTTTATTAAATGCTTTAAAATTACTAAAAAAGCCAGTCTAATTTATTTTTATTTAAAAATAATAATAAATTTCAAAACTTCTCCATTAATGGTCCAATTTATATTTTATGATGAACATATTCACCCCTAGATAGCACAAAACATTATTAGGGTGGTTATGTTTAATTTTATGTTTTGGTGCATTATATGTGTTTATAATGAAATTAATTTTACATGCATATGGGATTTTTAGTTTTTAAATTACATACCAAATTTAAATTCATTTTTTCTCAATTTTAGAATAATTGTCACTTTAATTTAGTCTTAAATCATAAATTCCCTAGGTTAGAAAAATAGTTACCTAGGTAAAAAAGGGGTATAATTGAGTAATATAAAAGGTTGAGGAACAAAATTTTTAAAATTATTTTATTTTTATTTGGATTGTGTTTATCTATAACATTAAATCCCACCACTCCATTATTATCAAATTTTTAATCACATGAGGTATGGTATACCTCCCAATAGTGAACACATTTGGGTATTTACAAGAATTTCACTCATCCCCCAAAATATAATGGCATTCACTGGCCTCACTTATCCACACCAATAAATAAATTTGGATCATCCATCCCCTAATTAATCACTCCCCAAAATCCCTACACTCTTAATAGATCCTATATTTTGGCATAAATTGAACCATGGAGAGTTTTAGTGCAAACCAAATAAAGATACCTGAAGAACATGAAATGTTCTTCAACATGAACCTTTATTATATTTTCTTCTCCATATCCTTCTATTATTCTTATAACATGATTAAATAAAAACATAATTAACATAAAAATATTTATATTTTGGTTTTTAGGGTACTATAGAAACCCACACTCATTTCCATCAATTGGGTTTTGGAATCATCATTCATGTGTGCGACATACTGCCATCTCGCGAAACAATGTCGTTTGTTTTTACATTACCGACATTCAAGGTTGGAAATAATGATGGAAATAAAGTATATATATTATATTTATAACATTATTATTCCATTGGAGTCACTATATCATATATAACCATTTTCTATTCCAATATTTAATGGATACGATAACACCATTCATGTATAAAACAGACTACCGACCTCACGAAGCGATGTGATTCGCTTTCACTAACATGTTATGTGGAAGGTAATAAGGGTACATGTAATGAATACATGTTATAAAAATAAAATACTATGATATTAATTATATATTTATCATCAATTAAGTATATTATAACCTTTTAATTATTATAATTTCACTCACTGAAAAAGTTATAACATCATTCATAGACGTGTCGACTATAGCCTCCTCAAAGTGATGTGATTCTTTTTCTAATCACCAAATCATAAGAGTCATATATATGTATAATTATTTATAATTATTTATAATTTTTTATTATATAATTATAATTATTTAAACATAATTTTGCTTACATTATTTCCATAATGATCATTGTAAAATAGAAATGTTACTCATGAGTACGCATGACCTACCATCTCCATGATTGTAATGTTAGTTCATTTTTCATAACCATATTCCATGGTTGGTTTTAAAAGTATATTTTATGTATAAATATTATAATTATGTCATTATTTTTATAATTTATATTTTTAAACAATGTCATCTTTGACCATATTAATCCAACCAAAGTCATTTTGGCCCAAAAGCTGAATATGGTCAAAACATCTGACATAAACAGAATTGATTATGTAATTGTATATAAATTTTTAATAAATGAAATAAAAGTAACAATAAAAATGAACAAATTTCTCATGAAATTAAATAATTAACATGTGTTTATCATTAAATAATATTAATATACACGTGACGAATTGGACTCAGGGTAAGGGACTTCATCTCAATTTCATTTCACTGAGGCATTTTTAAATTTTTTTGTGGCTATATTATATTATAAGTTGTATATACAAACCATATGACATTTTATTCCATTAATTTCTATATTATCATGAAATTTTATGTTTTTATTAATTTTAATCTCTCATGGGGATTATTATTCAAGTGTTTCCCAAGTGATAATGGATTTTTCCTTAAAAAACCAACATATAATGTTTTTATCTCAAACTCTCTTTATCATAAATCACTTTGTTTTTAAAATGATTTTACTATTGTTTTATATGGAATAAAAAGATTTATATATTTAATTTTATTTAACTTTAAAATTATTTTAATTGTATTTTAAAGGAATCTTTTTTACATGTTTAAACAAAATGTTTTGAAAAAATAAAAATGGAATGTTCTATTTTTAATGTATATGGAAATAATGAATTCCCCTGCCACTGTGACTATTATATGATTTATATCTTCTATTTTAAGTTCAAATGTTTTCATAAATGTAAAAAATATTTTTTCCTATATTGGATATTTTGGTATTGTAAATTCTTTTTCAACAAAAGGGTTTTTTAGTATTGAAAATGGTTTTTTAAAATAAAATCGTATTTTTAACTTAAACTATTTTTCATATAGGTTTAAAAGATTTTTTAAAGGTATTTATGATTACTGTTAATATTCATAATATGGTACATGGAAATTATATGAAACTTGTAATCCCGATATAGATTTTATGATTGGTTGAGCCCCATTACAGCTCACAAGTGAGACTTATATAGCTTATTTGAAGGGTTGACCCCCATTATTTCCCATGAGAAATTATTGATCCCGATATAGCTTATATGAGGGTTTGATCCCCATTATAGATCATGTGTGAGACCTATATAGCTTATACGAAGTGTGATCCCCATTATAGATCTAAAATTGTTTTGGTAGTGATTTTATTAGAAGTTGGCCATATATTTGTTCCAATTAAATGGGTTTTGAATGGTATTTATGAATATAATCCTCTATGTCAAAAATGGGTATTAATTACATCCTAGGGGTTTTAAAGGATTTATTTGAGAAAAATGTGTGTTATTTATTGTGAAAATATATTATTTCATTCTCTCAAAAACATGGTTGAAAAGGTAAATATTTCATATGTATTCTTGTTTTTACTTATCAAATAGGTTCCTTTATTCTTATATCACTTACTAAACATTTCTTCACATCCCATGTTTTTAAAATGTTTTTCATATGTCTTGAGGATTTGTAAAGAAAAATAATAATTCAAGTTGAATTTTATGGATATTTTACATGAATTTGATATAAGGATTTATTTTAGAAGTTTTATATTATGAGGAAAATGGATACTAATAATAGGTTTGAAATTTTTGTTTCATAGTTTTGTTATATATAAGTTATTCTCTAGTTATCTAAAATTATAGACCTAAAAATATACTCAAACATAAATGAATTAATTCATTTTTTAAAACTCAATATTATGAAATGTTTAAAGCTTGGTCCTTATAGTTGGTATCAAAGCGAAGGTTTAGAAAAATTTGGAGATTTGGATTTTTTAAATTGATGTTATCTTAGGTTATATGTATTCCATTATAAGTATATAAGCTTAATAATGATCATAAGTTCAAATTACTCGAAACCCTTTTTGAGGTTTTATGTGATGATATATTTAAGTGATTAGTGAAAATTTATGAGACATCATGATAGGTTGAATTATTTTTAAATATATTGTTTAACATGAAGTACATGTTTATATTTTTTGGAAATTATATTCAATATATTGATTATATTTAGGGTTTATTTGATCTTGGATATTAATAACATATGTTTACTCATATAGATAACCACAAGTATTGAAATTGATTGGGGAGTATGTGAATAATGTTAGTTCAAAATAAGTTTCATAACCCATCCTAATGGTCCCCATGTTTGACTACACCATGACCGCCTCCAATAGGAAAAGGTCCAGTGACTAGTACTGAGTAGTTATATCCCATAAATGGGAGGCATTTTCCTCCGTACCTTTTTGTATTCCCACATATAAAAGCCACAAATGCTGAAATGTTAAAGCACTAAGAGAAAAATCAATGAAAACCACTACATTCCACAAATAGAGTACAATATTGAAAGTACTAGAAATTAAACGAGGCCAAAACAATCCCACCAAATGAAACGATTCTATAGCCACAAGTCTAAACTGTAAAGTAAGAGGTACTGGGATCGTCATAGAAAAACTTTTCAGAACACACCATGGTTTCTCCAGTATCACAGGGCACTACCTAGTCATGGTTTTCCTGGAACTTCGTCATAGAGTCGATCATCTACACAAGACACAAAATGTGCAAGCAATCATTATGAAGGGGTGAGTAAAACAATATTCATTAGTACAACCTGAAACCAAAAAGAAATTACAAAAAGGCAATACATAAAAGGGAATACCAAGAAGGAATACCACAAAGGATATACCATGAAGCAATACCACCATGGAATACAACAAAGGAGATACCATGAAGGAATACTACCAAGGAATACCACAAAGGAAATACCACAAAGGAATACGACCAACAAATACCACAAAATAATGTATAGTCAGCTCCATACAGATATATATCTATATAAAATGTATCATTAACATATGGATATACTCAATACATTATGTAAAATAGTCTCAAAAATACACATAGTCTCCACAAGACACATAGTCTTCGTAATACACACAATATCCATAAGACACATAGTCTCTATAAGATACACAATCTCTATAAGACACACAGTCTCTAGGTCACATCTAGCCACATAAATATTTTCTCAAATAATTGTCATTCTGGGATACTCATACATCAAACCATTATATCGTATTCACACTCCCACAGAAACCCGCTTAGGATATCTCTAAATTTCATTCTCATTATAAGGTTCCCAACTCCATAGACGGATCATCAAATAGACATCTGCTTTGAATTTTATGGCGGTTTGAAAGATTCCTAAGGGGTTCACTGGGTCATGGTCTAATTCTAGGAGTTGACCACCATGAGTGACCTCCCAGTTCAATAGCCCCTAGGTCTACCACCCCAGGGAAGCTCAGTCGATTGTGGATCACGGTTGACCAACATAGTTGATTGTGGCTCACAGTCGACCACCATGGATGAATATGGATCATTGTTTACCGTGGCCCGATCCTCCACCCTGGTCTGACCCATTTCTGCCCAGACCTGCAAGGTCTGACCTAGTTTTCTAGGACAACCCAGCCCACTGGGCCTATCCCACTGTAGGTAGGCCCAAACCAACTCATCGACCTAGTCTATTCAGTTGTGGTGAATGTCACTGGACCATTTGGAAACCCCACCACATCCCATGCGGTGCTGGACACATCACACCACCGTGAGACTTAGTCTACCAACATTCCTTCCACAGTCCTTCATTCTATGTTTGTTTCTCCAATATCCGAAATGAAAACACCTCTATGACCCTTGGGTCCTAAGCTAAACAGATTCAGCCTCTATTTCGTCTTTAATCCAATCTGAGTTCCCAACCACATTTGGATTCACCCAGAAAGTCGAGCCATGATCAAGAGTATAAAATGGAGAAGAACTAAAAAAATGGGGGAGAGAAAAAAAAGAATTCTAAATGAATGAAAATTTTCATTTGTTCATGTCAGACCCGATTAGCTCTCATTAGATTGATAAACGAAGAGGATAAACTATTCTCCTGACAATCTTGAAATATTAACTCATCCCAAAAAAAAGATCGAACCACATATCAGTATTAATGTGGATTGAACTATGTTCATCTTGTAAATAAAAAATGGGGAAAATAATTCATAAATCAAATTCCCTACCTGGGATATGTATCGTTTGCTGTCGAGGATTGATTGTCATTAGTGATCTATCAGGAACAATATCTGACCTCAATGTTTATTGTCACTGCAGAGATAATTCTATAAGGATTATATCTAGAGTATCTAGAGAATTTATAGTGTTTTGATCCTAACCTTGGGTCCCTACATATCTATTAATTTAAAATAATTAGCGTCTCTATGTCAATGTAACTTTAAAATAAAATAAAATCACTTTTTATTTTATTCATTAAAATGTCAAAAAACTATTTTTTTATAGCTAACCCACACTGGCTGATGTTAGGTACCGCCAATGGAAATCACCACATTACGAACTCAATTGTGGTCTTATATTTTCAATATGAATCACCATTAATGAGTTATAATGATTCTAAAACTAAAATAATTTTATTTATTTATTTTATTTATGGTTACGTCATTGGTGATTTTTCTTTAGATGACCCATGCAGACCAATGTTAGGTCGCACCTATGGTAAAGCCTCAATTATGAGCTCAACGATGCCCTCAGATTTTTGAATTCGGAACCCCAATTATAAGATATTCTACTTTTCCTTGAAATTTGTGCATATTTGCTATTAAAAACAGATCAGTTTTCAATGAATTGTTTCGGGAACACCATGCCACAAAATCCCACGCCAACTCAGGTACTGGTGTCATAATTCTCCCAAATAATTTCTAAAAAATGGTAAAATCTTATTCATTACATTCGCCCCACCTTAAGGTATTACATCCCTAATAATACTGAAGAAGGGTTACTCAAACAAATGAAAGTACTCAACATGAATCCGAGCCTCCCACTCCGATGTACTCTCCAAGAGATTCATGTGCTGCCACTAAACACACATCAATGTAATCGACCACCCATGAAGGATCCTCTCATATGTATCCTCGATTTCTACTGGGTAGTATGAAAATGTTTTCCCATTGTCAATTTTTAGCTCCCCCTAGTCAATGACGTGTGATGTGTCATGCACATACCTCTAAAATTGTGACATGTGGAAGATGTAGTGTAACTGCTCTATCTATAGAGGTAGATAAAAGTGGTATGCCACCTCTCCAACTCTATGTAGCATCAATAATGATATGATGATTCTTGGAGATAGCTTGCCGCCCCGGGCATATCTCAGTAATCTGGGTCGAGGTGATGCATGAAGGAACAAATGGTCTCCTCCTCAAACTCCAAAGGCCTATATTATCTATAAACATAAGAATTCTGTTAGCTCAATGTATTCTTCATCTTCTCCTAGATGAACTATACATTATTTGTACTCACCTCCAACAACTCAATCCCCATGAGTGCTGAATCTCCTGGTTTCATCTAGTAAAGTGGTAACCTATAGGGTCACCCGTACAAGGCCATGAATGTTTCCATAAATATGGTGGAATGATAGAAATTTTTGTAACAAAACTCCACCAGGGGTGGCTGATCCTCCAAACTAAAGAAAAAAATATAATATGCAGGCCCATAACATGCCCTCCAGAACCTGTATGGTCTTCTATTTCTAGACATCTATTTGTGTGTGAAACGCTGTGCTCAAGTGTAATAGAGCCCTAAATGCCACCTATAATCCCTTCCATAACCAGAATGTAAAGAGATCATCACGATCTAAGACTATAATTGATGGAGATACATAGAGCCAAACTATCTCATTTATGTAGTGGTATCCCAATAACTATACTAAACTCTGATCCTAAATAGCTATGAAGTGGGCCGACATGGTGAGTCAGTCAAAAATCACCCAGATGGTATTGTGTCTCTTGGATGTATGTGGTAAACTTGTCACGAAGACCATCAATATACCATACCACTCCAATTCTGTCACCGCAAGGGGTTGATTCAATACTACTGGAACCTAGTGCTTGGCCTTCACCTATTGATAAGTGAGGAATCAGGAAACAAACTATGAAACTCTCTTCATTATCCCTTTCCACCAAAACTGATGTCGAAGGACCTAGTATAACTCTTCCACACCTAGATTTACCACTAAAAGGGATGTATGGAACTCCCTCAAAACCTCCTCCCACACTGCCACTGGAACTATTGTGCGCGCTATTAAAAAAACGACGTGATCCCCAACTTTTGAATATCCATTCGGGGCATGCCCTATGGAAATCTGATCACGTAAAGTCTCACAACTGGTATCCCCATGTTATGCCTCCCAGAATCACTGTAAGAGTGGAGGGGTAACAACCCTCGATAGGAGGTAAGCATCCCATCCCCATATACAATGTATATATACAATGAGGCCAACTACATTGATGCGTCATTCAAAAACTGTAAACTAGATATACTACTGTGAGCATCTTCCCCCACGTTCCCCTTTCCATGAGTATATATAATCTCAAAGTCATAGTCCTATGGTAACTCTATCCATCACCTCTATATCATGTTAATATCCTTTATAGAGAAGATATATTTGACACTCATGTGCTCAGAGTTGACGATAAACTGCTCGCCCATCAGGTAGTGTCTCTGCATATTCAATGTGGAGACTACCACTGCTAACTCAAGATCATGGGATGTGTAGTTTTCTCATGTGGTCTCAACCGGAATAAATCATAGGTAATCACCACTTCCACCTCTATTAGAACACAACCATGCCTCATTCCTGATGCATCATAAAATTCTACATACTCGGTACCCTCCTATGGCAATCTCAAGATGGGAGAACTCATCAATATGTACCTCAACTTCTAAAAATATCATGGAACTTCTACATCCAAATGAAAGGGTGTCCCTTTCATTTAAAATATTTCAACTATTCTTACACTTGAAAAAATTTGGGTTCAAACCTCTGATAGTACACAGCCAAACCAAGGAAACTCTACACCTCGGTAACACTCTTTGGTGGCTCTCAAGAAAGAACCACCTCAATATTCACAGGATCCACTGAAAATTCAGCTTATCAAATGATGTGAACAAGAAAATGGACCTCTAAAATCTATAACTACCACATTGAGATATTCCCATAAAGTTGGTTCTCTCAGAGTGTGTTCAGGACCATCCTTAAGTTTATCGTGTGCTCCTCTTCGGCTACTGAGTAAACTAGGATTTCGTCAACAAAGACCACCAAGAAAATGTATTTGTAATGAAGAATGATTATATTCATGAGTTTCATTAACACTTCTTGGGAGTCTGTTTCACCAAACAGAATCACAATGTACTCATAGTGGTTTTATCAATATCTAATGGTTTTCTTTAGTATATCCACATCTCGTACTTGAAGATGGTGATAACCATATCAGAGATCAATCTTTGAGAACCATGACACCCCTTTCAACAAATCGAAAAGGTCATTGATTCTCAGTAGTGGATACTTATTCTTTATGGTCACCTGTTCTAGTATTAGTAATTCCACGCATAACATCAAGATCCAATCTACCTTCTTGGTATAAAAAATGGGGTTGTCTGGGGTGAAACACTAGGTCTCATGAATCCCTTCCTCTATAAGTCATCCAATTGTACTCTCATCTCTTGAAGCTTTTCAAGATCAATCCAACATGAAATTGTATATATATATACCTTCATAGGGTATTTATAAATGCATATGTATACCTCCCTATGGGGAGGTAATCCTGGAACATCCTCAGGAACGATTTCCTTGTACTCCTCCACCACTGTAGGAAACTGAGGACTCATATCATCCACTTCCTTGAGGGTGACGATATCCAGATGATGATTAATCAGATGCACCCTCTTATGAGTGAGTTCAGCATGCGTTTATTTTGTTTCCTTTTCACCAAAAAGGGAAAAAATGTTCCCATCACTATAGAAAAACCACACTTTTCACCTAAAAAAATCAATCTAATCATGAACTGTGGATAACTAGTCCACATCGAGAATGACGTCGTAATTCATTGTTGTCGCTATCAAGAGATCCCAACCGAAATATTTTCCTCCAAGAGTGTGGTAACATGGTCATAAATAGTGCGTGATCATCCAATATCCCCCCGTATGAGTCTCTAATCGTAAGGGCCAATTCAATAGTTCAACAGGAATCTCTGAGTCTTGAACAAGGTTCATGTAATAAAAATAATGACAGGAACATGTAACATCCCGGTTCTAGGTGATACCCAGAGGTGCCCCGTACTCGGTTGGTCACATGGACTCAAGCACATTTCCCCAATCACCAGAGGCTTCCGAATAGCAGCGAGGGCCTTGGGTGTGATAGTGGGGAAACTATGACCTCATAGGTAGAGTAATGCAGTGGAATGAAAAAGATACCAATAACATACAATAATAGAAGCAGTAACAACATGCCACAAGAAAATAGTGGATGGATGAAAGTAATAAAAAAATAGATCACATATATAAATGATACATGATAAATATATCTATGAAAGCAACCAAACAAGTCACAATGATGGAATACAGTGCTAATACCAAGAATAAAGAAAACAATGAAACTCCAGAAGAATCGTAAACCTCATCTTGATCCAATGATCTTCAGCTTTAAATAAATCAAGTATCTAATGTAGAAGATCCAGGATATTACAAACTTCCCCCTTAAATAAATTCATCCCCGAATTTCCCAAACAAGGTGTCGTGGAAGAATAATACTCGAACAGATCCGGCCACTATGATTGTACATCGACCTCCCTCTCCCAAGTCTCATCTTGTACTCACCAATTCTGCCATAGCACTCTTACCAGAGGAACATACCAGTCATGAAGAAACCTTTCACTACGATAAAAAATCTGGATAGGATGCCCCTCAAACAATTCATCCACCTCTATCTCAACATCCTCATATTGAAGGACATGAGACGGGTCTGAGAAGTAATGTCGTAGCTGAGAAACGTGGAAATTGTTGTGCATAGCCCAATACCTCTGAGGTAACTACAACCGATGGGCAGCCGACCCAACTCTCTCAAGTACCTCAAACAACCCAACCTATATCAGAGAAAGATTTCCCTATCTTCAAATCCTCTTGTGTCCCAACCTTGGCATGACACGTTGAAAAACCTAATCTCCGACCTCTAACTCCAAAGGTCTTCTCTGTCGATCATCATAAGACTTTTTTTGTGACTGTAATGTTTACATTCTCTTCTGAATCTACTCTACATGCTCTATTGTCTCCGAACAAGATGAGGTCCCAGCATAGCTGCCTCTTCTCCCTTCATCCAATATAGGGGTGATCGACATGGCCTACTTTAAAAATCCTCATAAGGTGCCCTATGAATATTTTCTTGAAAACTATTATTGTAGGAAAACTCCAAAAGAGGTATATGCTTCTCCTATGAACCTCCAAAATCCAGGATGCATGCTCGAAGCATGTCCTCTAGCACTGAAATTGTACACTCGGACTTGCCATCTGTCTGAGGATGGTAATCTATACTCATAAGTTCCTATGTACCTTATGCCCTTTGTAATCTCTGCTAGATCAAAGAGGTAAAACAGGGGTCCCTGTCTAAAACAATGGAGTGTGGAAACCCATGTAGACAAACATTCTCTCAGATGTACAGCCCTCCCATGTCATCAACACTGAAGGTATCCTTGATTGGAATGAAGTGAGAACCCTTTGTGAGTTTGTAAATGAAAACCCAAAATGCATCATTCCATCAATACGACCACAGTAAACCTATCATGAAGTCCATCATGACATCATTCCACTTCCATTCGGGAATGGGTAACTGCTGCAAAATCTATTTTGGTCGTTGATGCTCTGCCTTCACCTGCTGACAGGTGGAACACCTCATGAAAAAACTAACAACATCTCCCATCATACCCGACCACCAATACTGATAGTGTAGATCATGATACATCTTGGTGAAACTAGGATAAACTTCCCAAACTGAGGAATGAAAGTCCCGTATCAGCTCCTCACGTATGTCTATTGACACCAATATGCACCCATGAAAATGAAATATCTCATCCTCGCCTATGGTCCATCAAGGTATGGGGTCCTCTGCTGACACAAATTCCTGTACGATTAGGCCTTCAGAGTCTAATAGATGTCTCATTCGCACTCAATCAAGTATATTAGAGGTAACAACTATAGAAGAAAGAAATATATTTCTCTGTCGGTCATGCACCTCCAAATGCATATCAGAGAACCGATCAATAAGATTCCACATACTATTGGCCTCCTGAACTACCTATATAAAAGTCCTCCTACTCAACACATCAGCTACTACATTGCCTTTTCCAATCACGTTGGAAAGCATAAAATAAAATTACTAATGGTACTCAACCCACCTTCACTGTCTGAGATTCAGATCACGGTGAGTGAAGATATTCTTAAGAATTTTGTTTTTGGTGAAAACCAAAAAATTCTCTCCCAAATGATAATGTTTCCAATGGCGTAAGGAATGAAAAACTATAGCCAACTTGAGACCATGCATCAAGTAATTCTTCTCATGTGGCCTCAACTATCGAGATCCATAGGCTATGAATCCTCCCCCCAACATAAGCACTGCTCCCAACCTGATACCCGATGCATCATAGTAAACTATATATCCCTTTCCCGGCTCTAGAAAAACTACTATCAATACTGAAGTAAACCTCCATTTTAGCTCCTGAATATCTGTCTCACTAGAATCTAACCACAAATACTTGACACCCTTCTTAGTATGTCCTATCAGTGGGACTGCTAAGAATTAAAAGTCCTTTATAAAACACATGTAGTAACCATAAATCCCTTTAAAACATATTACCTCAAATAAATTCTCCAGTTTCTCACAGGAAACTACTTCTCTCACTTTAATTGGGTCTACTGATACCTCTGTCTTGGATAAAACATGACCCAAGATGTCAATTTGGTCTATCCAGAAGTTGAATTATGAGAGCTTAGCATATAACTGATGGTCTATCAGTTTACTCACAATGATCTCAAGATGTGTGGCATGGTCAGGTCGAGTGTGAGAGTACACCAAGATATCATCCATGAAGACTACAACAAATAAATCCAGGTATGGATGGAACACCTAGTTCATCAGTGCCATGAAAATTGCAGGTGCCTTCATGGGATTGAACCACCTAACCACATATTCTCATAGACCATACCAGCTCCGAAAGGCTGTAAGAGGTATATCTAATGGTCTAACGCATAACTTATGATAACTAGATCTCAAGTCAATCTTTGAGAACACCCAAGCTCCTTGAAGCTGATCAAAGAGATCACCAGTCTTTGGCAAGGGATAATGGTACTTGACCATCAACTGGTTCAACTTCCGATAATCTACATAAAGTCTAAGGTTATCATCCTTCATATTCAAAAATAGTAAAAGAGAACCCCAATGAGAAGTACTAGGTCGAATGATACCCTTTTCTTGAAACTCCTCTAACTTCTTCTTGAGCTCCTATAACACTAGTATAGCCATTCTATATGGAGGAATGGACACTAGTGCCTCTCCGGGAACATGCTCAAATGAATTTTATACCTCTCGCTCTGGAGGAAACCATTAAAATTCCTCTGTAAAGTCATATTTGAAATGACCCACCAATGGAGGAAGGTGCATATGTGAAGTCCCCTGGTCATCCAAATATAGACTAGTAATGTGGTCTGCAACTCCTCCCAACCCATGATGCTCGGGTCCTACTCTTCTTGTCAGGACATCCCATTAAACCATATGATGAAATGATCCACCCTCTGGTGATTTGAAACATACCCTTAGGAAATAACAGTCGATGAATGCCTTGAAGGGAACTAACCAGTCCATTCCGAGAGTGACATCATAGCCCATCATCTATAAGACAAAGAGGTTTCACAAGAAGTAACACCAACCATGCTCTAGAGGTCACTCCTTGCACTATCATACACACTCCGTTCTTAACCCCAATGGAGTGCCCAACATCAGGACATCAATAGAAATTTTTTTACAGATCCCAAGTCTCTCCATAATAGCAAAAATATGAAACTATGGGAAGACCATATATCGAAAAGTGTTGAAGCTAAAAATGAGGCAAATAAAATAGTTACTCGAATTGTAGAAGGGTTGAGATCCTTATCCTTTTGGATCTTCTCAATTGAAAAGGTCTGGCGTGTACTATGGCCCTGTGACCCTGCCTAACCGCCCTGAGCTAATCTACCCTATTGTTGATGAAACCTTGCCGACTGGATACCACGACCGGGACCTCCACCTCAGCCTGAATGGTTGAAAGAACTCCAGTTCCCAGATTTATGGGAGACTAGTGGTGCTGCTCCTAAATGCGGAGTCATAGAGGAACCCCTACCACCAGCTGCCAGTGAGAAAGAATGAAAGAACTACTGATGATGGGCCACCTTTCCACAAGATCGACACTCCACTGGGTCTCTCGGTCAGTGTGTCCTCATGTGACCGACCTTCCCACATTGGAAGCATACCACCTGGCTACCTGAAGTTGTATCTCGCCTACTAGGATCGTCACGTGTAGTCTCCCTATGGAGCTTCCTACTATTAACAGGAAAAGCACTAACTCTGGTTGTCGAACCGCCCTATCCCACAGCTCTAGAATCCCTCAGGTTGTGCTCCATGATAATCACCTGGTTGACTATAGAAGATATAGTAGTCAACCTGAAGTTGTTCACCTAAGCCCAAATGTCTTGCCTGAGACCATCCTCAAACTTCCTTGCTAGGAATAACTCACCCCTCTATAAAGGGTGTAAAGTGATATAGCTATGTGAAGCGGGAAGAATATTCCATAACTGAAAGAGAATCATGATCCAGACTCATGAACTCTCGGATCGATCAGATCTGATAGTCTCTGGGTAGAATAAATCATAGAAGGTACACTAAAACTCATCCCAAGCCATAACCTGCTAGCATCCCTCCTATTAGATCACATCCCACTATCTCTTGGAATAATCTCAAAGAATATACGAAGAGAGATCGAACCTCCTCTCTATAGGAGTGTCCAAATGCTCATAAATCATAAGCATCACTTCTAGACATGACTCCAAAGACTGTGGTCCTCCATCCCCTGAGAATGTGGGAGGGTGATGGTGTTGGAAAACCCATGTCAATTCTACCACCGATGGGGCAGGAGGAGGTGCTCCCTGAAAGGTCTGAATCATCCTCATAAAGCCCACTCGGAATTGTGAATCAGCACCAGTCTTCGGGATAATGGCTGGTGCCAAGACAGGAACAACTAGAAGATCCATTGGTGGTCCATGATATGCCATATCCAGTGTCTGATAACTTCCTTGTAACTGGCGTACGACCAGAGGAAGCCTTGGTGGAATGACTCTGCAAGTTCAAACACACACCTTAGATCAAGATTATCAAGGACTGAAACATGGATGCACAATAACAAAACATGTGAAAGAAAGAATTAAAGATTTCAAATAAATTGATATAGGGTGTGTATGTCTCATACACAACATGTTCCTTTAAGAATTCACATAAGCGTGTACTTCTGCCAACCCTGGACATGTAACACCCCATACACACGGCATGTTCCTCCAAGACACAGTGTGTACTTGAATCGTTTTCCCCTGCCCAAGTTATTATACATGAATAACCCACACGGTTCCCATAAAACAAGACTACACTGCGTGTTTGTGCTAGACACGACATGTACTATAAGGATCTTCACCAACCCGTGTTTTTAGTCACATGACTGGTTACATGGCTGACTATACATGGCATGTTTGTGCCAGACACGACATGTAGAAACTACCCAAAAAACCACCTATGTCATTAGTCACACTACTAGACACATGGTCTAAACACACAGTGTGTACTTCTGGTACATGGCGAATTCCACTAAAGATTTACCAACCCCATGTATCTACCCACACAACCAGTGACACAGTTAGATACTACACAACATGTACATATGGTACATGGTATGTACTTAAGAAAAACAGTTCCTTCCCAAACAAAAGGATACATGGTGTGTATTAATCATTACACATTGTGTATTCTAGGTTTTTCCAGACAGTAAGCCTTATAAACTACTCCAGAACCAAGAAAAAACACTGAAATGAAAATTAAAGTGCCAAATTATTATCTTTGAGGGGCCATACTCCCCGAAAATCAACGATTGTCATCTTCTACATGTCATATACAAGTATAAAATTTATTGATAAACAAAATACCAATACATGAGGGCCCATAACACATCAAGAACCAATGTTTGGTGTTCATTGAAACGAATCCTTACATATCAGCAGTACCCTATCAAATATCATGTATCCTATCAAGGTGTCTATCACAACAGTATATATATCTAGCACAACATCTATCACAACAGCATGCAATCAGTAATGCACCATAAATGGTACGGAGAGAAATCATGACATGTGATCTCTAGAAAGTGCCTATATGATGCATGAAATGGAATAACCTCATCTCATCAGGTTGTAACAGAAGTGGAACCTCAATAACATCAACAATAACCGCAAAAAACTTGTGAATCAACCAATGGTGAAATGAAATCAACTATAATAATTGAAAAACCAAAAAATAGAAATAATTGAGGTAAATTGGCTTTTCCCTGTACACGATTTAACTACTCCCAAGAACAGCTTCTTACTAAGTAACCATTCCTTCATATCCCTAGATATAGGCTCCAAACAGTATTTCATGAAAGAAATAATCCTCTGATACCACTTTGTAACGTCCCTGTTCTGGGTGCTACCCAGAGGTGCCCCGTACCCGGTTAATCACATGGACTCAAGCACATTTACCTAAACGCCAGGGACTTTTCAATAGAAGAGAGGGCCTTGGTTATGATAGTGGGGAAACTATTCTCTCATTGGTAGAGTAATTAAATGAAAAGAAACAGATAACAATAACATACTATAGTGGAAGCAGTAACAACATGACACAAGAAAACAGTGTAAGACTAAAAGTAATAAACAACTCGAGAACATATATAAATGATGCATGATACATATGTCTAGGAAACCAGACAAACAAGTCACAATTCTGGAATATTTTACTAATCCAAAAAAAAATAAAACTATTAAACTCTAGTAGCATCACAACCCTTATCTTGGTCCCATGCTCTCCAGCACTAGAGCAATCAAATACCTGAAGTAGAAGATCTGGGTTCTTACTAGAACCTGTGTCTATAAATGTTTAAACTAAGGTGGAAAAGACACATAGTGTACCTTAATCCTCCCTAGAGCCTTAGGGTTATATTCCTCCACCACAAGTAGCTATGCACATCCATATCCACCAGCTCCTTGAGACTATCGTGGTCTAACTGGGGGTAGTGGTGGTAATAGCTTGATCCTCTAACCACCTCATGCTGCCTTGCCTAATCCACTTCCAAATCCACCACTCTACGTACCACCCTAATCATGCCTTTATATATGCCTTGATGGCCCCTCAACTGTCACCTAATCGGTTAGAAGATTGGTTAGGAAATCTCATTCCACATGTCTCTGACCGCTGCACGAGTAACAGAAAATGTCTCTCAATGGACTCAAGAAACCTTGGGAGACCCAGACCACTGATCATGTATCTTGGGAGAATCTCTTGAAGTGCCCTCATAATTGGGTCCCTGCAACTGTCATTGAATACCTTCTCTTGAGGTCTCTGCTGCCTAGTTTCTATGGGTAGCTTGAACTTACGGTAACTTCTCCTCTAGAAATATTTCCTCTAGTAGGGCTCACTCAAGTACCAAAATATAAGTAGGAATGATGAGGGATATCATGGAACCCTTGATCTCTCGAAATAAGACTTTCCTGAAGGTATGATCCTTGAATAAAATGTCTTTTACTATATCTTTGGAGTAGTGTGAAATATTGGTAAATCTCACAGAATACTCTGTCATAGTCTTACTTCCCTAGAAAAGATGCATAAGCTCCGATATGTGAACCTACCACAATGTGTCTAGAAAGAACCCCTCTCTGAAGATATTCTCAAATTCATCCCAAGAAAGAGTCATATCACCATGTGTATAGGTCACTAAGCTCTACCATTTCCTTACAGATCTATGAAAAATACTCTCAGAAAGGACATACATCTAGTCGGAAGGCATCCCCATAAGGAGGAAGAAGCAAATAACTTCTTCCAGCCAATCCTACACTTCATGGGGGTCTAGTTCACCCCAAAACCTGGGAGGTTTCTTGTCACAACCCGACCCTACCAGTCTCAAGTCGCAACTACCCGAAGTCCACCTCCATAGGCCAGGGGCTGGCGACAAGCACCGAAGGCATAACAATCTCGGGGTGGCCTTTGCCTAAGTACCTGTACACACACACAACCCACTCGATGCAGAAGTGAAGAGTAACAAGGAAACCAAAGTACAAACATATATAACCCAAACACAGTCATTCATCAACTTCTAAATAGAACATGTAAAGTGCTTAAAAGTACTGACAAGATAACTGAACATAAAAAGGAAAAAACACGCGTCCAACCCAAAAGGTGCCATAACCCGACAACATGTAAACAAAAGTAAACAGTTAGTGAGTCTCACACCTGAAAGTCCTACTACGACCACTGACCGTATCCCAAGATCCTATGTACTCTATGCTCCTCCATAGTCTCGGTCGACCTATCCGTCGTCTGCAAAGGCACACCAGGTGCGGGTAAATCCCAACCAGGGGTGAGTATACAGATACTCAGTAGGATGCCCCAAAAGCTTGAGGGATAAACAAATGAGGTACTAAAATGGTGATCAGTAGAGAGAATAAAGAACAGTGTAAGAGTAAAATAGAGAGAGTTAATCTCAACCCAACAAAAGTAAGGAAGTAGACTCATCCAACCAATAGGAGCTAGACACGGAAAGCACGTGGCATACCCCACGCATCTCCGCCCCTCATAGAAGGAAAGTAATTGAACCCAAGGAGTGGGAATAAACATAGGGTTTGAATATATATATGCTCACCAAGAATCCCGAACGAGAGTGTAAGGGGGTATCCATCTCCAAGCTCAGCCTAGGAAATGTTGCCAACAGTTCTAAGGATATCCATCACTGATGCCCAAAATCCTTGCATGCCAAAGTTGTCTCATCGCTGAACCGTACAACCTAGGGTCTCGCTTCGGTAATCAGGGAGAAAAGGCACTCACTAGCCTCATAGAAAGGGCTAAGTCTGAAAGAATTTGTCAGGTAACCCACTGCCCAGCCTAGCTGGAGGGTAAACCATAAGAGCTCATCGGGTAACCCACTGCCCAGCCCAGCTGGAGGGTAAACCCTATGGTCAACGGTTAAACCACTGCCCAACCCCGATAGAGGGTAAACCCTTAGGTCAACGGGTAACCCACTACCCATCCTCACTGGAGGGTAAAACCTGATATACAGGTGGGTAACCAGTAGGATCGAAATAAAATATGAGATGCTCAATATACAAGAGGGGGGGTGAATTGTATACTTTAAAAATTCCTTTGGAACCTTTAAAGTTAGTTATGAATAACTAGAGTTTCCTTAAGAAAAGGAAAGGGCTAAGTTTAACAAAGTTAAACTAAGTAAATTCACAACACCTCTAACACCGAACTAAAACTAGGAAAGAGATTCCAAAAGCAGGTTCCGGAAATATGATTCCGGAAATTGAAACTTAACAAAAGTTACAATGTGAGATTCTACCTTAAAGCGTATAGAATCTAAACTAATCAGAGTAAGTAAGGAAGTATAAGAAAATTATACTTTCCTAAAGATACAAATTTCAGCGGAATAAAGACAAGTAGTAAAACTACTAGTAACAAGATAATAGTCTTTTAACCCAAAGAGAAGGGTATCCAACAACCTTGGATAAAGGTCTCTTGATTTATACTTTCAAGCAAGTCTGTCTTACCCACACCAGGGTAAGCCCTCGATACGAAGATCAGTGTCTCTGTCTTGCTATCCCCGCAAGCCCTCAACTTCAAGGTAGTTGGCAACCTCTGTCTTTCTCAGCAAGAAAGCCCTCGATCTTTAAGGTAGTCGGCACCTCTGTCTTCCTATCCCCGGAAGCCCTCGAATGTAATCACCAACATTCGGAGTCGCACGAGGCTTTGAGAGTTAATAAGAGACTCTCTCTCTAGAAATCACTTCAACAGCATGTATGCACAAAATCCAAATTGTTCATTCATCCATTGTGAGCTCTTTCAAATGTGCTCCTATTTATAGGTAAGGTCGGCTCCTATCCAACGGTCATATTTTCCTTAAAGTTCAGAGGGACCTGTACACGTGTCACTTAGACAATGGTTAGTTTATAACAAAATTGACGACATCATTTTATAACAAAGTAAGTGTAACAGAAAGTACGACATCGTTTTAAACTCTAACAAAAAGGTTCGGAATAGAAATTTCGGAGTGAAGGTTCGGAGTGAATAAATTTCAAAGTGTATAAAACAATGATAATCAGATTCTGTTTAATAGGAGAATTCGGAATGAGAATTCAGAGTAGGAATTCGGAATCAGAAATCGTAATGAGAATTCGTCATCAGAATTCGTAATGAGAATTCATCATCAGTATTCGTAATGAGAATTTATCATCAGAATTCGTAATGAGAATTTATCATCAGAATTCGTAATGAGAATTCTTTATCAGAATTCGTAATGAGAATTCGGAATGAGATTTCTTCATTAGAATTCGTAATGAGAATTTTTCATTGGAATTCGTAATGAGAATTCTTCTTCAGAATTCGTAATGAGAATTCGGAATGAGATTTCTTCATTAGAATTCGTAATGAGAATTCTTCTTCAGAATTCGTATCCTGAATCTGGAATAGAACTAAGTCAGAATTCATATCCGGAATTCGGAATGAAACTTCCTTATAGTTCTTGTCCAGAACCGAATCCTAAAAACAGAATGCTTTTATATCAAAGTTTTAATGACTCCGAGAAAACGAATCCGAATCTCACACTTAAGAAAAATATGAAAAATATGATAAGGATAATTTTCCTTATAAAAGCGATTTTCCCTAAGAAAGCAATTTTCCTTATAAAAGCAATTTTCCTTAAGAAAGCATTTTTCCTTACAAAAGCGATTTTCCTTAAGAAAGCAATTTTCCTTATAGATAAGGTGTTTGTGATTTTAAAAACAAGATAGAATGGAAAAGTCATAAGGAAAACCTTATTGACTCAACAATCTCCCCCTTTTTGGAAAGCACAAACATCCTTACGAAAAAGCTATTCTAAGAAGAAAGAAACACATTAAAGCTTATCTCCCTTGGTTAAAGAATATAGATGAATACGACTAACTCCCCCTTAGGCTTTGAAACTCTAAGGATCGTATTCATATTTCCGGAGTGATGTTTCTTTAAGAAAAACACCCCCTTAAACAAACTCTTATTAGAGTTCTATTTCCTTGGGTATTTTTCTTTCTCCCCCTTTGATAAGCACTTATTAGATTTCCTCTTTTTCTTAAGGATCTTTTCCTTCTACCCCTTTGTGATTTTCAAAAATAATTGGAGGGAATGGAAAAAAAACTTAACAAAGTACCTGAAAAATTAGTACAAACGAAACAACAACCACAATTCTCATTATATTTGAAATGTCAGCAACAAAAACAGATTACCACAAAAAGATCGGATTGGTCATTTCGGATCTTTCTCCTTCGACATGAGCCCCTTAAGAATTGTCTTGATCTTCTTGAGGTCCTTATGATCTTCTTCAGCTTGCTTTTCTAAGGCAACTATTCTTGCTGACTGAGCTTCAATGACTTCTTCCTGAGCCTTCAACTTTTCTTCCTGGGCTTTCATCTTCTCTTCCTGAGTCTTCATTCTTTCTAGAAAACCGATCCGATGATCCCTTTCAAATTTCCAACTCTGATTAACGGAGTTGAGCTTTCCATTCAGATCTCTCACTTCCTGAATCCGAATGTTCTTTTCCTCCGTCAATTTCTCATCGAATGATGCAGTCATCTCATGAAACTTCTTGTCCTCAGTTTGAAATGCATCCTTAACATTTTCCTGAAACTCATCCAGCAACCTCATCTCTTCCACAGTTTTCTTAGACCAGCTTGTCATCCTCTTGCAAGAACTTTTATGGGCTTCGTAACCAATGAAGAAATTTTTGAACTGGGCTTCAATCTCTACACACTTATCCATAACCATCGATACAGAGTCGGTTTTCTGATTCAGCGCATGTTGGAGCATCTGGCATCTGGAGTCTATACTAGAGAAGGTCGGAATGGTTCCCACCAACTTCTTCAAAGACTGGACAACAAAATCATGTCCCAACGATGATGACTCCGAGTCTGAAATCTTGCTAGGAGAATTTTCTTCCTCAATAAGTTCCAACTTCCTCTTAGAAGAACTACCAGCTTCTTTCCTCATACTCTTTTCTGAACTCGGGGTATCAGCAAGAATTCGTTTCCCCTTATCTTTTTCCAGAATAGAAACCTATTCCGGAGATTTCTTCTCACTGTCAGACACTTGAACAACCAAATCTTCCTCATCAGCAACTTCTACATTTTCCTTCTGAGCAGCATCAAGTGAAAGATGTTCTTCTTCTCTTAGACAAGAAACTTCTTCTTCACCTTTCTCTTCTTCCAATTCAGGAGTAACAAGCTTTGAAGATTGAGCTTCAGATGTTCGGAGCGACAGGTGTTCCGAAGGAGTTCCCTTGTATTCATCTACTTGTTTGAGCACATCTCCTATCTCACCACTTCCTTCAGCAGCTTCTTCAACTTCTTCCACTTGCTCTACTTCCTCAGTAGCAACAGCCTCTTCCGGAGTAACAAGATTTCTTCCTGGAGTCTCAGGTAGAGATTCCAGAGAGAAAGATCTCGGTACGGGAATGGTTGCTGAAACCATTTCGTTGAATTTTAACAAGGCTTGAGCTACCTCAGCCTCGGACATTTTCTTCTTCAGTTTCTTCTCCTTTGCTTGTTTCTCGAGCTCATCAGCATCCTTCTCTTTTAGAGCTTTAGCCTCTGCAGGATCCAATCCGAACTGCGGATCTCCTTCCTTTCTCTTCTCCTTGTCAGCTCTCCACTTTGCTGCAACCTCATCAGTATAGGTTTTATTCTTCTTAGACTTAGGAGGTGCGGAGTGGACTTCTTTAGACTTGGGTTCCTCAGCTTCGACTACCACTTCTTTCAGCTTCCTCTTCCTTACTGGCTTGGATGATTCCGGATCAGCCACTCTCGGAGTCACTTCTACTTGTGGAGGTAGATCAATAAACTTCCCTGACTCCTTGTCAAAAGCTATATTCATTCTCTTAAGAGTGGCATCACTGAGCATCATGATTTTGAAAACTTTCGACTTAGAACTGCAAGCTACCTTAAAATATTCTAGGCACCTAACTATAAGCTTTGAAAATATTGCTGGGTACATCACAATCTGAGCTCTCAGATTCCCCTTCTTCAGATTTTCAATATTAAGAAGGATATGCTTCATCAGGTTGAACTTCCTTAGATTTATCAGAAAATCTAAGATATATATCTCACTTTTCTTTAGGCTATCCTTATCTCCTTTTCTCGGTACAATAAGGCCTTGCACCCATAACTCCAGAATCCGGAAGTTTGTAGAAAGACTTGCTATTTTCGGAGCCTTGTCATCATCCAATCCGAGAATTTCTAATGCCTTTTCCTTGTTGAAGCTACCCAAAGAGTCTGGCAATACGTGGGAAATAAACTCAGCTTCCCCTTCATAACTTAGCCCTACCAAGCTTGCAGCCTTGGTGTAAGAAAGCTTATATGTCTTGCCATACGATTTGAAAGAAAATTTTTCTCTATTATCTTCCTCGAAGAAAGCAACCGACTCATAAAACTCGACAAGCAAGTCAGAGTACACTTCATCTTGGTTGCCGGTTTTTGATACCGCAACTCCTTCCCAGCCATTCAGCTTGATATTCTTTGAAATAATAGAATCGTAGTTGCTGAAGAAATTCGGATGAACTAACCTCTCTCTGTAGACTAACCACTGAGAAATGGGCTTGGTTGAAGACATTTCTTGAGAAGCTAACTCTGCAGACATTCAGATTAGAATTCCTCTGAGAAGTTCGGAATCGAGAAGACTGAAGTTCGGAACTGAGAAAACTGTGGTTCAGAACGGCCTTAAATCGAAGAGTCTGAGCTTCCGCACGCAAAAGCTTGAAATCGATGTGGGACGAGAAAATAGGGTCCCCTTTATATAGGCAATGGGATGACGGTTCAACTTCCTCGGTTGATCTAACGGTTTAGAACGATCTGAGATCAGATCTAACGGTTGAAAGCTTGAATCCGATCTTTTTGAGGTTTTATTAAAGTAAAGAATTAAGAAATCCAAAAACCAAAAACAAACTATAAGAAATTGCCAGCAAGTAAAATATGATTACGAAAACTTCAGTAAGGAAATCATACCTTTCGGATTAGCTTAGGAAAGTTATTCGTAATGGATAATATAAAGACGACTACAAAAAACTCAATACGAAAAACTAAATACGAAAAACTAAATACGAAAAACTAAATACGAAAAACTCAATACGAAAAACTAAATACGAAAAACTCAATACGAAAAGACAAAATTTGGTACGAAAATCTGGTTATGAAAGTCCCAGTACGAAAGTTGTCCATTCCGGAAATTTTCAATAAGAATACTTTCATTCCAGAAGTATTCTGTACGAAAATATCCATTCTGGAAAATGGTAGTTCCGGAAATTCCATTCCGGAAATTTTCGTTCCGAAAAATTTGAAAACAAATTTTGAAAAAAACTTTGTTAGACAATCAATCAAATGTACTCCCCCTATGAAAAGAAGTTTATTACTGTAAGGAGACTTTTTCAACAGAAAGTTAATTAAGGAATATTACCTTACGGTTATCATTCCTAACTTATGTTTAATATATTCAAATCTATCAGAAGGCAAGGATTTTGTGAAAATATCAGCAAGTTGATCTTGCGTTCCGATAAACTGAAGAATAATATCTCCTTTAAGTGTGTGATCCCTAAGAAAGTGATGCCTAATATCTATGTGTTTTGCACGAGAGTGATGTGCAGGGTTTTTACTTAGGGCAATGGCACTTGTGTTATCACACAAAATTTGAGTTTTAGTAAAACTCAAGCCATAGTCTGTGAGTGTGTGTTGCATCCACAACACTTGTGCACAACAACTTCCAGCTGCTACATATTCGGCTTCAGCAGTGGAAAGTGCAACAAAATGTTTCTTCTTGCATGACCAAGAAACTAATGAATCTCCTAAGAAATGACAAGTTCCGGATGTACTTTTCCTATCCATTCTACATCCACCAAAGTCAGCATCAGAAAAGCTTTTTAGAACAAAATCATTTCCAGAAGTATAAAATAATCCTAGATCCATGGTTCCCTTAAGGTAGCGAAAAATTCTTTTTACTGCATTTAAGTGAGATTCCTTAGGATTGGATTGATATCGTGCACATAAGCATACAGAAAACATTAAGTCTGGTCGACTAGCTGTTAAGTAAAGTAGAATTCCAATCATACCTCTAAAAGATGTTTGATCTACTGGTTTCCCAGCTTCATCAAGATCCAACGAGTTTGAAGTACCAATAGGAGTACTTATACTCTTAGTGTTGTCATAACCATACTTTTTAAGAAGATCTTTAATATACTTATGTTGAGATATGTAGGTTCCTTCTGGTTTTTGAGAAATTTGAAAACCAAGAAAAAATGTTAACTCACCCATCATACTCATTTCAAACTCAGATTTCATTAGACTAGCAAAAGAGTCAGTCAAAGATTGCTGAGTTGAACCAAATATAATGTCATCAACATAAATTTGAACAATAAAAACATTTTTCTTATCTTTCTTTATAAAAAGGGTTGGATCTGCATTTCCCTTAACGTAGTTATTTTGAAGCAAAAATCCAGTAAGTCTATCATACCATGCTCGTGGGGCTTGTTTAAGGCCATACAAAGCTTTGGTAAGTCTATAAACATGATCTGGATGTTTTGTATCTTCAAATCCAGGAGGTTGTTCAACAAAAACTTCCTCTTGAACATAACCGTTAAGAAAAGCACATTTCACATCCATTTGGAAAAGTTTGAAATTAAAGAATGCTGCAAAGGCAAGTAGAATGCGGATAGATTCAAGTCTAGCTACTGGAGCATAGGTTTCTTCATAGTCTATTCCTTCTTGCTGATTATAGCCTTTAGCAACAAGTCTAGCTTTATTTCTAACAATGACTCCATTTTCATCACATTTGTTTCTGAAGACCCATTTTACTCCAATAACAGAAGTTTCCTTAGGTCTTTCAACCAAGGTCCAGACTTTATTCCTTTCGAATTCATTTAGTTCATCTTGCATTGCTTTGATCCAATCATCATCACCTAAAGCTTCATCAGTGCTTTTAGGCTCTAATTGGGAAAGAAATGCTAGATGTTCTACTTCATTTCTTAAGGAACTTCTAGTCCTTACAGGTTGATTTACATCACCAATGATACTATCACTGGGATGATTCTTAAGAAACACCTGATTTGGGTTTTGTAAAACCTGTTCATCAACATAGGGTAGAAAGTCTTCTGGGGTAAATGTTTCAGAAGTATCTTCTTGAAAAATTTCCTTATCAGAAGGTTCTTCTATCAAAGGATGACAATCAGTTTTTGAAAACACATCCGAAGATGTAGGTTGGGAGGTTTTAAAAACAAAAGGGTCTGATTCATCAAATTTTACATGTACTGTTTCCTCAACAGTACAAGTGTTTTTATTAAAAACTCTATAAGCCTTAGAGGTTGTGGAATATCCTAAGAAAATTCCTTCATCAGACTTTGGTGCGAATTTATGTAAGTTATCTTTAGTATTCAAAATGAATACTTTGCAACCAAAAACCTTGAAGTAGGAAAGTCTTGGTTTTCTACCATTCCATAACTCATAAGGAGTTTTATTAAGAAAAGGTCTAATCAAAACTCGATTTATAGTATAACAAGCAGTACTTACAGCTTCAGCCCAGAAATGTCTAGTAATAGAATATTCACTCAACATGGTTCTAGTTATCTCTTGAAGAATTCTATTTCTTCTTTCAACTACACCATTCTGTTGAGGAGTTCTAGGTGCTGAAAAATTGTGAGTAATACCTTTCTTACTACAAAAAGTTTCAAAATCAGAATTTTGAAATTCTCCTCCATGATCACTATGAATAGTTTTCAATGGAAGGTTTTTCTCATTTTTAACTTGGGCTCTAAAACTTTTGAAATAAGAAAAAACTTCAGATTTCCTTGCTAGAAAATATACCCAAGTAAATCTAGTGTAATCATCAACTAGAACAAACACATAGTATTTGCCTCCAATGCTTCCAGTTTGTGTTGGACCGAAAAGATCCATGTGCACTAACTGTAATGCATCGGTTGTTGAGACTTCACCGATTGACTTAAAACTGGATTTATGTTGCTTGCCATATTGAAAAGGATCACAAACTTTAGAAGAATCAAATCTAAGCTCCGGTAGATCCTTAACTAGTTTCTTCTTAGAGAGTTTACATAGTTTTCTAAGATTACAGTGTCCTAGTCTTCTATGCCATAACCAAGAATGATCTTCCATTGCACTTAGGCAAGGTAAATCTTGGCTTCTTAGGTCTTCTAAGTTTAAGGTGTAAACATTCTCTTGCCTGTTGGCTGAGAGAATAAATTCTTCCTTGGAATTGTGAACTAAGCATTTATCATTCCTAAAATTCACAAGGTAACCTTCATCACATAACTGACTTATGATAATGAGGTTGTGCTTAAGACCTTTAACAAAAAGAACATTTGAAATCAAAGTTTTACCTAAAAGAACAATATTACCAATACCAACAATCTCTCCCTTAGCATTGTCTCCAAAAGTTACATTTCCTCCTTTCGTTTTGATAATATTTTCAAAAAAACTTTTGTTACCAGTCATATGCCGAGAACATCCACTATCCATGTACCAAATATTGTTGCTGGAACTTTCTTTATTTTCCTGAAATTAAGAACAAAGTTAGACTTTCGGAATCCAAACTTGTTTGGATCCGAGATTTCCAGACAATAAAATTTTAGGTATCCACATTTTCTTAGAAAAGTAAGCTTTATGAAAACCTAAGGATTGGGTTTTGTTTAAGGAACAATTTCTTGCCCAGTGACCACCACATTGACATTTAGTGCAAAATGGGGCACTTTGAGGAACAAAATAATTGTTACTAAAAACTGGTTTTGCATGGGTATAACCAAATCCGGATTTATTTCTTAAAGGTCGTATTTGAGAATACATCTTATCAAAATTTTCTTTACCATGGGTAAAGTTTGATAAACACTTCTTTAAGGAAAAAATTTCGGACTTGAGTTTTACAACCAAGTTTTTATCCTCAGAATCATTAGTTTTGGAACTAGAGTTAGGCTCGAAAACATTTTTCTTAGAAATTACTTTTTCTAACTCTTTAGAAAGTTTATTCTTCTCAGAACATACTTCCTCAAGATTTTTTGAAATACTTTCAAAATCAGCATTTTTCTTATCAAGATCTTTAGAAAGATCTGATATCTCTTTAGTAAGAATAGAATTCCTAGAATTTGCCTTATCGAGTTTCTTGTTGAGTTTGGAATTCTCAATCTCTAGAAGTTCAGCAAACCTAGAGACTTATTCATAAGTAGGTAAAGTATTTTCCTCATCAGAAGATGATTCTTCATCAGAAGAGTTATAATACTCACTATCATTAGGATTTAAGGAAACATTGGTCAATGATTCAACATTTCGTACCTTAGCCATAAGACAATGATTATCAATAGGTAATCTGGCTATAAGACCAAGATTCTTCTGTCCTGAAGATTCATATTCAGAAGATTCATCTGAAGAGTCACCACCACTGGCACTCTAGGTGTCATTAGCTTTCAAAACTTTCTTAGCTTTGGCTTTGTAATACTTCTTCCTGTTCCTGTCTGAATGCCTTTCCTTCCTTTCTTTCTTTTTGAGCATAGGGCAATCAGGTCTAATATGTCCAGCTCTCTTACATTCATAACAAGTAACATCTCCATCTTTCTTATCTTTCCTATTCTTCTTCTTATACTTGGATTGAAAGTTTCTCTGTCCATCTATTTTGTTCATCCTTCGAGCAAGATTGGCTAGCTCATTTTCTGAGACTTCACTGTCACTAGATTCGGATTGGAAAATGACTTTCTTCGATTTGGATCTGGTTACTCTCTCAGGAGTCTTAGCTTTCATCTGATTCGAAGTTGTAGTAAAAGCAATAGTACCATTTCCATTCTTCTTCTTGATGTTGTCAGCATCTCTCTTCATTCTGGTCTCATGTTGTAGAAGAGTTCCAAATAATTCATCAAGAGAGATTTGAGTGACCTTCCTGTTCTCATCTATAGCTGTTCTCTTGGATTCCCACTCATTGGGCATAATGTCAATTATCTTGTCCACAAGAGCTTCATCATCTAAACCTTTTTCTCCCATAGATTGTAGACTGTTGACGACTGTCATAAATCTTTGTTGAACTTTACAGATAGGTTCTCCATAAGGAAAATTGAAGCCATGATATTCAGCTCTAAGCATAGCTCTTCTAGTCTCAATCACCTTAGAAGTCCCAAAATGTGTAACCTCTAACTTCTTCCATATACAGTTAGCTTCTTCAAAAGAAGAAATTTGGCTATATATATTTCTAGTCATTGAACATAATAAAGTATTGCGTACCTTATAGTTGAGTTGATATTCTTGCTTTTCCTGGTTAGTAAAGGTTCTGACTTCCTTGTCAGGAATTTTATAATCACCAGTAAGCATGAAAAAGTTGTCTACTCCAGTATTGATAACAAAAGTCTTCATACGATCTCTCCAGTACTCATAATCATTACCATTGAAGATTGGTGGCCTTGTAGGATTCAGATAGTCAATAGATCCAACATTAATTCCTGCCATACTAAAGGAAACTTTTGCACACAAACTTGTTAGTAGCAAAAGATTCGTAATCAAAAAGTTCGGAATGAGAAAATTTCGGAATGGATATATCGGAATGACAGAGTTTGGAATGGAAAAGTTGAGCAAGAAAAACTTGTATGTGAGTACAAGTATTTCAGTAACCAAGGCTCTGATACCAAATGTAAGAATGGTATAGAGTAAGAGGTTTCCAACCTCTGATACCAATTGTAGGATCGAAATAAAATATGAGATGCTCAATATACAAGAGGGGGGGTGAATTGTATACTTTAAAAATTCCTTTGGAACCTTTAAAGTTAGTTATGAATAACTAGAGTTTCCTTAAGAAAAGGAAAGGGATAAGTTTAACAAAGTTAAACTAAGTAAATTCACAACACCTCTAACACCGAACTAAAACTAGGAAAGAGATTCCAAAAGCAGGTTCCGGAAATATGATTCCGGAAATTGAAACTTAACAAAAGTTACAATATGAGATTCTACCTTAAAGCGTATAGAATCTAAACTAATCAGAGTAAGTAAGGAAGTATAAGAAAATTATACTTTCCTAAAGATACAAATTTCAGCGGAATAAAGACAAGTAGTAAAACTACTAGTAACAAGATAATAGTCTTTTAACCCAAAGAGAAGGGTATCCAACAACCTTGGATAAAGGTCTCTTGATTTATACTTTCAAGCAAGTCTGTCTTACCCACACCAGGGTAAGCCCTCGATACGAAGATCGGTGTCTCTGTCTTGCTATCCCCGCAAGCCCTCAACATCAAGGTAGTTGGCAACCTCTATCTTTCTCAGCAAGAAAGCCCTCGATCTTTAAGGTAGTCGGCACCTCTGTCTTTCTCAGCAAGAAAGCCCTCGATCTTTAAGGTAGTCGGCACCTCTGTCTTCCTATCCCCGGAAGCCCTCGAATGTAATCACCAACATTCGGAGTCGCACGAGGCTTTGAGAGTTAATAAGAGACTCTCTCTCTAGAAATCACTTCAACAGAATGTATGCACAAAATCCAAATTGTTCATTCATCCGTTGTGAGCTCTTTCAAATGTGCTCCTATTTATAGGTAAGGTCGGTTCCTCTCCAACAGTCATATTTTCCTTAAAGTTCGGAGGGACCTGTACACGTGTCACTTAGACAATGGTTAGTTTATAACAAAATGGACGACATCGTTTTATAACAAAGTAAGTGTAACAGAAAGTACGACATCGTTTTAAACTCTAACAAAAAGGTTCGGAATAGAAATTTCGGAGTGATGGTTCGGAGTGAATAAATTTCAGAGTGTATAAAAAAATGATAATCAGATTCTGTTTAATAGGAGAATTCGGAATGAGAATTCGGAGTAGGAATTCGGAATCAGAAATCGTAATGAGAATTCGTCATCAGAATTCGTAATGAGAATTCATCATCAGTATTCGTAATGAGAATTTATCATCAGAATTCGTAATGAGAATTTATCATCAGAATTCGTAATGGGAATTCTTTATCAGAATTCGTAATGAGAATTCGGAATGAGATTTCTTCATTAGAATTCGTAATGAGAATTCTTCATTGGAATTCGTAATGAGAATTCTTCTTCAGAATTCGTAATGAGAATTCGGAATGGGATTTCTTCATTAGAATTCGTAATGAGAATTCTTCTTCAGAATTCGTATCCTGAATCTGGAATAGAACTAAGTCAGAATTCATATCCGGAATTCGGAATGAAACTTCCTTATAGTTCTTGTCCAGAACCGAATCCTAAAAACAGAATGCTTTTATATCAAAGTTTTAATGACTCCGAGAAAACGAATCCGAATCTCACACTTAAGAAAAATATGAAAAATATGATAAGGATAATTTTCCTTATAAAAGCGATTTTCCTTAAGAAATCAATTTTCCTTATAAAAGCAATTTTCCTTAAGAAAGAATTTTTCCTTACAAAAGGGATTTTCCTTAAGAAAGCAATTTTCCTTATAGATAAGGTGTTTTTGATTTTCAAAACAAGATGGAATGGAAAAGTCATAAGGAAAACCTTATTGACTCAACATAACCCACTGCCCTACCCCACTGGAGGGTAAACCTAGAACTGGTCTGTTAACTTCGCACTACCCATACCATCACTGGGTGTCACTAAAATCGCTACCATGCATTGTTTCAGAGTGCGTCAAAGTAACCTCTGACCAATTCCCTTTTCATGTTTCCACATTTAATGATATCTAGAACAAGGCTCTTCATTCCCAAATAGATTACACCATTTCAATCCTCGCAGAAAAACATGTGATATATACTATTTACTCGCTTGAAACAGACTCCCAACGAAAAAGTTATTCAACCCCGCTCTATGCCCTTATGGTATCTTGGGGGTCCCACACCTCGGTACTGAAAAAAGGGAGGGCGAACTACGCCATCATGATGCTCTCAGAAAAACACGCCAAATCAACTATTCATTCGCCCCAAACGGACGTCTGAAGAAAAAGTCGCAAGACGCTACACACAGCTTTAAAGACGGCCTATGGGGCCCATGCCTCAACTCCGGCTTCAATTCCTGAAACTACCCTAGACAACTTTGTCTTGATTCCAGAGTCACAACACTGCTAAAAGCACCTAAAACGGACTTTGGATGTGCTTTCTACATCTGAATGAAGAATCTCGATGAAGCACTAAATGACATTTAACGGGCGTATCAAGCCCCGAGCCCCCCGTCTCAGAAATTAAAAATCCTCGAGACCATATCAAAACCTCTGTCTAGATTAGAGGATTCTGTTTCTGCAGACGACATGCAATTCCGATACCTGGTTTGAGAAAAAGATATGTTTTAACGTCATTAGACGATGAAGGGGTGGGTCGGACCGGTTCGGCCGGTCCACCCCTTTAGACCGGCGGTCCGCGGCTCGACCACCAGGACCGCCCGGTCCACCACGTCCCACGGTTCACTGCGTGGGCCGCAACGCATATCACATACCAGATTAAGCAGGTCTGGTCATTTTTCCATGAGGCCCATGCTTTGCGGGTCTCAGTCAGATCCTAGGGTTGCAACGACCCTGGTCTCACATGCCGCACGCCGACCGGCGAAGCCGGTCAGCACGCCCTCCTGCTACTCAGACCGCCGGGCTGTCGTCCCTCTCGCTCGCACCGACTGTCGGGTAGTCATGCTGCCACCTGGGGAGTCACCGCACCACCGAAGACCACTGAGAACCCGCGCAGTTGCCTGGGAAGCCCGCTGCACCGCCGCTTGGATTCGCCGGACCGCCCTAGAACTGCCGGAAAACCAAGGTTTTGGCCAGAAAACCTCCCGAGGCCACCTCGAACGCCCCGTGACTCGGATTTTCTATTCGAAAAGGGAGTTGGAAAGCTTGGATCGAACCCTACGCATATATGGAATTCTCTAGAAAAAAAAACAGCATTTCAACACTATAATTTGAGTTCAATGTATATGCGGAAATTAAAAACGAAACACACGAACCTACCTCGCAGGGCGTAGCCCGTCGCTTCACGAACGACCCGCCGGAGCCGCAACCACCTTGCTGGGGAGGAGGATATTGAAGGGAGATGGATCCTTTGTTGGGAGAGCCTCCTACTGAGGAAATACAAGGAGGAAGAAGGGAGGGGTGGAGGTGTTTAAGTAGGGAAAAGAATTAAAATTTAATTAATTTCAATCACCCACCAGTAGTCCCGTACCCGAACTCTTGACGGGGTCAGGGTTAAGCCACCCCTTGGGTACAATCCACGTTCTGAGCACAACAAAAATCTCAGAATTTTAATCTGAGCCTCTTTTCAGGAGTTATAAAGTTCACGCTCGAGGCTGATAAATTATGAAAACGCCCCTGGTGGTACTTTCCACATAAGGGTCGTGCCCGCGAATGTTACACCCCTCATAGGGTAAATGGTATGCTCCAGACTCAACGGTGCCCTTGGTTTTCCCATCTGAGGAACCGTTTAAGAGTTTTTTTGTTTATTTGGCGTGTCTAGTGTGAACACACTTAAAATTTAATTCCGGCCACACCGGGGCTCGAAATCACATGCTGTCTGAACGCCCTGCTCCGGAATAACATCAAGAAAATTTCAAAGTCTTACAGGTTCAAAAAATAAGTTATTAAATCATTCCCTCCTTCAAGTTTTTCTTCCCCAAAAAACAAAACTAAAAAAACATCTTGGGATACTGCGCCCGCATCTGGCTCTTCTGTTCCCAGGTTCTCTCCTGCACCCACCCATGCTACCACAACCCGCAAACCAAAGGAATGGTCCATCCACATAGGGTACACTCCTGTCGGCCCTCAATCTCCACCAGGTGCTCCGTAAAGGTGGCTCCATCCTCAATGTCCAGCTCTCCTCAGTCGATAACGTGCGTGGGGTCGTGCACGTATTTCCTCAGCTACAACATGTGGAAGACATCATGAAACCTCTACAGATGTGGGGGTAGAGCAAGACGGTAGACAACCTCACAAAGAATGTGCACAAACTCAAAGGGACCAATGAACCTCGATGATAGCTTTCCTCCCTGGCCGAACCTTCGTGTTCCGCACTGCTGGGAGACCCTCAAAATGACATGCCCCTCTGCTCGAACTCCAAAGGCCTGCGACGACGATATGTGTAGAACTTATGTCTGCTCTAAGCCATCATCATCTGATCAAGAATGAACTACACCTTATCTCTCATCGCCCGAACCAACTCTGGGCCCACGAGGGAGGTCTCCCCAACCTTCGTCTAGCTCAACGGTGACCGGAAAGGTCTCCCGTAGAGGGCCTCAAAAGGTTCCATACCTATAGTAGAGGTGTAACAGTTGTTATACACGAACTCTACTAAGGGAAGGTGATCCTCCCAGTGTAGGAAAAAGTATAACACACATGCCATGGGAATATCCTCTAACTCCTGGATAGTGTGCTCCGTCTTCCAGTCCGTCTGGGGGTGAAAAGCTGTACTCATCCACAGCTGAGTCCCAAATGCCTCCTACAGGCCTCGCCACAATCACAACGTAAACCTCACATCGCGGTCAGAGAGGATCGTCGAGGGTACTCTACGATAGAGGATGATCTCCCAAACATACAACTGCCCTAGAATCTCCATCGATCTATGCTCCCTGATGGCACGGAAGTGTGCCGACTTCATGAGTTGGTCCACTATCACCCAAATGGAATCATGGCCCTTTGCTGTGCATGGAAGTGTTGTGATGAATTCTATAGATAATCCATCCCACTTCCACTCTGGAATATAAAGGAGATGAAACAACCATTCCATAACCTAATGCTCTACCTTTACCTGCAGATAGGTAAGACACTGAGAAATGAAGTCAGCTACGCTCTGCTTCATGCCAGACCACCAAAACTGCCGCTGAAAGTCTCTGGACATATTCCCCACACTGGGATGTACAACCAAGGGATAAGTGTGGAATTCTTGTATCACCTCTTCCCTCATTTCCACTGGTACTATAGATAGCCCCTAGAACAAGATCTGATGATTCCCTCCTTCAGAATACCCATCGAGTGCATCGCCCGTGGAAATCTGATCATGCAGTACCTCCCTATTGAAATCCCCCAGCTGCGACTCTCTCACACGCTCAAGGAGTGAAGGAGTCAACATCATCGACTGCAGAAAATTTGTACCCTCCTACTCCACCAAGGTTAGCTATAGGGAAGCCAACTGCTCTGAAGCTTCCCACACTAGACAAGTCAGGGACTTCCTGCTAAGGGCATATGCTACTACATTTCCCATCCCTGGAGTGTAGAATATCTCGAAATCATAGTCTTTTAGAAGCTACAACCATCACATATGCCTCATATTCTGATCCCTCTGAGTGAATATGTACTTGAGGCTCTGGTGGTCTAAGTTGACCACAAAACAATCACCCAGAAGGTAGTGTCTCCATAGCCTCAAGGCGAAGAATACCGCTGCCAGCTCCAAGTCACGAGTCACATAATTCTGATTGTAAGGCCTCAAAGACCTCGACCCATATACAATCACTGCCCATTGCTGCATCAGCACGCACCCAATATAAACTCTTAAAGCATCACAATATACCACGAACTCAATTCCCTCCTCTGGAAGACTCAGCACTAGAGTACTAGTCAACATCTGCCTCAACTCCTTGAAGGCCTACTGGAACTGATCAGTCCAGGTGAAAGGTCGTACCTCCCATGTCAATGTGGTCAAAGGGCTAGCAATCCTGGAGAAATATTCCATGAACCTCCTATAGTACCCTGCCAAACCAAGGAAGCTCCGCACATCAGACACATTATTGGGTGGATCCCAAGCAAGCACTGCCTCTATCTTTGCGGGATCTACGGCTAAACCCTATTCTAAAATGACATTCCCCAAAAAGTTAACATCATGAATCCAGAACTGACACTTCGAGAGCTTCCCATATAGCTGGTGCTCCTGAAGTATGTCTAAGACCATCCTCAAATGCTTCATGTGCTCCTCCTCTGTCACAGAGTAGATGAGTATGTCGTCAATAATGATGACCACTAAGCGGTCCAAGTACGGTTGGAAAATCTGGTTCATCAAAGCCATGAAGACAGCAAGGGCATTCGTCACGCCAAAGGGAATCACTAGAAACTCGTAATGCCCATAATGACCATGGAAAGCCAACTTCACAATATCAGCCTCACGAACCCGCAACTGGTGGTAGCCGGATCAAAGATCAATCTTGTAGAACAACTTTGCACCTCTCAACTGGTCAAATAGGTCATCAATCCTCGGAAAAGGGTACTCTTTCTTTATCATGGCCTGATTCAGGTGACGATAATCCACACAAAGTCACAGACTCCCATTTGCCTTTTTCACAAACAAAATCGGAGCTGCCCAGGGGAACACACTGGGCCTGATGAATCCCTCTCATTAAGGTCATCCAACTGAAGTCGTAGCCCCCAAAACTCTGTGGGTTCTATCCGATAAGCCTCACATGATATCAGGATAGCCCCCGGCTGCAAGTCAACACAGAACTCCATCTCGTACCTTGGAGGTAGTCCTATGACATCCTCAGGAAAAATGTCCATATAGTCCTCTAAAATGGTAGGGATCTAGGTGCTTATAATGTCTCCTAATCTGAGAGCCATTCTCTCCAACTGGTGAGGAAAAGGTGGTGGTCTCCTTCTTTGAGTACCCATCAGCTCTGCCACAAGGTCTCGCTCACCAAGGATGGTGAACCTCGTCCCATCAGAATGCACACATCTGACTCGTCTGCGATGACAATCAATCTGGGAGTGAACCATATAAATCCAATACATGCCCATGATGATGTCGTAAGGTTCCATCATGATGACCAATAGGTCTGACATGAAACTCTATCCTCCGAACGACATTTCGCACTGTCTGCAAACAAAGGTCACTAACGATGCACTTCCTATAGGAACCTCGAGGTTATGCGTAGGTGTCAGTACCTCTACTAGGAGCTCCAACTCCCATACCAAAAGCAGAAATATAAAAGAGTGGTTGGCGCCTATGTCTACTAGTACCAAAGCAAGCATAGAGTAAACACAAAGCGTACCTCGGACCATCTTGTGTGCTGGGATGTCACGAACACCCATAGCCTGAAGCTGCCTACGACCCCTACTGATAGCTCCCTAAGCCTAGCATGGGCTGCACGGTGGTGGCGGTGGAAGGGACTCGAAACGCCATCCCCCACCTCCAGGTCCTGCCGCTCTGCCTGCACCACCTCCCTGAGGACCACCCTGTCCTCTCCTGGGAGATCCCTAGTCAAGGCGCAGCCTCTGCCGCTGCGGTGAACCCACTGGATACCATGGCTGCTCGGTACACCTGGTCGGGAAGTCCCATGCTAGGTGACCCCACCCATCACAAGAATAGCACCGACTCTCTCTTGACTAACCTAGTGCTCTATAGAGCCACTATGGTGTACGACCCTACCCCTGAGTCTTATCACGGAAGGGTCTCCTCGACTGAGGCTCTTCTCTCTATCACTTTCCTGCTACAGAAGAATCTACTCTGAAGTGGCCACTGCTAGGCCCTTCCAGCTAGCATCCCTCAGCCTAGAAGCTCCATGTCACGATCACCCGCTCTAGCATTCTGACATAAGTACGGATGCACAGGGGCACTACACTAGCATGGATCTCCATGTGAAGTCCTTGCTCAAACTTCTGCGCCCGAAAGTAACAATCACGGACCATATCTTGTGAGTAGCATGTCAGATCGGTAAACCGGGCCGAGTACTATGGTACGATCATCCCCCCTTGCTTCAGCTCTAGAATCAACTGAATCCGAATAGAGTGTATACAAGAGGGGGAGTAATCCTCCCGAAAGAGCCGTTGGAAGCTATCCCATGTGGGAGATGACTCATCGTGGGTCTGCGTAACAAACCCCCACCAATGTCTGGCCGTCTCGAGGAAGAGGATGGAAGACAGGGCTACCACTTGGTCCACTGGTTTCCATACCAGCCTGAAAAGTCAGTCCACAGACTCTATCCAGTCTTCCACTACCTAGGGATCTGGGTCCCCATGGAACTTTTCCGGCCGCTGATGCTGGATGTCTCGGAGCGCACTCAGCTTGCGCTCAACCACGATCTGTGCTGCTGGTACTAACTGCTGCTCTCCAGATGGAGTGGCTACTGCTAAACCACTAGGTGTAAGGGGATTATGTAAGGGTCCTTGAACTGATGCCTCATCACTCTCCAGGTTGTTGTCATGAACTGGAGGGGGTAACCTAGCTGACTGCTGTCATGGGGGCATCCGAAAAATTATCAAGGATTACCATGATAAGATGAGCATATATATATAATAGTAATCACAAAGGGGAGCTAACTAAAAAAGGATAGTCAAAGACTCAATCCTACCGGATGCATGTTCCAAAGTTCCCTGCAACAAATTTCTCAGCGCGTCGAGTCGACAAGCAGGTTATCAGGGTCCTGGTGAATGGATACGTTGGCTGCCCATACAATCAATGGACTCCCTGGCCTGAGAGCCACTCTCGAGACACGTCGAGACTATTTCCCTAAATCCCAACCAATTCCTTTTTAGGGACGTCCAAACAATGCCCCAAGGAATGAACCTCCCTCTGATACCACTTTTTCATGACCGACCCTACTGGTCTCGAGTCACAACTACCCCAAGCCAGCCACCATAGCCCTGGGGCTGGTGACAAGCGTCAAAGGTGTAAAACTCTCGGGGAGGCCTTTTCCTATGTACATGTACACACACACACAACCCACTCGATGCAGAAGTGCAAAGTAACAAGGAAACCAAATTTCAAACAACTATAACCCAACCACAGTCAGGCATCAACTTCTAAATAGAACAAGTAAAGTGCTGAAAAGTACTAACACGATAATTGAACAAAAAAAGGGAAAAAAATGCGCCCAACTCGAAAGGCGCCATATCCTGACAACATGTAAACAAAAGTAAATAGCTAGTGAGTCTCACACCTGAAAGTATTACTATGACCACTGAACGCAGCCCAAGATCATGTGTCCTCTACGCTCCTCTGTAGTGTTGATTGACCTATAACACCCGAGATTTTAAAAATATTCTTTTTAATTTCATTAATGTCGTGTGTTGTACGCTACACCAAAAAGATCTTAAAAAATATGAATCCCTGACTTGGCTAGCATTACACGCAATTGTGACCTTCCACGATAGCGTGTGTAGTACACAATACCGAGTTTCACTAAATGAGATATTATTATAATATTATTATGAACTAGCCTCTATGAATAGTAATACCCACTTTTTGAAATTTTATAAATTTTATCTTTCAAAATGGACTTCATTTTTGGATTTGGAATATCGAAATTAGCTTAGGGTGAAATTTTGGTACTTTTCGGATAACTTTCATATTCTGATGAATAGTGAAAATTACTAAATTTTAATTAAAAACAACCTTTTTAATCAAAATAATTAATAGTGATAAATTATTAATTTTAGTGGTTTTAAAGTATATTTAGAATATATTTTTACAATTTAATACAATGTTGGTCATTGGATGTAATTTCACATTTAAACCAGACATAAACAAGTGTCAATCTTTTGATAGTTATTATCTCTTAAGAACACGCTATTTGTTTTGACGACGAGAATTAATTTTTAAATTAATTAATGCAACTGATATGTTTTGAATTTGGTAAAATAGACATCATTTTTGAGTTCATAATATCAAATATAGCTTAGGCCTAATTTTTTGTATTTTTCTGGAAACTTTCATTTTTTGATGAATAGTTAAACCACTAAGTGGTAGTTAAAAAAATGAATTTTTCATAAAACTAAATTTTACCGCTTCTGTGAGCGGAATTTAAAAAATCTTAGAGACACGGTTGAAGTCATTAAGTAAAATGTGGTTCAATGAGATGAAAATAATTTTTGGTGAATAGTAATATTTTACTTTTTTTTACCACGGTTAAAAGTAAATAGGGTTATTAAGGGTAAAAATGATATTATTATTACCCTAAAACATGTCCTAATTCTATTGTATTAGTGTAATTCAACCAAAAACAACCTTAGGAATAAAATATGACCCTTTAGGCCCACTTGGATCAGATTAGGACATTTATTACTAATTTATTTAAAGAAGGGTTAAAATAGTTAAAATCAAAGTTTAATAAGTATATAATTTTTAATATAGGGTTATACATAAGATATATTCGACTATAAATATTAATTATAAAGATAAAAAGATTTCCTACATAATTATATTTTATTTGTAATTTTTAGACTTTAAATAAGGTAATTTATTAATGACACAATGATGATGCAATAATTATCTTATTAATGAAATATTGACATAATTGATGTTATAAATATCCAAATAAATGTAATTTGAGACTTTTTATGAATTCCACTAATTTTCTAGGTTAATATGACATGTTAGTATTGATTTAATTAACTTATTTAGAACTAATAATTCTATTATGATTTTCACAAAAATCAATTACTAAATAGTGTCAAAATTGACATAAAATAGTTTTTAAAATAAATATTATATTATTAATTGTAATTTTATTCCTAAAAATCTAAGGTTCGGCCAAATTACTTAGATAAGGTTATATATATTAATAATAAACAACCTGGGGTTCGTTTGGCTTGTTATAGTATGTTTATTAACCTTATAGTGTAAGAACACAAAAAGACACGGTAAAAGTAAAATTATCTAACTTAAAGATAAAACTAAATGATAAGGTTAAAATAGTATTGTAAACTTGTCCAAATTCTACTGGATGAGAGGTTTTCGACCCATACCCACCTTAGCTTCGAAATAACTCAATTTTGAGCCATTAAAAACCGAATATTATTTTATAATAAAATAATATTTTTAGTTATTCCAAAGGGGCCCCTCTCCTCCCTTATAAAAGGGCACCTCCTCCCTCTCTTCCTCACACCACTTTGAGAATTAAAGCTCAGAAAAACCCTGCCAAATTCTCTTCTCCACTTCCCCAGAAACATCCTAGAGGTCCTGGTCTTCTTCAAAGACCAATTTTAGTGCCCTAAGTGGAGGACTCAAAGAGGCGCTTCAAAGTAGAGGTAATGTCCGTTACCGATTATTTCAACTTTATTTCTTCTTCCACTTCTTCTTCTTAGGTTGTTTCTTTATGAAGTAATAACATAAGTATCAATAATATACTGATATGTTATTATAAGTTTTAAACAACCCTATCTCACTATCTATCCATCCTACGGAAAACGAAATCACCGCGCGTGCGTACGTACGGAATACCGTCTCCACGCCGTGGTGTAATCTATTTTCCACCACCACCTTACTTGGATGGGTATAATGGTGTACATAATAACTATATATGATAATTTTAAAGTGATATTTATTCTGAAATAGTATACATACACTCCAATACAATTCCACAATCATGAGAATGATATCATCGCTCGTGCGTACGTACAGACTACCATCTCCACGACGCGATGAAATTCACTCTCCACGTTAACCATTCATGAATGATTATAAAGTATATATAATAAGTAATCATGAAATATATGACATAATAATGATACTGGATTTATGTGTATATATATCTATGTCATCTACTAAATTCCATTCAACTCAATAAGGAAACGAAAACAGCGTTCATGCGTACGTACGACCTACCGTCTCCATGAACGGTGTATTTCTTTCCATTTACTGATCTATTATATATATGTTTATTCTGAATATATATTATATATAAATCATGTTTTATATTCTGGAATTAAGTAATCATGATCTAAGTAATCATATTAATAATTACAAGTTAAAACACGGACGACAAATGAAACGATTTTACCCAAAACGCTCTTTTAACATGGAATTTACAAAATAACGGGTAAAATAAAGTCATAAGTGAACCATATATGATATCATAACAATGAGTATGATTCTGGAATAAGTCAATGACACTATTTAAATCATTATACAGGAGTTTCGGACACTTACGAAGCAAATCGGACCTAAGGTAAGGGAAAATATCACAATCTCATTTTTATCCGAGATTGTTTATACTTTAGCATTCATTGCGGTGTATTTTATCATCAACATCCATTTTTCCTCAATATGTAATATCTATATCTTTCTACAATATTTTATATCCAATTTTACCCTTCGGTGAGTTTATAGTAAAAGATATGAAAGGAATCTTTTGTCGTTTTTCGTACGAGGTACTTTTTGACTTTCCCGACAAAAGTATGAGAAGAATGTTTTTTTAACTTATACGGCATGAATGGATTTTTAAAAAATTATTTCCAAGAAGATTCCCTTACAAGTTTTTAAGTTTATTTTTAATCAACTTATTTTAGTTTATAATTTTATGACATGTTAAGAAAGGAAAAGTGTTTTTGAAGTAGAACGGATATTTTCCTCAGGAATGGAGTTCAAGTGTTTTATCAAAACTATTTTCCATCTTGGATAATAATGGGTTCTATTTCTATCCCTATTATTACATTGATTTGACTATGTTGTGATGGAATTATTTTTATGAATTCCTTTATCTTATATGAATTGTTTTATGATGTCACGATGTTTAAGATTCCCATTTTTATTACATGGGTTATGCTATGATGTATGGTTTATGATTTTGTGGCACACATAAGAATGGTATCATTATGAGATGGGTGGGACCTATATCTCCCTCCAATGCATTGGGTAAAGATTTTATATCTCATGAGATAGACATGGATGGAACGGCAGGTTAAAACAGTTCAGTGAAACAGGACTGGAACGAGGAGTGAACTCGATTCAGAAATGGACTTTGTACACTAAGATAGTCTTGGCAATGAGTCTTGACTAATAAGAAATGATTCTCTATGATTATGTGTGTATGCCACAAAGTTTCATGTTATAAGTTATGATTATTGGGATTACATTTCACTACTATGATTTATCCCATGTTATGAAATTATGATTTCTTTTGCAGGTTAAGATTTCCTAAAGTTATGTTCTTATGTATATGATGTGATTGATATTTCTTTTGTTTACCCTTACTGGGCATTTGAGCTCACCCTTTTATGTTTTCTTTTCCATAGGATATAAAGAAAGGTTTTAGGTAAAAAAAGGAAGATCTTTATGGGAGATGTTGAAGATCTTTCACCACGATTAGAAGATTGTATTACGAGTTTCCAAAGACACTAAACTATTACGGTCCTTGTGTGTGTGTTTTTGTTATGTACTAAGTATTCCGCAAATGTAATGTAATGTCCATGTACGTTAAGCTTCGGGTCTCTACAGTTGGTATCAGATGAAAGGATTAGTCAACCTTTGGAAACTAGGATGCGAAAACATTAGTGAGATCCCTAGATATATTTCTAAGGTATTTCTAGGGATGTCCCTAAGGTTAAGTATAAGTATAGGTTATAGTACTAGAATTATGGTAACCTAAGATGTTAGATATTGAAGGTACTCCCCCTTTATTATGTTGTTTTCCCTAGTGTGATTTTTGCCTCTCACACTATTCTTTTTGGGTTTTAGATGATGGATGGAACCTGAAGGAACCGTGTTGATCAATGTAATGGAAAATGCAATGATTGTCCTCCAGAACAAACAAATGTTATGGGAGATGGAGTGAAAAATCTTATTGCTATACTTACACAAGCTATGAATCATTTTGGACTTCCAAATGAGCAGAGAAGGGAACAATATTCTATTGAGTCCTTCATGAGGCAACACCCACCTTCTTTCAGTGGGTCTTCTGATCCACTTGTTGCTGAACAATGGATCATTACCACTGAAAAGATATTTTCAGTTCTTTAATGTTCTGATCATGATAAAGTCATCTTAGCAGTATATCATTTGGAAGGTGAAGCTGATCAATGGTGTAATCTTATCAAGAATACAAGGCCAAGAGATGAAATTGAGTCCATGGAATGTGACGAGTTCAAGAACTTATTTTACAATAAGTACTTCCCTCGTATTCTTCAAACAGAGATGGAGAAGGAGTTTCTTAAACTAAAGCAAAAGGATGATGAATCTGTTGGTATATATAAAGAGGATTTTACAAGGCTTGCAAGGTATGCATATGGATTTATCATCCAACTTGAAAGTAAATTTGATCGATTCTTCAGTGGCTTAAAACCAAATATTTGAAGGGATTTAGCTATAAAATACTTCAGTAGCTATGAATAAATTGTGCGTTTTGCTATCAAGGTAGAAATGGAAGTTGGTGTTACTTATCTATCTCATAGTTTTGACAAGAAACGAAAGATGGAGTTTAAAGAGAAATCTCAGAATAATGGTGAAAAGAAGATGAATGTTTCCTTATGCTCAAAGTGTGGAAAAAGAATGGTGGAGATTGTCTTAAAGGGACCATAAAATGTTATAAGTGTGGAAAAGAAGGTCATCGAGAAGCTGAGTGTCGAAGTAATGGAAAAAGGGTTTCTAATGATGTGAATAAAGAAAAGACTGCAGATAACGCACCACCAACAATTCAATGCTTCAAGTGCATGGAAATAGGGAATTATGCTAATAAATGCCCTAATCCAAGGGTTAGTGATGATTGACATGAGAAACCACTTAAGGCAATGGACAAAGGGAAGTCACATGCGACCACTATTGGCGATGATGAATATGACAATGATGTGGTGGAATGATTAAGTGTTTATGTAATGGGATTCCAAAATAATGTTTTAGATAGTATCGTGGAATATTGGAATATTTATGTATTGGTCTATTGTGGTTTTCAATAATTTTATGGTACCGGTGACCATGGAAAGTGATTGAGATATTTTTGGTAAGCAGATGATATTTGCATAATGAAGGGATAAGAATATAATGAGATGTTTGATTGTATTCATGAGCTCATGATTGATATAAGGACTAAATGATATCATGGTTTGAGTATAAAGAATTTTGAGGATTTTGGTTTGTGGAAAGTGTTAACTTTTAACTAAATTCACGTTTTCACTAAGGTTAAATGGGTATTCATTCTTCAAGAGAATACATGATTAAGGTATTCACATGTTTGTAATTTTACCAACAAGATATATCTTATGATATATGGGGGATAAATGATGGAATTCACGTGATTGTTATGTGACATTTCAAGTAATCATTTTCATTATACTACGAGCTTGGACCGAAGTATTTTAGATAAGCCTAATGATTGGAATGGATTATGTTGGACATAAGTTAGTATTGTTTAAGGATAGAACTTTTTTTGATATTATTGATGGGATGTTATAGTAATGTAGATTTAGAAAAAGGACAACCTGTAGGACTGGCAACAACCCATTGCGTCGGACAAGGCTGTGGGAATCGAACCCACAATCGAAGTGCGACTGGCCTTTATCGCCTACCACTAGCCTATAGGAAGTCCCTGTTTAGTAGAAACTAGTTTTATAATATTAAGCAGTATGATATATGAAGTATAAGTCCATTTTAGGAACCATATATGATTAATCTCCCTATAGATGGACTTCTATAAGTTTTGATAACTTTTCTAAACTTTTGTTTGAGACAGATGGAATGACCCATCATTCTATCACATGATCTACTAACACATCACGAATGACAAATTCAACTTCATTTCTTTAAGATATGAAGTGGAAATTGTCCAAAGAACGACCAACGATGATACTATACCAAAATCACGAAAGTATTTCTTCTATTTCCAATTTCATCAACTTTAGGGAAATGATCTTGAAAAACAAAAATGTTGTCCTAGTGCTCTTATATCTGATCAATCAGATGGTACCTTTGATCATCACAAATTTATGGATTTGTGATTGCTGGATTTTCCATAGCCATGTTCTCTACCACTCTCCATCAGAACATGATGGTTAGATTTCTCTTCCATTACATATTTTCACATATGTGGAAACCTAGTGATTAGTTTATTTGGGTAACCATTACGTTTCATACTTTTGATTTTAAAGATTGGGTTTGGTATTCCTTTTTACGATGTGGGTTTCTATTAAATAAACTTTCGAGTAGTAAACCATTTATAACCCCGACGAATTTTGAGGGAGAAATTCGTTTTAAGGGGGGTAGAATGTAACACCCCGAGATTTTAAAAATATTCTTTTTAATTTCATTAATGTCTTGTGTTGTACGCTACACCAAAAGGAGCTTGCACAACACGTGTCCCTGACTTGGCTTTTATTACACGCAACTGCGTCCTTCCAAGATAGCGTGTGTAGTACGCAATACCGAGTTTCACTAAATGAGATATTATTATAATATTATTATGAATTAGTCGTTATGAATAGTAATACCCACTTTTTGAAATATTATAAATTTTATCTTTCAAAATGGACTTTATTTTTGGATTCGGAATATCAAAATTAGCTTAGGGTGAAATTTTGGTACTTTTCAGATAACTTTCATATTATGATGAATAGTGAAAATTACTAAATTTTAATTAAAAACAACCCTTTTGGTCATTGGATGTAATTTCACATTTAAACTAGACATAAACATATGTCAATCTGTTGATAGTTATTATCTCTTAAGAACACGCTATTTGTTTTGATGACGAGAATTAATTTTTAAATTAATTAATGCAACTGATATGTTTTGAATTTGGTAAAATAGACATCATTTTTGAGTTCATAATATCAAATATAGCTTAGGCCTAATTTTTGGTATTTTTCTGGAAACTTTCATTTTTTGATGAATAGTGAAACCACTAAGTGGTAGTTAAAAAAGAATGAATTTTTTATAAAACTTAATTTTACCACTTCTGTGAGCGGAATTTCAAAAATCTGAGAGACGCGGTTGATGTCAGTAAGTAAAATGTGGTTCAATGAGTTGAAAATAATTTTTGGTGAATAGTAACATTTTACTTTTTTTTACCACGGTTAAAAGTAAATATGGTAATTAAGGGTAAAAATTATATTATTATTACCCTAAAACATGTTCTAACTCTATTGTATTAGTGTAATTCGACAAAAAACAACCTTAGGAATAAAATATGACCATTTAGGCCCACTTGGATTAGATTAGGCCATTTATTATTAATTTATTTTAAGAAGGGTTAAAATAGTTAAAATCAAAGTTTAATAAGAATATCATTTTTAATATAGGGTTATACATAAGATAAATTTGGACTATAAATATTAATTAGAAAGATAAAAAGATTTCCTACATGATGATATTTTATTTGTAATTTTTAGACTGTAAATAAGTTAATTTATTTATGACTCAAAGATGATGCAGTAATTATCTTATTAATGAAATATTCACATAATTGATGTTATAAATACCCAAATAAATGTAATTTGAGACTTTTTATGAATTCCACTAATTTTCTAGGTTAATATGACATGTTATTATTGATTTAATTAACTTTTTTCGAACTAATAATTCTGTTATGAATTTCAAGAAAATCAATTACTAAATAGTGTAAAATTGACATAAAATAGTTTTTAAAAAAAATATTATATTATTAATTGTTATTTTATTCCTAAAAATCTACGGTTCGGAAAAATGACTTAGATAAGGTTATATATATTAATAATAAACAACTTGGGGTTCGTTTTCCTTGTTATAGTAAGTTTATTAACCTTATAGTGTAAGAACACAAAATGACATGGTAAAAGTAAAATTATCTAACTTAAAGTTAAAACTAAATTATAAGGATAAAATAGTAATATAAATTTGTCCAAATTGTATTGGATGAGAGGATTTCGACCCATCCCCACCTTAGCTTCTAAATAACTCAATTTTTATGCATTAAAAACCGAATATGACTTTATAATAAAATAATATTTTGAGTTATTCTAAAGGTGCCCCTCTCATCCCTTATAAAAGGGAACCTCCTCCCTCTCTTCCTCACACCACTTTGAGCCTTCAAGCTCCGAAAAAACCTGAAAAATTCTCTTCTCCACATCCCTAGCAACATCCTAGAGTTCTTGGTATTCTTCAAAGACCAATTTTTGTGCCCTAAGAGGAGGACTCAAAGAGGCGCTTCAAAGAAGAGGTAATGTCCGTTACCGATTCTTTCAACTTTATTTCTTCTTCCACTTATTATTCTTTGGTTGTTTCATTATGAAGTAATAACATCAGTATCACTAATATACTGATATGTTATTATAAGTATGAAACAACCCTATTTCACCATCTATCCATCCTACGGAAAACAAAATCACCGCGCGTGCGTAAGTACGGAATACCGTCTCCACGCCGTGGTGTAATCTATTTTCCACCACCACCTTACTTGGATGGGTATAATGGTGTACATAATAACTATATATGATTATTGTAAAGTGATATTTATTCTGAAATAGTATACATACACTCCAATACAATTCCACGATCATGAGAACGATATCATCGCTCGTGCGTACGTACGGACTACCGTCTCCACGACGCGATGAGATTCATTCTCCACGTTAACCATTCATGAATGATTATAAAGTATGTATAATAAGTAATCATGAAATATATGACATAATAATGATACTGTATTTATGTGTATATATATGTATTTCATCTACTTAATTCCATTCAACTCAATAAGGAAACGAAAACAGCGTTCATGCGTAAGTACGGCCTACCGTCTCCATGAACGGTGTATTTCTTTCCATTTACTGATCTATTATATATATGTATATTATGAATATATATTATATATAAATCATGTTTTATATTCTGGAATTAAGTAATCATGATCTAAGTAATCATATGAATAATTACAAGTCAAAACACGGACGATAAATGAAACGATTTTACCCAAAACGTTCTGTAAACATGAAATTTACAAAAGAACGGGTAAAATAAAGTCATAAGTGAACCATATATGATATCATAACAATGAGTATGATTCTGGAATAAGTCAATGACACTATTTAAATCATCATACAGGAGGTTCAGACACTTATAAAGCAAATCAGACCAAAGGTAAGGGAAAATATCACAATCTCATTTTTATCTGAGATTGTTTATACTTTAGCATTTACTGGGGTGTATTTTATCATCCACATCCATGTTTCCTCAATATGTAATATTTATATCCTTCTACAATAGTTTATATCCAATTTTACCCTTCAGTGAGTTTTTAGTAAAAGATATGAAAGGAATATTTTGTCATTTTTCGTACAAGGTACTTTTTGACTTTCTCGACAAAAGTACGAGAAGAATGTTTTTTTAACTTATACGGCATGAATGTATTTTTAAAACATTATTTCCAAGAAGCTTCCCTTACAAGTTTTCAAGTTTATTTTTAATCAACTTCTTTTAGTTTATAATTGTATGACATGTTAAGAAAGGAAAAGTGTTTTTGAAGTAGAACGGATATTTTCCTCAAGAATGGAGTTCAAGTGTTTTATCAAAATTATTTTCCATCTAAGATAACAAAGGGTTATATTTCTATCCCTATTATTACATTGATTTGACTATGTTGTGATGGAATTATTTTTATGAATTCCTTTATCTTATATGAATTGTTTTATGATGTCACGATGTTTAAGATTCCCATTTTTATTACATGGGTTATCCTATGATGTATGGTTTATGATTTTGTAGCACACATAAGAATGGTATCATTATGAGATGGGTGGGACCTATATCTACCTCCAATGCATTGGGTAAAGATTTTATATCTCATGAGATAGACATGGATGGAACGGAAGGTTAAATCGGTTCAGTGAAACATGACTGAAACGAGGAGTGAACTCTGTTCAGAAATGGACTTTGTCCACTAAGATAGTCTTGGCAATGAGTCCTGACTAATAATAAATGATTCTCTATGATTATGTGTGTATGCCACAAAGTTTCATGTTATAAGTTATGATTATTGGGATTACATTTCACTACTATGATTTATCCCATGTTATGAAATTATGATTTCTTTTGCAGGTTAAGATTTCCAAAAGTTATGTTCTTATGTATATGATGTGATGGATATTTCTTTTGTTTACCCTTAATGAGCATTTGAGCTCACCCTTTTATGTTATCTTTTCCCTAGGATATAAATAAAGGTTTTAGGTAAAAAAAGGAAGATCTTTATGGGAGATGTTGAAGATCTCTTACCACGATTAGAAGATTGTATTCCGAGTTTCCAAAGACACTAAACTATTACAATCCTTGTGTGTGCGTTTCTGTTATGTACTAAGTATTCCGCAAAAGTTATGTAATGTCCATGTACGTTAAGCTTCGGGTCTCTACATGACCTATCTATCATCTGCAAGGGCACACCAAGTGCGGGAAAAGCCCAAGAATAGGTGAGTATAAAGATACTCAGTAGGATGCCCTGAAATCTCGAGGGAGCAAAAAATGAGGTACTAAAACGGTGAGCAGTAGACAGAATAATGAAAAGTGTAAGAGTAAAATAGAGAGAGTGTAGATCATCTCAACCAAATTAAGGAAGCATACTAGTCCATCCAAGAGGATCTAGACACGAAAATAATGTGGCATACCCTGCACGTCTCTTCCCCTCTTAGAAGGAAAGTAACTAAACCCAAGGAGTGGGAACAAACATAGGGTGTTTGTGTGTGTGTGTATATATATATATGCTCAACAAGAAACCCGAATGAGTGTGTAAGGGGATATCCATCTCCAAGCTCAGCCCAAGAAAATTTTCCCATAGTTTTAAGGATATCCATCAATGATGAACAAAAGTACCACACACTAAAGCTTTCTCATCACTAAACCATGCAAGCAAGGGTCCCACTCCGGTAATACTGGAGAAAATTCACTCACTAGCCTCATAGAAAGGGCTGAGTCTAAAAGAAGTCATCAGGTAACCCACTGCCCAGCCCAGCTAGAGGGTAAACCCTAAGAGGTCGTAAGGTAACCCACTGCCCAGCACAACTGGAAGGTAAACTCTAAGGTCAACCGGTAACCCACTGCCTAGCCCCGCTGGAGGGTAAACCCTAAGGTCAATGGGTAACCCACTACCCAGCCTCGCTGGAGGGTAAATCCTGATACACCGGTGGGTAACCCACTGCCCAGCCCCGCTGGAGGGTAAACCCAGAACCGATCTGATAACTCCGCATTACCCGTACCATCACTGGGTGTCACTAACATCGCTACCATGCGTTGGTTCAGAGTGTGTCAAAGGAACCTCAAAAAATTCCCATTTCATGTTTCCACACTCAATGAGATCTCGAACGAGGCTCCTCATTCCCAAACAGATTACACCGTTGAAATCATTTCAGAAAAACATGCAAGATAGACTATTTACTCCCTTGAAACAGGCTCCTGACGAAGAAGTTATTCAACACCGCTCTATACCCAAACTACATATTGTGGGACCCACACCTCCATCCCAAAAGGGCGGATGAACTGTACCATCACGATGATCTCGAAAATACATGCCAAATAGACTATTCATTTGCCCCAAACGGAGGTCTGAGGAAAAAGTCACAAGACACTACACACAACATAAATGACAGCCCATGGGTCCCACACCTCAACTCCGACTTCAACTCCTGAAACCAACCTAGACAACTTCGTCTCGACGCCAGGGTCACAACGCTTCCAATAGTACCTAAAATGGACTCCAGATGTGCTTGCGCATTCCAAAAGAAGAATACCGGCGAGGTGCTAAATGACACTTAACAGGCATATCGTGCCACCAAGCCCCCTGTCTCGGAAATTAAAAATCACTGAGACCATCTCAAAACCTCCATATTGATCTGAGGATCACGTTTCCATAGGAGACATGAAATTCTGATTCCTGGTTTGAGAGTGAGATACATTTTAACGTAATAGGACGGAGACGGGGTGGGACGGACCAGTTCGGACGGTCCACCCCTACAGACCAGCGGTCCGTGGCTCGGCCGCCCGGACCACCCGGTCCACCGCAGCCCACGGGTCACCGCGTGGGCCGCACCGCTTTTCCCGGACCGGCTTAAGTCAGTCCGGTCCTTTTTCCATGAGACCCGTGCTTTGTGGGCCTCGGTCAGCTCTCGGGGTTGCGGCGACCCCGGTCTCACGCGGCACACACCGACTGACGAAGCCGGCCAGCACGCCCTCCCGTGGCCTGGACTGCCGGTCTGCCTTGTCGCTCACCCGCGCCGACTGCCGGGTCGCCGCCCTGCCGCCTAGGGATCTGCCACACCACCACCGACCGGCGAGGACCCGCACCGCCGCTTGGGAAGCCCACCGCGCCATCGCCTGGACTCGCCAGACCGCCCTGGAACCGCCGAAAAGCAAAGGTTTCGGCCGGAAAACTTCCTGGGGCCACCCTAGATGCCCTGTGACTTGGATTTTCGATCTTAAAAGAGTGTTGGAATGCTCATATATAACCCTACTCATCTATGTCGTTATATCAACAAACAAATATCATTTAGACACAATAATTTTAGTTCAAAGTAGATGCAAAAATTAAAAACAAAACACACGAACCTACCTCACAGGGCATAGCCTGTTGCTTCATGAATGGTATGCTGGAGCCGCAACCACCTTGCTAGGGAGGAGGAGGATCTTGAACGGAGGTGGATCCTCTGCCGGGATAGATTCTTCCGGAGGAAATCCAAGGAGGAAGAAGGGAGGGGTGGAGGTGTTTAATTAGGTAAAAGAATTAAAATTTAATTAATTTTAAACACCCACCAGTAGGCCCGTACCTGAACTCTCAATGGGTTTGGGGTTAAGCCTCCCCTAGGGTAAAATACACGTTATGAGCGCAACGGTGGTCTCAGAATTTTAATATGAGCCTCCATTCAGGAGTTATAAAGTTCACACCTAAGGCGGCTAAATTATGAAAATGCCCCTGGTGGCGTTTTCCACAGAAGGGACGCACCAGCGAAAGTTACACCCCTCATAGGGTAAACGACATGCTCCAGACTGAACGGTGCTCTCGGTTTTTCCATCTAAGAAACTGTTTAAGAGGTTTTCTATTTAATTGGCATGTCTAGTATGAACGAACTAAAAATTTAATTCTGGCCACATCAGGGCTCGGAATCACATGCTGTCTGAACGCACTGCTCTGGAATAACATCAAGAAAATTTCAAAGTCTTATAGGCTCAAAAACATGGTTATTACATTTCTACCTCTCAAAAGTATTCAATGTGATCAGGCTATAACAATTGTGCTCTTTATTACACAGTTTAACATGATTTATTTTATAAACTCTTCAATTTATACGACGTATAAGATAGAGAGTTCTAGTGTATTTGGGGATTAATCACATTAAATAACAACTTAAAACATGAAATACACATCTTTATTAAAAATGTATTTTACATAACCCCACATATTCCTTCTTACTTATCATTGCATGGGATAACATGAGGAAAATAATATGAAAAGGGTTAGAGATAAAGCATAGTAAGAGAGTAAACAATGCATAACAAGGAGAATAAATAACATTTTAGGTGATAGTAATATCAATGGATCAAAATAGAAACATGAACATAAATTCATGATATAACATGATTATCATAACATGGAAATGTGGAAACAACATTTAACATGATTTTAAAATGATCCAAGGATCTTTGAACATAGATAATGAGTAAACCTTCATTGTAATTGAATTATCATGAGTAAACCCTTATTGTAGTCGACATATCATGATATTAATTTTTACCCAATGCATTGGATTACTATCAGGGCACACCCTTTTAATCATTTCATTTCATGAATGTGTGTGCCACAAGGATCATATAAAATGAATTCATTAAAAACAATAATTTATTACACAATAAAATAATGTGTAATCAATACCTGAAACTCTATAATCAATAAGAAAATTTTCATAAATGTGATTACCCTTGAGAGAGAAATGGGCTTGTTCTTCACTATACAATGACTTTAGCTTGGAAAATCGGGGTGCAATTTCAGCCGCATAATGGTGTGAAATAAGAATTAATAAAAAAAGTTTGATGAGAGATAAATGGGTGTATTATAATATTTACATGAAATGGAATGTAATGGGTTCATATAGAGACATGTACCAACATATTTAATGGAATTTAGATTTATAATACAGAAGAATTTATTAAATGTAAGTGAGTAGAGAGAAATTCCTTACGAAATTTTGGCATGGTAATGGGTATACATGGGAGGAATTAATGAGCGATAAATAGTTATATCATCATTAAAACATAAGGAGGGATGTATTTGTGAGGTACTAAATCATACCACGACATTTTTAATAAAAACTTCAAGGGTATAGAAACCTAAAAAAACATGGAGAAAAATAAAATAGGAAGAAATCCCGTACATGGATGTGTGATCCCAAAATATTGGGAGAGGATTTGTAGAGGATTATTAAGAGATTAGGGTGCCTTGGGAGGATTATAGAGAGAGGAGGGCAGGGTTTTATCAATATCTAAAGGGTTTGAGTGTATAGGAAGTGGAATATTTGGTGGGATTATATTGGAAAGGGGAGGGAATTCTTTATTATTTAGGTTTTGGACACCACACATTAAACTAATCAAAACCCAAAACCATCCCATTATTTTTTCCCATGGTTTTTTCCAAATGGATTGTAAAAAATTATTTTGTATATAAAATTTATTAAATTTTTTAAATATTAGTCTTGCTTAAGTGGAGGTGAGTCACACTCTCAAAGAAATAAATTTAAAATTCTAAATTGTTTTATAAGTCTTGGAGGGTCAACTTATGCACCATAAAAATAATCATAAAAATATAAAATCATATTATTTTAAATATAAAACATATATTGGCATAACATATCATTTTTAATATTTTATTACATCACTATTGGGTCATTATGATGTCACAATTCACATTATATAATTAAACGATATTTAATTTTTACACAAAACAATTGACTATTTCAGAAAATTATGAAAAATTCACCATTGAATAATTTTGATGTCTTGATTTCAAAAATAATATTAATTTTATCTAAATAATTTTCTAAATATGTGAATTTTTACTTTTTAAATGAAAACCGACATTTATCAAAATTTCATGGGTTTTGACAAAAACGGATTTCAAACCTTCATAATAATTAAAATTGCATTCATAAGAATTATACGCTTATTTTTATTTTATAAAAAGTAAATTTTCAATAATATTTTACTAATAATAATTTTTTAATTCAAAAATCCATTAATTCATCATAATAGATTTCTTAATTCAATATTAACTAAAAATTACTATTTGTTCTTTAAAAACTTTTTACAAAGTACCAACAATAAAATGATTGAATATTATTTATTATATACAAAAATAATGCACATAATTATATTGATAGGGTCCGGTTACATAACCCCTTATAACACCCATATAATACCTAAGGGTATGGTGTGCGATGGTGACATACTTTTGGGGTGGCTCGAATAAAATTGCTCGGGTGGTAATCTCTATCAACTTCAACTTCTCTCGTAGGTGGTTCTGTTCGAGCTTAACATGTTGAAGCTTGGGTTGGGGTTGGTCAATAGTGAATCCTAGTAATTCCACCACCTTTCTGAACTCAGACAAATGGGATTCGTATGGAGAAATTATTCTAGATGAGGACATCGCTTCCTTTGTCTAGGTAAATTGGATTTGTTAAAGCCCTATATTTATACTAATCATGTGATCACTGTTCAATGGATATATTAGAAATTTTAACAATTCATAATGGTATTTTGAAATCAAAAAATATAAAACCAATTAAGTGCATATGTTATATAACCATAAGAAATTTAATTAGATCTAGAGAAATTTTCATTAATAAATGATTGGGTCGTTACAATCTCCCCCCCTGAAGAAATTTCATCATCGAATATTTCTTTTCCCACACAAAAATATATGAGGGTAACTCTTCTTCATCACATCCTCTGATTCCCACATTTCTTTTTCAAACTTGAGGTTTCTCCACAACGCTTTCAGGAGGGGTATTGTCTTATTTTATATAACCTTTTCCCTACGATCTAAGCTCTTCACAGAATTCTCTTCATAGAAGAGGTCGTTATCCAATAGTACCAACTCTAGATTGAATACATGCGATGGTCCGGGTATGTACTTTTTCCAGAGTGATACATGGAATACATCATTTACTTGAGATAGGTTAGGTGGGAGTGCCAGCTAATAGGCCACTGCTCCAATGTGATCAAGGATCTCAAAAGAGCCTATCTACCTTAGACTAAGCTTTCCCTCTTCCAAAATGTCATGACGCTCTTCAAAAATTATATTCAAAGGAATAAAATGTCTTCAACATCAAACTCTAGGTCTCGTCAACGATTATCAACATAGCTCTTTTTTCGAATATGAGCAGCTTTAATGTGCTGTTGGATGGTCTTACCCTTCTCCACCATTTCTTCGACCATTTCTAGACCTTGGAGTTTTTGCTCCCCAACATTATCCTAACTTTCCGGTCTTCTGCACCACTTCCGTTACATAGATTTATAAGGATCCATTTGGATGTTTGAGTAGAAACATTAATTGAAAAATAACTCAACCAGAGGAAGATAATGATCCCATCCTCCTTTCAAGTCTGTTGAGCATGCTCTCAAAATTCCCTCAAGTGTTTGTATAGTCTGCTCAGATTGGCCATCAGTTTCAGGATGATATTTCATACTAAAGTTCAGCTCATTATTCTGAGCATGTTGAAGACTCTTCCAGAACATAGAGGTGAATCTTGGATCTCAATCGGATATAATAGATAGTGGTACCCCATGAATCCTTTCCATATATCTGTTGTATATCTGTGCCAGTTGATCCAATGATAAATCCTCTATAATTGCAATTAAGTGAAAATCCTTTTTAAGATGATCCACAACAACCTAGTAAGAATTGTTTCATTCGGATGACTTTGTAATTTAGGTGATAAATTCCATGGTGATGTTCTCCCATTTCCAAGTTATTATAGGTAATGGTTGCATCATCCCCTTAGACTTCTTCCTCCAATCCTTCAATTGCCGAAAACTAGGAACATTGATGTATACTCAGCGATCTCATTCTTTATTTTATCTGACCAACAATTCTCTCAGATATATCGATAAATATTTCGGTTTCCTTAGTGAATAGAGAAATTTGAACAATGTTCATCATCCGAAAGTTCTTTTTTCACTCTGGATTTGATGGAACACATAGTGATGACCCAAATCTCACAATTCCATCTTCATTAACTTTGAAATCTGATGATTTTACTTTTTCTAATAGTTTCTACTTTTTTCTGAATTCCCACATCATCCTTTTGAGCATCCTTTAACCTTTCCCGAAGAAACAGTTGAGTAATAATTTGTGAAAGGATTGATGATGTTCCCTAATTTATTATTCCCATGCCCATATTCATAAAATCTAAGATGATTGGATCCTTTTCAATTATAATCAATGATAGAATTACAGGGTCCTTTCTACTTAGAGCATCTTCCACCTTGTCCACTTTCCCTAGGTGGTAATGGATTGATCTGTCATAGTATTTGATCATCTCTATCCATCTTCATTGGCACATATTCATCTCTTTATGTGTGAATATATACATGAGGATTTTCTGATTAGTGTATATTTCATACTTCTACCCAAAGAGGTAATGTCGCCAAATTTTCAAAGTGAAGATTACTGCCGCCAACTCCAGATCATGTGTTGGATAGTCTTTCTCATGAACATTCAATTGAATTTAATTATAGGTAATGACTTTTTCATTTTTCATCAACACACAACTCATGTCATTTGTCGAAGCATCACTAAACACCAAAAAAAGTTCTCCACTAGTGAGTAGTGTGAGAACAGGTGTAGTGACAAGCCTTATTTTCAACTCTATTAATCTATCTTCACATTCATCACTCTATGAAATCTTTACTCCCTAATGAGTTAGCTTGGTAAGAGGTTGGAAAGTCATGAAAAATTTCTCACAAATCAGTGATAATATCTAGATAACCATAAGAAGCTACATATATTCATTACTAAGGTTGGCCTCATCCATCCCTCAATTGTAGATATCTTGGAGGGATCCACAGATATCCCATTCCATGTGATGATATGAACCATGAATGAGACCTCCTTCTACTAGAACTCACACTTGTTGTACATTGCATAGAGATTCTCCATTCATAAGGTCTCTAATACAATTCTTAAATGCTCCTCCTTCTCCTCTTAGGTTTTGGAGTATATTAGAATATCATTTATAAAGACTAACACAAATTTTATGTGGTAATTTCTAAATACTCTATTAATAAAGTCCATGAATACTTATATAGAACTAGTGAGTCTGAAAGGCATTACAATGAATTAATAGTGCATGTATCTTGTACGAAAATTAGTATTGGGGATATCCTTCTTCACCCTTACATGGTAATATCCCGACTGTAGATTGACCTTGGAGAAGTATTGTGCTCCACGTAGCTGATTGAACATGTCATGAATTCGGGGTAAAGGATAATTGTTCTTTATCGTGATATTTTTGAGCTCACAATAATCAATGAAAAGTCACATTGACCCATCCTTCTTCTTGATGAATAGGACTGGTGCACACCATGGTGAAATAATTGGAAATATAAACCCTTTATCCAGATTATCCTATAGTAGTTTATTCAGCTCCTCAAGATCCACAACCACCATTCTATATAGATTCATGGATATTGGAAACGCCTAATGTATAAGATCAATTGAGAATTAAAAATCTCTTATAGGATGAGGAACATGTAATTCCTCAGGAAACACTTCATCAAATTCTTTCACAATACACATGTATTCAAGGATGGATGCTTCTATAGAATCAATCATGTAAGTAAGATACATTTGCTCATAGGGCAGTAATATCCGCACTTGAGATGATGGCCCTAAGGATGATTCATCCTCCTCCTTGAACTTGTACAGAATCGGGGGTCGATTCTCTATATAAAGATTTATTTCCCTCTTATGGTTATTGATGTTGGCTATATATAAGGAAAGACAATCCATGCCAAGAATTGCATCAAATTACACTACAAGAAGTATGAAGAAGTTCTCTAGGAAGTCTAATTCACAAATTATGTTAGGGGGAGTTATATTCATGCGATGAAATGATTACCCCATTTTTATTCTCACCGATAACTCTACTTCCATGATTTGTGGTTGTGTTGGGATTGTTCTACTAAACTTTTGTGATGTGAAATAATGTGTAGAACCAAAATAAACAATTTTTTTCACTATTATTGAATGAATAACTAGTGTACCTGTCACCACATAGTTTTTAGGGTTCACTTCAGTGGTAGTGATGGAAAAATCTATCCCTTTCTACCTTGTAGGTTGTTGGTTTCTTCTGAAAACCCTTGTCTTAGAGCACTAGTTTGAAAAGTGCACGAGTTCATTGGAGTTGAAGCAATGAACAATGATTTGAGGGTCAAGCAGGGAATTCCTATTCTCTGTGGCAACCACAAGATTTTCTTGTTGGTAGTTAATGTCTAGGTTCCCTTCTCTTCGACACTTAAATCATTTCCCTGTCCCGATCAAGAAATTTCTAGAGTGCTTCTTTCCACACCTTTGGCAAGTGGGGTGATGTATTTTCTTAGCACGACTGGATTTATCCATCAGACTACCAGAATTAAAGTCTATCTTACCCATCCTATCTCCATGATACCCCTAATATTTTTCAATCTATATATAGAAATTGAGGGCACATCAAACAATTTACTCATAGCTTTCGATGTCACGGATCGCCATGGATTTCCTTAGGATTGGTTTTAGACCACTAAAGATGTGGTCAAACTTGCATTTGAAGGTAATGATAAAGTCGAAGGCGTATCATGCAATCCTTGTGAAGTTTTCCACATACGCTCTAAAGGATTAACCATTTTTTTTATGAGAGAAAAAGAAGTCCCATTCCATCTGAAGTCGGAGGGTGTACAGAAATTATTTATTGAAAAACATTTTCTGGAAATCCTTCCATTCCAATGCCTAAATCTATTCCTCAGGCATCGTGTTTTTTATCAGTGTACATGATTGACAAGATTTACCCTCCATACGATAAGTAACAAGATGAACCTTCTCTTATTTGGAACATTGAAGGATTGAGAAGATCTTTTCAATGGAGTTGATCCATTGTTCAACAATTGAGGGATTGGTGAGAGGACCAGTTTTGGAAATATTGAACACTGAGATGGGGGGTGAATCAGTGTTGGGAACTTTTTAAACCAATTCCAACTTTTAATCCAAGTACATCTTGACCTATTAGGATATTGATTCTCTTATTCTCTTTTCCTTTCCACGTGAAATAATAGAAACCAGTAAAAAATATGTACACTATTTTCCCCAAGGTTCACAACTCAATAAGAGTAGCTACATCCTTGTCATGCATTGGAATGACCAGTGCATGGATTATCCACTATAATGTAATATGATGTTATAGTGGGTTGACTAGGAAAACAATCATCTAGTTAGTGTGGGACCATACACATTGGAGGGGGGACGAAAACAATCCTCTTCCCTAAACTAGTGGCAACTTAGTACAACTTGTAGCTCCTTGCTGGTTCATTATACTACCTCTCAAGACTTGATTCTCCGTGTTGAATAAGGTTGTCAACACAAATATAGTCTTCCACCTACTGAGACCTGTTGGATTTTACACTGCTTCTTGATCTTCTACTCTTCACTTGTTACTTTCTTTGCAGCATGCAAGTAACCCTATTCATCTTTCCCAGTGGCAAAACAGAAATCTGAACAGCTTTTGTGTCTTACTTCTTCAGTGAAAAACCCACTTCACTAACACCTACAATTCTCTAAAATTTCACCTTCAATGAGAAACCAACTTCCCTAATATTACTTCTCTTCATCCTTTTAGATTCACAAGCTCCCCTTTTTGATTGTTAGATCAATGAAGTCTAGATCAGCTTAACATCATCACAATTATTATTCCCAGAGAAATAATCATTCTTTATGTGGGAACAATTGATTCTTCTTGGAAGCATAGTGATATGTAATTATGTAGTGGTGTTTTCCCAAGAAATGGTTCTCCTAAATATGATATTCAAAACTGTTGTTTTCAAAGCTCCTTTGCGAAGCATGTTGCCTTCACAGAACCACTTACTTCGTGATGTTTCTTCGAAATTCGAGAGCTATAATTTTTTTAAGTCTCTCTACTTATCTCAAAGGAGTAGATTCATTTTTATAGACTTTTCCAACTGACTCTAGAATCTTACATCCACCTCAGTGCCACCTTAGCATCAAATCATGGAGCTCCAAAATATCTGCCGAAATTCACTCTGTTTCGTGACTCACTATGACTATTTTCTAGATTCGTGAAGCTCATCGTAACTGTGAAGCATTCCATCAAATACTTTGCAGCTACGTGATTCACTTTCTTCCTTTACGCCACCACAATTATTTCTCTTCCATAGCCCCACCACGATACTCCTTCTTCCATTGTGCCACAAATCTTTTTTATGAAGCTCCTCACCTCTTCCATTCAAAAATATTGTCGTAATCACGAAGAACACCATCAAATTTCTTCATGTCTTGGAGAAATACACTTCATGAATCCCATATTCGTGAAATTTATCCCTTTTCCATATTTTGAAACGATCTTCAAGAAAATACACTTTTCACGATGCTATCCCAACTCCAAATTTTAGACACTGAAAATTTGGCATACACTAGGAAACTACACCACCTTAGACACCTGATCTGCAGGACCAACCATGTTGATTGGATGCATCATTTATTTCTATTTCCTTCATATTGAATTCATCATAAGTTCTCTAACCAACTTATGATCTTTGTGAAATACATACCAACAAAGAATCATCAGATTTACTAAGAAAAGTATTATAACTTCCCTATCTTCCAGCATCATCTTTCTTTCCAATCTCAACTGAATCTGATTGGCATCGTCTTAACTCAAATCTCATGCATTGAGACTTATAATGTTAAGTTCATGCATGGAAAATTCTCTCTTATTCTAAAAACATCAATCCCTACTTCATGAAAATCATATGATTATTTCCTTCATGTAAGCTCTATCATGGTTCTCATGCAATCATGAAACATTGCATGACCTTCTACAAATTTTCATTAATCATTTCTTTTTGAAACTTGAATTCTAATGAAATGATCCAATCATCCTCAAATAGATTGTACTTCAACATTTATCTACAATTATCCTCAAATGGATGGTACTTCACAATTATTCATTGTTGTAAACAATGTGTCACCTTTGACACAAGTTCACTGAAATTTAATATTAGTTCATCAATTGTCTAATTTGACTTTATGGTAAATTACCCAAGCATGACATCCAATGATCTGATTGCATACAAATTCTCTAGGAATCCTCCTTTCATCTAATCTCCATTAACTTTGGAGTAATTCTTCATCTCCTTCTTCATTTTGACCAGTATTTAAAATTGTTGACAAAAAATGAAATCATTATACACAAGGTGGTCCCAATAATTGGATGATCCATTAAAAGTAGGAGGCCTTTGTTTCATGAAGTGATAAATTGTGAGTTTTTATTTCTTGGGGGGGGGGGGGTTGAACATTACTTGTGACCCATGTTTCTATTCAAAGCATGAGTTAACTGGGAGAGTATCGTGACAAATTTCATGATTCCCACTCCCATCAGATTGGGAATCTCATTAAGGAATTCATCACATTGATCTTCGCATCGATTGTTAGCCAGAGTCCTCCTATTATCGGCCATTAGATATAATAAAATGAATGTTAGTGGTAACATATAAAGGATAATACAAAGGAAAAATGGATTATTTATAAATTAATTTTATTTCCTTAACTTATGAATCTGTTGGATTCTATCAATGTTATCTATGATCTACTTCAAAACATATATTCTTAGGGGAATTTTGTTATTCCATTAATAATGGATCATACTAAGCTTATGAATTTACCAAATAATATCCCCCGGGAGTGTCGTAACCATGAGTACATCAAAGATCATTGTTTTTCACCAATTCCTATTCAAGTTTATCTCCAAGTAGTGTTTTTGGGTTTTACCCCTAGATACATCTGTGCCAGAGCCGCCTCTACCTGCTCATATCCTGAAATGGATGTTTTTTATTGATAATCCACTTACTAAAAACCAACCAAAATTTTGAGATGTTTTTATTATATATAGTATTATCCCTAAGGCTTTCACTAGGGTTTTCTAATCCTAATCCCAAAAAAAAACTAAACTTATTCTCTAATACCAACATTAACACCCATTCTCTTTATTTCACAATTAAACATGATTTATTACATAAACACTTCACTTGATACAACATAGTAGATCGAGAGGTCTAGTGTATTTTGGGATTAGGAACATTACATAGAAACTTAAAACATGAAATACATAACTTTATTGAAAGCTTATTTTACATGACCACACACATTCCATCATACTTAGCATTGAATTGGATAACCTAAAAACATGAATAAGAAAACGATGACCAATAAAGCCCAATAAAAGAGTAAACAAGGAATAACATGAAGAATATAGTACATGTTATGAGATAGGTATATCAATTGATGATAAAAGATAATGAACATAAATGCATGATATATCATGATTATCATAACATGCAAATGTACCAACAACAATTAACATGATTTTAGCATGATCCAAGGATAATTGCACATGTATCATGAGTAAAAGATCATTTCAATTTAAATATCATGAGTAAACCCTCATTTTACATGACCTATAATGATACTAATCTTTACCCAATGCATTAGAGCACTATCAGAGCGCACCCTTCTAAATCATTTCATTTAATGCATAAGTGTGCCACATGAATTGCATAACATGGATTCATTAAACATTATAATTTATTCCAAGATAAAGGAATTTGGAATTAATAAATGAAACTCTATAATCAATACCAAAAGATTAATAAAGGAGAATACCCTTGACAGTTAAATGTGCATGGTATTTACTACATAATGACTTTGGCTTGGAAAATCGCGGTGTAATTTCGGCAGCATAATGACGTGACATAAGAATTCATAAAAATGTTTGATGATAGAAAAAGGGGCGTCTCATAATATGTACATAAAATTTACATTAAGGGGTCATATAGAGACATGTACCAACATATGTCATGAAATTTAGATTCATAATACAAAATAATTGCTTGAATGTAAGTGAGGAGAGGGAAATTCCTAACAGAATTGTGGTATGGTAAAATGTGCACATAGGAGGAATTAATGTGAGATAAAGAGTTCTATCATCATTAAAACATAAGGTTTTCAGTATTGGTGAGGTTAAAAATCATACCCCAACGTTTTTAATTGAAAATACAAGGGTATAACAACATAAAGATACTTGGACAAAAATTAGAGAGGAAGAAATCTCTCACTTGGATGTGTGATCCCAAAGGATTGAGAGAGGATTTAGATAGGATTATTGGGAGCTTGAGGGTACTTTGGGAGGATTATAGAGAGATGAGTTCAGGGTTTGGTCGATCCTTAAAGGCATTGAGTGAAGAGGAAGTGGGAGCATGGGTGGGTTTATATAGAAAAGGAGAGAGAAGTTTTATTATTTAGGTTTTTGACAGCACACATTAAACTAATCAATACCACAGACCATCCCATGATTTTTCCATATTTTTTAAGAAATGGGAGTGGAAAATGTTATTTTATGAGGAAAATGTCTGAACTTATTAAAATTTTAAGCTTGCTAATGTTGAGGTGAAACACACTCTTAAGGAAATCAATTTAAAAATATAAAATGTTTTATAAGTCTTAGAGGATCTATCGAGGCACCATAAAATTAAAAAACAAATATAAAATAACATTATTTTAAATATACAACATATATTATCTAAACATATAATTTATAGTATTTTATTACATGACTATTGGGTCATTATGATGTCATAAAACACATTATATAATTAAACGGTATTTAATTTTTACCAAACAATTCTACTATCTCCGAAAATTATGAAAACATCACAGTTGGATAATTTTGATGTCCTGATTCCAAAAATAATATTAATTTTATATAAATAATTTTCTAAATATTTGAATTTTTACTTTTAAAATGAAAACCATCATTTTTTGAAAATTCATCGGTTCTGAAAAAACAGTTTTCAAACCTTAATAAAAATTACAATTGTATTCCTCAAAATTATACGACTATTTCTATTTAATAAAAAATAATTTATTAATAATATTTTATTAAAATACTTATTTAATTAAAAATTACATTAAATCATCAAAATAGATTTCTTAATTGAATATTAACTAAAAAATAGTACTTGTTCTTTAAAAACTATTTACAACGTAACAATAATAAAATGGATGTATATTATTTATTATATACAAAAATGATGAACATAATAATAGTGCTATGGTCTTGTTACATTACCCCTTATATTTCTCGCATAAGACCTAATAGTAAGGTGTGCGATGGTGCCGGTCTCTTGGGGTGGCTCAGATAACATTGCTCTGGTAGTAATCTCTATCAACATTCACTTCTTCTGTAGGGGGTTCCGTTCGAGCTTAAATTGTTGAAGCATAGATTGGGTTTTTTCAAGAGAAAAGCCCATGGATGCCACCTCCTTTCCAAGCTCCAAAAAAAAGGGCTTCGTATGGAGAAATTCTACTAGATGCGGCCATCACTTCCTTTTTCTGAGTAAATTGGATATGTTAAAGCCCTATATTTATACTAATCATGTGATCATTGTTCAACTTATATATTAGAAATGGTAAAAATTCACAACATTATTTTGAAACTCGAAAACATAAAACCAAAGAAGTACATATTTTATATTACCATAATACAGTTAATTTTATCAAGACAAATTTTCAGTAATAAATTTTTTGCTCATTACACATGCTGCATGCATCCTTAGCTGGTAGAGCTGGTAGTAGTTTCTGATCAATGGGTGGTGGTATTGATGGTAAACCACCAGGAGGTTCTATCTCTAGTAAATGTGTATGTTCTGATTCATTGTTTCTAGGAGGTTCATCCTTGTGAACATGAAGTGAAATCCTATATAGTTGTATGCATGAAGAAATCCTATAATAAAGAAGTATGTACCCTGATCAATAAAGTATATCTGGTGAGTTGACTCAAAAAGCACACGGAAGACACAACCCATTACTATATGATGTGTGTACCATTATATTCCTCACAATAAGTGTTTTCATATACCAATTCTAGAAACAAGTTCCTTGAGTTCTAGTGTATGGATACATCAGGCATTATACCAACATTGGATTCCCTGGCCTGAAAGACATACTCAAAATACTTTAAAATATTTTTCCAAACCAAGCTCATAGACTCCCAGTCCTAAAGTCTAACTGACCTCCTATGATTCCACTCTATCATGACCCGTCACAAAGGGTCTTGTACCATGACTACCCCAATCCCACCTCTGATATTCAATGAGATATTGACTAGCCCCGATCAGGCATATCCCATAAATGGGAGGAATTTTCATAAGTAACTCTATTAACGCACACATCTTCAAGGCACAAATGCTGAAATGCGCAATCACTAAGAAAAAAATGCATTAAAACAACTATATCCCACAGTAAGAGAACAATAATGAAATTACTATAAAGTAAACAAGGCTAAAATAATCCCATCCAAAGAATTGAGTCTACATCCAGAAGTTGACCTTATAAAGTAAGTGGTAGTGGGACTGTCATCGGGAAAGCTCTTGGAACACACCTTGGCCTATTTGGCCTCACAAGGAACAACTTGGTCCTGGTATTCCTGAAACTCTGTCGAAGACTTGATCATATTCACAAGACATGACACGTATGAGTAAATACCTTACAGGGGTGAGTGAAACAATACTCATTAGGACACCCAAAAGTACAATGGAATACCACAAATAAAATACCACGAAGGAATACCACAAAGGATATACCATGACAGAATACCACCATCGAATACCACAAATAATATTCCCTGACATAATACCACAAAGGAATACCACAAAGGAAATAATTCAAAGTAATAACACCCAATAATAACACATGGAAATGCATTTTCATCTATATATATATATATTTCTACAATAAATATATCAAGAACATACATATATAATCAATCCATTAAGACACAAAGTCTCAACAAGACACATAGTCTTCATAAGACACATAGTATATATAAGACACATAGTCTCCATAAGACACACAACCACCATACGAAACATTATATCTATAAGAAACATAGTTTCTAGGTCACAACAAGCCATAAACATGTTTGCTTGAAGCACAATCATTCTAGGAAAACTCACCACTCAACCCACTAAATCATATACACAGTCACACAAAAACAAACCTAGGATATCTTGAAATGACCATATAATCGTTAGGGTCCCAACGCAATATACAGATCTCCAAAAAAAAATCTATTTTTAAATTTATGTCCGTTGGAAAATTTCTGAAGGGAGTTCACTAGGTCATGGCCTAACCGTGTAGTCGACCGTTCTGTCCGACTACCCCTACGGTCAACCACCCCATGAATGTTCAGTCGACCAAGGCTCATATTAGATTATGGATCAGACCAAATCAGGTCCACCCTGACCTATGGGGTCCACCCCAACCTGTTGGGTCCCACCCAACCTACCAGTTCTGACCCAATCCACTGAGTCGACCCGACCCACTATGCCTAGCCTGCTTCTACGTGGCATGGGCCACCTCACCAGACCGGCCCACTGTGCTATCTCATATATCTCTTCCAACCCCATTCCATTTTCATTTAGGACCACTCATGCAATCACTCGCGGAGACCACCTCCGGTACATGCAGGAACCCCGCTAAATCATGCGGCTTCTGGCCATGTCCACAATCTTACCACTTTCTACAACCACTGCATCCCATGCGGTGCTAGATGTTTCGCACTAGCTTTTACGCTGTCCACCAGCTCCATTCTATCAATATTCCATCATTCTTCCTTATGATCACCAATATCTAAGATGAAAATAACTATGTGACCATCGGGTCCCGATCTATACTGATCTAGCCTCTATTTCATCTTACCTCTAATCTAGGGGTCCGATCATGTTCTAAGTCTCATGGAAAGTCAAGCCATAATAAAGATGATCGCATGGGGAAGAGCACCAAGAACGTGGGAAATAAAGCACAATAATTCCCATAGAATAAAAATTAAAATTTGTTCATGTCGACCTCGATTAATTCTCATTAGAAGGATAAACTAATAGGATAATCTAAATTTTTGGTATCGATACATGAAGTGAAAGCTGATGGGGTGGGAATTTATAGTTTTTCAAATCACTAGAGAAATGTTACAATGTCAACTCTGGTGAACTATCCTGTTACGGTCTGAGGTCCACGTGTGGATTTGACGTAGCATAAAAAATCGAACAAGTACCTTGTTCGGATTTGAGATGCACAAGTTTGTTGCAGGATGTCATCAAGCAATGGATGAAGATTCTGACATCAAATCCCTTTAGATCATCCACACACACCTCTCGAATCTTCTTGCACCTCATTCTTTAGAATTCAGGTACTACCTCGGTACACCAAAAAACTCTTAGACACAACAGTGATCACCGCAAGGCAAGCAACTTTGATCCAAGAAGGGTAATCTGGATGTTCTTCCATGCTTGAGAGAATCTATCTATAGTAGCTTGGAGGAGAGAGAACCTATCATGCTTGAAACATGAATAGTTCCATAGAGAGAGCCTTTCTCTTACTTGTATAGAGAATATCAATAATACCTACTATGGGTTCTTCTCCCCCCGTGTAATAGATATTCTCTACAAAAGTAATATAAATATTTATTTATGTCAAATTAAATTATGCCATAAATAATATTTATAATTTTATCACTAACTGAAATATATAATTAAATATATATTGCATAATAAACTCGATTCTATAACTTGAATCACTTCTCCTGCAAATATTAAACAAACCATGGATTTTTAAATCCATTCGAATAATATTTTATCATTGTATTTACTTAATAATTTGTAAATACATGTTATAAATAAATTCAAAAAACTATTCCAAGAATGAATAATTAATGAATTTATTTATTACTTAGGGATCCATAGAATATGTATAATACTCAGACCCATTGGAAGGGACCACCGTGTTTTAAATTCCTATTGCCAAAATAGGGCAGATTATCAAAGTGAAATAGTGTGTGACCCTCTAGGACCTTATATCAATAGTAGTGAGCAATATCCACCAGCCAACAGTGGGGTCTAGCAACCCATCGAGTCCCCTATAGATATGAGGTAAATTCAAAGCAATGAATACCTTCCTACAAAGATGGTCTATGTAATACAGTTTCTTCGTCATTGATATCCCAATAAAGAAAAAATGCACACTAATTTCATCATCCATTATCTTATTTTATTTTATTTTCTTATATGTCCGGATGGTCATACCTTCCTCTACCATGGTCATGGATTTAATGAAGGTGCAACCATCCTATTCAACTAGGCCCGAGATATCTCTTCCTCAACTCGGAAGAAAAAAAATCTCATCTTGATCATTCAATCAATGTCATGTCACCAATGACGTACCCAATACAAACTACCTCGTCATGACTTAATTGGCTTGGTTTTCCCCTTACATCAAAGTACACAATTAAAAGAAATACATTGATAATGATATCATTTCTAGAAACCATTACACAAGTCTGTAGATAAGAATGACCGATGACACCTGAAACACGCGGTGTTCCTATTATGAGGGTCATTCGTCAAGATCTCAATAAATATAGATCATCAAGTGTGAACTTAGTGAGAAGAAGTATCAATGATTTGAACCCCCCGTACCTGATAGTAACACATCATCTGTGTGCTTTCGGAATAATCATACTGGACCATGGAACATTACATTAAGATTATTGTCATGGAATCTCGGGGTTCTAATTATAGACTGGGATCTGCTATAACCATTTGATATGACATGTAATCTATAGGAATTTACATAAAAAAATTGGATACCGAAGTATCTACACTATTATGGAAAGATATATATATATATACAATAAATTGAATACATTTAGTGGTAATCAAAGTACAATAGAAGTTGGGTCTAGGGAACCTACATTCAGCACTCCCAATTTCACTAGAGCCAACTGCTAATAGGTTTCAATCCTCTAGCTCTCACATGATAATCATGCTTCTGCAGAGAAATGGATTTAGTCATGGGGTCTACCATGTTGTCCGTTATGGGCACTCTTCTATCTGCAACTTTACATCTTTGAGTAAAATCCCTCAAGAGATGAAACTTCAGAAGAATATGCTTTATCCTCTAGTGTGACCTAGTCTCCTTGAAAATCACCCATGTAGAAGTATTATTGAAATATACTAGAATAGGGTTTTATCTTCTAGGAATAACATCAATCTCTTAAATAAAGTTGTGTATCCAGATAGCCACCTTTGCTGCATCGGAAGCTGTAATATATTTGGACTCTAATGTAGAATCGGAAACCACATATTTCTTAGAGCTTCTCCACCTCACTACACCAATATTCTGGAAAACGATGCAGCATGACTACAATTTCATATCATCAAGATCTGTCTGGAAACTAGAATCAGTGAATCCTATCAATACTAGTTCCTCATATCTTCCACACACCAAGAATATATCCTTTATATGATTTAAGTACTTTATAATATTTTTAATAGTTTCCCAATGCATTTCTCTTGGATTGTCTTGATATCCACCCACTATGCTTAAATAAAAGGCGACATCAAACCCAGTACAGAGCATGGAATACATGATAAAACCCACTACCGAGGCATATGGGATTCTACTCATTCTTTCTATCTCATCCTATTTTTGTGGAAACATTTTCATGGAGATATTTATACCATGTGAAATATGAAACAATCCTCTCTTGGATTTTTCAATATTGTACCTTTTGAGTTACTTGTCAATATATGTACTTTGACTAAGCCCAAGTAGCTTTAGAGATCTTTCTTTATAGATCTTGATATCTAGAATCTAGGCTGCTTCACCAAAGTCCTTCATGGAGAGGCAATCATTTAACCATGTCTTAATTGACTGTAAGACTTGTACCTCATTTCCCATAATTAATATTTCATCAATATATAATAGTAGAAAAAATATAGTATTCCCTTCAATATTATTATAGGAACAAGGCCCACATTCATTTTTTTGACAAAAACAAACTCTCTTTTAGAATCATCAAAATGAACTTTCCATGATTGTGATGCCTGATTCAACCCATAAATGGATATCTAAATCTTGCATACATTATTGGAATTCTTTGACATGTCAAACCCTTTGGGTTGAGTCATATAGATGTCTTCAACCAACTTCCCATTTAGAAAATCAGTTTTGACATCCATTTGACAAATTTTAAAATCCTGAAAGGCTGCTATTGTAAGCAGTATTCTGATGGATTTAAGCATCGCTAATGGTGATAAGGATAAATCATAATCAATGCCTTGACATTTCTCGAAACCCTTTTCAACCAGTATGTCAGTAAAGGTATTAACCTCACCATCCATCTAGAGCTTCTCCTTGAATACCCATTTTCATCCAATGGGATTGACATTAGCTAGAGGGTCTACCATAATCCAAACATGATTTTGGTACATGGAATCCATCATAGAAATCATGGCCTCTGGCCATTTAGAAGCTAATTTTCCATCTACTTCTTCCTTGTAGGTTAGAGGTTCATCATCCTCAAGGAATAATGTGTCACCTAACTAGGTGACATGAAAACTATAATTCCCTTGTTCTCTAACCTCTCGTGTATATCTACACAGTATTTGTGTCTTAGGAATTTTTTTCCAATTTATCTTGTGGTGATTGTTCCTCTACCAACTCTTGTGCATCTGGAGAATTAACTATATCAAATTCAATCTTGCTCCCACTATTTCCAATATAAATGTGTTCCCTTTTTATAAATATGGCGTATCATTCCAAAAAAACTATTATATCTAAAGGGTTATATAGGTAATATTAATTGGTTTCCTTAGTATAACCTCTAAAGATAAACTTGGTTATTCTAGATGAAATTTTTTCACTTGGTAAAGTCTTAATTAATTCCTTTCACCCCATACAAGTATGTGTGTCAGACTGAGTTTTTTTCACACCCGATATCATATAGATTCCCATCTGTAGCTTTATTTGGTACTCGGTTTAAGGTACATGTTGCTATCTGCAAAGAGTTTATTTAAAAGGAAAACATGATAGTTGTATAACTCGTCATTGATATGACCATGTCGAGCAAGGTCATATTCCTCTTTAACTAACACTATTTCATTGTGGTGTATAAGGAGGAGTGATTTGGGATATTATCCCACACTTCTTCAAGTGACCAATGAAAGCATGGTTAAGATATTCCATACCTCGGACTGAGTGGAGTGCTTTTATCTTCATACCATGTTGGTTTTCTACTTCATTTTGGTATTCCCTAAATATCTTAAAGGAATCTGACTTATACCACATTAAGTAGATATATTCATACCTACTATAGTTGTCAGTAAAAGTAATGAAGTATGAAAACCACCCCTTTCCTCTACTGTAAATGGACCACATACATCAGTATGTATCAATTCTAGTACTGCATTTTCTCTTTCTCCCTTTCCTGAGAAATTTTATTTGGTCATTTTTCCTTATAAACAAGATTTACATACATCCAAGGGTTCTAACTCTACCGATTCTAAATACCCTTATTGATGTAATCTTTTTAATAACTACTTGTTTACATGACCACGCCTGAAGAGTCATGGGTGGGTGATATATGAGTCATGTTGGCTATTTTTTTCATTTATTTCCATTACATGGTTATCGAGTTCCAGCCTGTATAAACCATTGTTAAGATGTTCCGTACCATAACATATGTTATCCTTATAAAAGATACAACATTTATTTCCAAACATGAAATAAAATCCCATAGTGTCAAAACTCGACATAGATATGATGTTCCTTGTAGCATAAGGTACATAATATCAATTGTTTAAAACTAGAACCAAACCACTTGGCAAGATTATGTGATGGTCTCCAACTTCCAAGGTCGCCAGACTTGCACCATTTGTAGCTTGGATATCCACTTCACCTTTTTCAATATTCTTTAACCTATTTGGTTACTATATATGAATACAAATGTGTGATCCACTTGCTGTATACAATACCCAACTTGTAGATAATGGTAGATTGCATTCAATGACAAAAATACCAGAAGAAGAAGAATCAATCTGCTTCTTCTTCCCAACTCTGCAATTTTTCTTAAAGTGGCCTTTCTTTCCACATCAAATGTAGATTGTTTCCTGCTCATTACTTTTCCTCTAAATCTTTGGCATATTTTTAGGATGATGCATTGGTGTCTTTGGCCTTGAGTAGGCCTTAGACAACTTTTCTTTTCCATTGTTTTTCTTTTTCACCATAAGGATAGATGAATTGGTATTTTTCATATCCTTGTCAGCTTGGAAAAGTAAATCAAAAAGGTCTGCGAGCATCTTTGTCATATCATTCATGTTATAAATTACTATAAAAGCCGAGAAGATTGACAGTAAAGATGAATGAATGACATGAACTACTAGTTCTTCGTTAAATTTAAACCCAAGGGCTTCAATCCTCTCAATATACCCAATCATCTTGAGTACATGAGGATGGTCTTGGTTCCCTTATGCTAGGCTTAACTTATAAAAGGATCTTGATATCTCATACATTTTCTACCTAGCCCTCTCCTGATATAATTCTTGGAGATTTGAAATCATCTTGTAGTCATCCACATCCTCATGCATTTTTTTTCAATTGGATGGACATGGATGACGTCATGATACATTGATCATCAATTCCATCGTCTATATTCTTTCTCCATTTATCTTTTTCCACCTTACTTTCTCCATGAGGAGGATTAGAAAGAACTACATATTCCATCACATATAACTTCCTTTCTTGACGTAGTGCTATGAACAGGCGCCTATAACACTAGTAGAAGTTATTGCTGGTAAGAATATTTTCCTTATCTAGAATCAATCATAGGGATAATGCACTTGTGGTGTTGGTGATTTTCATCTTAATTTTATAACAGTTAAAAATTTAGCAGTTAGTACTTTGTCTTGATTACCTTTTAAAATTTATGATTAATAAATTATTATTTCATTTTAATATCTCCCACTATTTAAGAAAACCTTAATAGCCCTTACTATTAGATATGGAATACTCCATGGCTTGATTACTCTAGTGGAAAGGATCATCAAAACCTTCCTCATTGTCTACAAGATATGGATTCACTACTACTCGAAGGGTTTCGAGGAAGGCACTAGGATTTCCAATCACTTGACATGTGGATCGTTGTGTTGTTGAGTAAAGTCCCATTTTTTGGAATCCGAACATGATTCCATCTACATCTTCCCTATAATGTGATAGAAAGTTAGCTATGGATAAACCTTGACTACTCACATTAGTTAAGTCGACTCAGTTCTCTCATGAAAATGACCTGGTAGTAAGAAGTACTCTCAACTATGGCTAATGATCACCCCAAAAAACCGAATTTGTTTAGATGTGAGAAATGGAAGGATTTTGGACTTAATATATATTTTAGGGATTTTTATATTTATTAAGAATATAATCCTTTTCTATTTATATTTTCAAACTAAATTTCTGTGCTCACAATCGAATATGAAAATAGAAATATATTCTTCACTTATTTATACTTTTTTAACTTGTTTACTTTTCTATGTGATCATTCAATAGTCATGCGCTCACATAAAATAATAAAAAATGCATAACGGTAAATCATGCAATCCGACTGGTATTGAGAATTCTACTATGATCGATCCATAATGGATCAATATTGACCATGGGGCATCCATACCTGAGTCGAAAACTGACTCATGTTCCATCCATCTCCAGTGCAATGTGCTCGGCTCCCGTCTGGATTACCACCTTGATTTAGTGGGGTCGGTGTCTCAGATCAGCACTGTTTAATTACAAATATACTCTAAAGTAGGCAAGGGGGGGGGTCTAGGGGTCCAAAATACAACATGTGAAATGGACACGCATGCCCTTATACATATTTAAATTAAAGGACAATTCGTAGACCGTCATTTATCTAATTAATTGTTACAATCACCACATGCATTGAATAAATAATTAAATAAATAAACAAGACATGCATGACTCAGTCGCTTTCTCAAGACCAGTCGGTAAAAATAATGCATAATTAAAAATTAAACTGCAATAAAATTTAAATAGTATGGGGGAACTCTAATAAATTAAATGAATTTAAATAAATTCAATTAATTTATTTTTTTCTGTTCCATTTGTTTAATTTAATTTTAATTACAAAAATTAAATTAAACCATAAATTTAATTTTAACTATAAAATTAAATTAAACTATATATTAAATATTAATTCTAATATTAAATTAAGCGATCAATTTAATTTTAAATATAATTATATTAATTTTTCAGATTAAATTAAATTTGAACCCAAATATAGTTCTTAATAATTTTATTCATAAAAGTAAATTAATTAAAATAAATTAACGAGGTTACATATAGTCAGGATGTATTCTGGCAGGACTGCGAACCACCGTGAGGGAGTCTTACAAGAGGAGGGCCAAATCATGGTGTAATTGCGGCACGATTGTGGCGTGACCGTGGAATGACCACCACATGAACGTGGCTTGACCATGGAGTATTATTCTTATCAAACAACGCCCACAGTGGCAGTGTCTTTTGGCTCGAAACGGACTCCTTCAGCAAGGTGCGAGAGCAGCGGGTGGCTGCTCTAGCAAGCCACAAGGGCGGAGACCCTCTACTCTGGCCAGCCGCATGGGTGGCGACCAGATGGTCCGGTGTGGTACAAAGTAGGAAGGCAGGGCAAGAAGTTGAGGTTAGGTGAGGAACGAGTGAGTAGATTGGTCCGGCAGCAGCCCAGTGCGGCTGCGGCAGGCGGTCCAGGGAGTTTGAAGGAGGCGGCGCTGCAACCCTAGTCACTTGAGGCCGAAGAGTGGCAGAGTGGTGTGGCCGTCTCTCAGTAGCGTGAGGGGGTCCGAGTAGCTCGGTCCGACAGCAGCGAGGTGAGGGGATACTAGGCTCGGCAAGGTCCAAGATGAGGCAGGTAGAGAGGACCCATGATGGAACGTCCAGATAGTGGCGAGGGCGGAGGGAGGCGTGTCCGACGACCCTAATGTGGATATGGATTTCAGGGGGCTCCCTCTTGCGCGTGGGAGAATACCCTTAGGTGTCTTCGCTCCCCTTTTTTTATGTTTTTTAGACAAAACCAACACCCCTTACCCCTTTTTAAATTAAAAATAAAAGGAAAAAGACCCACTTTGGGGTCTTGGTCCCCAATTTTTTTAAAGTCTAGAGACTTTAAATAAATAATAAAAGACATGACCCCAAGTCTTCAATGACCCCATTTTAAAAATATTTTTATTTGAGTACAGATAAAATAATATTATCTCATTTTTTTTTGTGAAATCCAAAATAAAAATCCACCAGAAATATTCCGGCAACCAGATTCCAGCCATAGCGTGGCCGGATTTCGGTATTCAGAAGAACACATTCATTGAATTAAAATGCATTATTTATAAAAATAATCTGAAAGTTGAAAACTAAAGACATCGATCCCATTAAAATTTTCAAATGTCCATAACTCGTCCATTTGGAAATAGATTGACGTGTTGTCAACTACGATGGAACCGATTTAATGCTCCGTACATAAATTTAATGCAATTTAATTATTCTTTTGTATATGAGAAACCACACGATTCTCTGATACCACTGATAGGTATCCGGATGTGCAGCGGAAGCCGATGGGATGAGAATTTAAAAAGTTTCACATCACCAGAGCAACGTTACAACATCGACATAATTGAACTATAATGGTACGGTCTAGGGACCACACATAGATTTGATAGAGCATAAAAATAAAATCTAACAAGTATCTTCTTCAGATCTGAAGTGCACAAGTTCATCGTTGGATGTTAGAGACCATTTCTCAAATACTCTGACATCAAAGCCCTCTAGATCTTCCACACACGCCTCTCGAATCTACCCACACATCATTCTTGGAATCTAGGTGCTAGCGCGGTACACCAACGAGCTCTTCGATTCAATGGTGATCACCACAGGAAAGAAATTTTGACCTTTCTTGAGAGAATATCTCTCTATTATCCAGAGGAGAGAGAGGCTCTCAAGTTTGACACATGAATAATTCCATAGAGGGAGCCTCTATCTTACTTATATTAAGGATATCTAGAATACCCGGTATGGGTTCCCAGCCCCCGTGTAATAGATATTATCTGCATAATTATTATAAATATTTATTTATGTCAAATTAAATTATGCCAAAAATAATAATTATAATTTTATCACTAACTGCAATATATATTTAAATATATATTGTGTGAAAAAATTGAGTGTACAACTTGACTCACTTCTCCAGCAAATACTAAATTAACCCTGAATATTTAAATCTATTGGAATAAATTTTTATCTTTGTATTTACATAATCACTTGTAAATACATTTTATAAGTAAATTCAACAAATTAATTTGAACTTGAATAATTAAATAATTTATTTATTACATGGTGATCTCTAGAACATGGACAATACTCGGACACATTGGTGGGGCCCACCAAGTTCTATATTCCTATTACCTGAATAGGGAAGATTCTCAAAGCACTATAGTGTGTGACCCTCTAGGCCCTTATCTCAATAACAGTGAATAATATCCACCGACCAAGAGTTGAGTCCAGCAACCCATCAAGGCCCCTATAAAGATAAGGTAAAGTAAAAGAAATGACTACATTATTACAAACATTGTCTGTGTAATATAATCTCTTCGTCATCAATATCTTAATAAAGAATAATGCAAACTAGTGTTAGCATCATTTATCTTTTTTTATTTAATTTGTTTATATGTTCGAATAGTCTTAACTTCCTCTACCATGGACATGGATTTAATGAAGGTGAAAACATCCAAATCAACCAGGCCCGAGATATCTCTTCCTCAACTCAGATTCGACAAATTCCATCTTGATCATTCAATCAATGTCATGTCACCAATGACGTACCCAATACAAACTACCTCTCCACAAATTAATTTCCATATTTTTTGAATTGAATCAAAGTACGCAATTAAATGACCTAAATTGATAATAATATCAAGTTTGGAGACCATTACACATGTCCATAGATAGGAATGAACAATGAAACCTAAAATATGCGTTGTTCCTATTAAAGGGGTAAATCCTCATGATCTCAATAACAAGAGATCGTCAAGTGAGAAATTCATGAGAAGAAGTATCAATGATTATGGTCCCCCAACACCAGATTGTCACACATCATCTGTGTCATTTCAGAATGATCTTGTTGGACCATAGGACGTTAATTTAAGATTACTGTGATGACATCTCATGGTTCTCATTATAGCTTTGGATTTTCTATAACCTTTTGATATGACATGTAATATAATGAAATTTCTATGAACAAAGTAGATACAGAAGTATCTACACTATTATGGAAGGATAAACACATGTATATATAATAAACTACATACATGTAGTGGTAATCAAAGTACAACAAAATTTGGGTTTATGGCACCCACTTTCAACACTAATCACCCAATAATCCAGCAACAATTACCCATCCTATAACAATGATCGAACCACAGATCAATATGCTTGTGGATTGAACCATTTTCATCATGGAAGTAATGAATGTGGAAAAGAAATAAAAAATATAACAACCTACCTAGGATATGGATCATTTTCTTTTGAGGATCGATTGTCATTGGCCATCCGATAATAACAATCTATGATCCTGGTGTTTTTCATCTCTACCGAGACAATTCTCTACGGATTCTCTCCAGAGCCTCAAGGGAATTTCTAGGGTAATGATCCAAACCATGGATCATTTCTGAGATATTAAATTTTAAATAAATAGTGCCACTACGTCGATGTATCTTTGAGATAAAATATACTCATAGTATATTTTATTTATTGAAATGTCCAAAAATTATTTCTCACAACCGACCCAAATCGGCCGATGTTTTTCCTCACCTTGGTAAAAAACCAAATTACAAAGTCAAGGATCATATCAGATTTCCAATCCAAGTCACCATTCATGAGTTATTATTATTTTCAAAATAAATAAAAATTATTTAATTTTTTTATTTACGGTTTTGTCCTTGGTGATTTTTTAGAAGACCCGCGCTGATAAAATTTAGGTCACACCTAGGGTAAAGCCACCGTTATGATATCTATAGTGCCATCATATTTTTTTATGAGCCCCAATTTAAAAGATATTACACTTTTTTTAGGAGAGCCATCCATGTCTTCTATTAAAAACTTAATACTTTGTAATGAATTGTTTCAGGCATAACAAGCCTCAGAATAGCACGTCATCTCAGCTCCTAGTCTCAGAATTTTATAAAATAATTACTAGAAATAAAATCAGGAAAATCATAGTCATTGAAAAAAGGTAATCATAATTTTTTTTTCTGAAATTTTAATGTTATTAGATAACATTTGAGGTTAAAACTCTATTTAATTTTGAGGTTATTGAGGTTAATTGGTATATAGGGTTATGGATTGAATTATTTCCAGTTTTTATTATTATTGTAGAATTTTGAGGATTATTTTATCAGATTATAGTTTATTAATTTTTTGAATTATATAAAAAGGTGCTAACCATTTCATTTTTTATTGTTTAAATATATAAAGATTATCTTATTTTTCTTTTAGGGATTATGTTTTACATTAAATTTTATTCTTGTGATTTAGGAATTAAAAAATCAACAAAATAAACTACATTTGTAGAAAAAGATAAGGTTATAGTGGAAATTAATAAAAGGATGAAATTATACTCATAAATTAGGTATATTTACATATGTTATTGGTATATATTGTATGGTAATTTAACAACTATAGTAAAAGTATCTTGAAATTAATTTATTTTCAAATGACAAATAATAGATTACCAATATAATGTTCAAATTATAAGGATGAAATTTATTAAAGGACGGAGGATTGAACACTGAACGATTTAAAAAAAGAAAATTACATTAAATAGATTAAATAATACACAACACTAAAGTAGATTATGTTACACAGAAGAAAGAGTTTCTTTGATAGATTTTGTTAAACACAATACCATGTTTTACCAATCAATAATATACAAAAAATATTCTAATTTTATATGATAGTCACCTCTTAGTATTATTAATGGTGGATAAGGATAGGATAAATTAACTTATGAAATTATATATATTACACATGTTTATGTATCGATTGTATGAAAAATAATAATCATTTAAAAAAATAAATGTTTCTTGAAAAATAGTATTTATTTCTATAAGATTGATTTAATCGTGCATAGTGCATATAATTTAAAAATAAAATTTTCCACTTATCGAATATTTATTTTAAAAAATAAATTTAATTTTAGAAATCAGAGTTCCAAAATTATCATGGGATTAATCTTTATTATTTGTTTGTAATGATTAATTTTTAGATGAGTAGTGAAAATAAAGGATTTTTATTGAAAAATGCCTTTTTATTTAAAAAAATTATAATGTTAAATTATATTTTGAATTAGTTTTGAAGTAAAAAAAGTTCAGTTATATATATATATATATCCAATAAATGTAATTTGAATAATTTAAATATTTAATTTTTACATAAAAACATTTAAAACATTTAAATATTTTAACTTATAAAACACTCACTTTCTTATATTTATTTTAAATAAAATTCAGTACCTTTAAAAAAATGAATTTTGAAAAATGAAATACTTATTTAAAATCATGATAATTTATATTTTATAAAAATCTCAACATTATATTTTCCCACATGGAATATTAAAATTATTTAATATTAATTAGACTGATTAAGGTAAAAATGAATTTATTAAGTGGTTAAAAGTAGATTAGAAGTTCTAAAATGACATACCAAATTATCCCACCAAAATTTCTAGGCCTTTTTTACCCTAATGTCCTTACAATATATTTTTATGATTTAGTGGGAATAATATTCCCTTAGAGTCACATGTATAATAATTAAGTAAAGAAAAAGTCAAAAAAGAACCTTCCTTTATTTTAATATCTATAATTCTTTGGGATAGGGAAAACCCATATTGGTTCAGTTATACATATTATTTTGAAGGATATATGAGTATTAAATATCACAATAATTTATAATTAAATTTCATAGATGAATTATTTACCTAAAATTCTTATAAAACACGAATGTGATAATTATTTAGTTATTAATTAACTAAAATAAATTATAATTAAATTTTAAAAGTGAAGTTAAATGAATTAATTGATTTCAACAACTAATTTCATTGATTAATATATAATTATACAAAATTGTGAAATTAATATTTTCAAATTCCGTCCTTTTTCTCATTTTTTTCAATATAAATTAAATAAATAATATCAAAATTGACATTAATGTTATTTTATAACAAATTGTTTTTATAATAAATTATATTTTATAAATTTATTTAAAATTTTAAAAAACATATCCTATATCATGTGATTTTTAACTATTAATAAATATATAGTATGGTCCATTTAAGGACCAATTTATCTTTTATAATGAACATATTGTCCCCTAAAAAGAAAAACACTATGTTAGCAAGATTAATGTTAAAATGGTGTTTTAGGGCATTATATACTCTTGTATTAAAATTAGTTTACACACACATGGGATTTTTAGTTTATAAATTAAATACAGTATTTATAATTAAGGGGTAGAAATTTTCTAATAATTATCTTTTTAAATTAGTCTTAATGGAAAAATTACGTAACTCAAAAAACTAGTTACCATTATAAAAAAGGATAAAATTTAGTAAACATTAAGACTAAGAACAAAATAGTAAAAATGATTTTTTGAACTATTAGATAAACCAAAATTTACCAAAATTTCATTGTTTTCAAATTTTGGAAGAACATGGGGGTATGAAAGATCTCCCAGTAGTGAATATGTTTGAGAATTTACAAGAATGTCACTCCTCCCCCATTATAAAAGTTTATCCACTCCCCTCACTTCCCCACACCTGTCAAGCCAATTAGATCATAAAAACCCTACCCAAATAACTCATCACGATCCCTCCACTCATACAAGAGAATTTTTTTGGGACTAAAATGTAAAATTTAAGTGTTTAGTTCAAACCAAAGGAAGATATTCGAAGAAGTGGTAATTGTTTTAAATAAGCATCTTTATATTATTTCATTATGCACCTCCTATAATTATTCTTATACCATTATTATATTATACTCTATGTATCATAAATATACATAGATTTATTTACATAAGTGGTTCAACCTAAAACAACACACACTTCCATATAATGTGTTACAAAATCATCATTCATATGTGTGGTGGACTATTTCCCCATTAAACAATATCATTCGTTTTTACATTACCAACTCTCACAAATGGGAATAGTGATTGATGTAATTTTTATATATGATATTTATATAATTATTATCAAAATGGGGTCATTATATCATATATTCCCTATTTATTTTCAAATATATAAGGGATATGATAACGTTATTTGTGTTCACAATGAACTACAGCCCCACGAAGTGATGTGCTTCATTTTCACTAATGCATTACATAGAAGGCAATAAGGGTAAATATAAGGAATATATGTGTTATGAATGACATATTATGATATTCATGACATATTTACCATTATTTATGTAAAATATTCGTTTTTTTCAAAAATTCTCAATCACTAAAATAGTTATAACATCGTTCATGGACATATGGGCTACCACCTCCATGAAGCAATGTGATCCTTTTTATCATCACCACATCAAAAAAATGATATATATATATATAAAACTAATTATTATGGTAATTATGATATTATTTTCATCATGTAGAGTTATATGTTACTTACCTTTTTTTTATAATGATTATCGAACAATGGAAAAGTTACTCATGTGTACGTTTGACCTACAATTCCATGATTGCAACGTTAGTATTTTTTTTCATAATAATATTCCATGACTAGTTTTTAATGTATAATTAAGGTATAAATATAAAAATTATGCCTTTATAATTATTCTAGATATGTTTAAATATTGACCTATTTGACCATGGTCAACTTACCAAAGTCATTTTGACACGTTATCTGAATATAAAAAAAACGTCTAACTTAAAATTAATTGATTAAGTATTTGAATATAACATATTAATAAGTGAAATAAAAGCAATCATAAACTTAAAAAAGGATCTCATGAAATTAAATAAGTTAAATATGTTTATTATTTTTGTATATAAAGACACACATGACGTATCAGGCTCAAGGAAAGAGATATCATCACAATTTCCTTTCATTGGGGAATTTTTCATGTTATGCACCTATATTATGTTATAACATTATATTCAAACCATTTGAATTTTTATGTAATTAATTTATCTAATTTTATGATAATATATGTCGTTTTTATTATTAATATCTTAGTATTATTATGATTTATGTTTTTCCTAAGTGATAAGGGACTTTTCATTATAAAAATACTTATTTAATGTTTTCCCTCAAACTCTATTTCACTCCCATGTCCATGTTTTTAAAATGATTTTATTAATGTTTTATATTGAAATAAAAAATTTAAAAAATTTAATTTTGAGAAAATTTCACTTTATTTAAGTGCTTTTCAAAGAGGGAATTTTTATCTGTTTTAAATGAAATGTTTTCAAAAATGATAAATAAAATGATATATTTTAATAGTATACAACAGAAATTAAATTTCTAGTCATCATGACTATTATTTTATTTAATTATTCCATTAAAATCATACATTATTCATAAATGATAAAAACTGTTTCTTTTTTCTGGTCATTTTTTTATTAAATATGGGTTTTCAAATAAAATGGTGTTTTGGTATTGAAATTGGGTATTTAAAGGAAATGTAATTTTAATTAGAAAGTGTTCTTCATATGGAATAAAAATAGTTTTGAAAGGGGATTTTTTATGAATGTATTCATTCATAATATGGTTATTCAGCATTAAATGAAACTGTTGATCCTAATACATATTATTCAAAGGTTTGAGGCTAATAATAGCTCACAGGTGAGCCGGATATTGCTTATATGATCGGTTGATATCCATTATAGCTCACGATTATATCCGATATATCTTATATAAAGGGTGATACCCATTATAGATATTCAATGAATTGGGTAATGATTATATTGTATGTTGGTCATATATTAATTTGAATTAAAATTATTTTTAAAGGGATTGTGAATATGATTCCCTAAGTCAACGAAAAAGAGCTTTAATGACTTTCTATTGGATTTAAATGGTTTCGTTTAGAATAACATGTATCTTTTTTTTTTGAAAATATTTTATTTATTTTTTCAAATAAAATATATTAAACAGTAAATATTTTATTGGTTTTCATGTTTTTAATAAACAAATAGTTTCTTTTTTTATATCCCTTGCTGTGATTTTGTTCTCACCGTAAATTGTTTTAAAAAAGCGCTAGGTTTATGGATTGGTAAGGAAATTGATGTTGTAAAATTGATATTTGATGAGATTTTAAATGAAAATAAATCATGTTTTGGTTTTAAATGATTTATTTTATAGAAAAAATGGAGACCAGTCTAAAGTTTCCACTTTGTATTTCTTGACTTTTTTATGAATGAGTTATGACCTAATTCTCTAAATCTCTAAACCTAAAATGATTCTCAAATGTAAGAAAATGAATTGTTGAAACAAAAGTCAAAATTATGTAAGGGTATTTATAAAAAGAATCCAATGGATCTTGAAATTTTATTCTGAAGATGATGAGATCATGGATCTACCAAGATAGGGGTTATTCCATGTATTTTAACACATGTCATTTATGGGAAAACCGTTAATGGTTCATTTTTGGATTCCTTTTTTCCACTGTTCATATTTAATTTTATTAAATTGGATTTTGTTTCATTTCTAAGTAATATTTATCTTTCCATAATATATTCAGAAGTGTGTTGCGGACCACCCTAGGTGGTTATTCATTATTCCAGTAAAGAGATATTATTTGGTATGTTTTCATAATGTTTTCCTTTTAAGTTGCAGTGAATGATTTATTGTTATAATTTAGTTAATTTTTATTGGGTTATAATTAAATAATTTGAATGATATCTAATTATATAAGATATTTATAATTCAGGGAAGGGATGGTTGGATTATTGAACTATGAGCTAGGTTGTGGGACCTTGTTTAACATTTTGTTTAGTCTATTTCCGTTAGGTGATCTATAACAAGTCTCTTTTTCCTATTTCATTTTCACAAGATTTTCAATGTGTGTGATTTTTTGATATTCCATGTGTGTTAGATAAATAATTTTGTTACCAATTTTTTGCTAAGAATTCATATATTTATAAATCTCGTGAAACCTTTTGGTCTATGTAATTTGAGGTCGAAATTATGAAAACCCATTGGTTGTTCCAACAATTGTTAATACATTATTACATGAGTGGAATAAACCTACATCCCTTTGTTTATATGGATATTTTTCATTGAAATTGTATTTAATAGAACAAAAACAAATAACTTTTCTTAAAAGTGATTATTTAGAATGTAATTAGGAATTGTTATAAAGAATGAATAAAAAATTAATTTTATGATATGTGTAATGGTATTGGTTCATAAATGACAAGATAATAGTTAATTATTATAATTAGTCTGCCAATTGAAAACCTGGAAGAATTTAATCTAGACATGTTAATTGATAACTTGTTATTTTTACCACTTTGGAATAATATGTGAGTTTAGGGGATTTCATGGAAAATAATCACATGGATTGAAATCACTAAAACTTCATCTCAACCGATTTTTGGAAAAATTATTAATGAATATAATTAGTGAAAATTATTATAATAATAGGGAACCTGAAATTATGGATTATAAACCACTATCCAAATTATATTTGTGTAAATTTTCCAATGTGTCCTATAATGATATGTCTAGCATTCTTGGTTCTCAGTCATTTAAATCGGATTCAGAGCATTCTGTTTTTTATGAATATTATATGATTGATTACTAAGGGTGGGATAGTAAATGAACTTTTTATTTTATGCCTTTTTATAACTCCTTATTTACATTGGTTCTTGATGGATTTGTGCATCGTTTCCGACTTCCTGAGACAAACATGCCTGATAATATACTACTTATGGGATAAATTCAAGGAAAAATGCACGAGGGATAAAGGAATTGGTTTTCGTGAGGTATATATGTTTTATTAAAAGATCCTATAGGGTGAGGAGTATTTAATTTTCAATGAATGAGGGTGAGATTCTTGCACGATTTTTTTCTAAGGGACAGACAAAATTTCACTCGATATAAGATATTAGTGATTTATTTGTTGGAGAATCATCTAAGGAATGGGTGATTTTCTTTGATGAAATTTATTCCACCACATGAAATATATACCTAGTAATATTACAATAAAAGTTTGTATTCCCTTGGGATTCAACTCGAAGGTCGAGGGTTGATTGGTTTACCAGATGTTCTAGAGTTTAGATTTATTTAATTAATACACATACTTATTTTAAAAATGCATGCACTAAAACATCATATCAATTATATAAGGGCCCATACATAAAAATTATATATTATAGTGACATTATACTATAAATAACTTTATTTAATTACCAAATATCTTTTAGGTTTAGAGTTTTATAGAATTATGACAATATCTTAAATAGTAACCCCATACATTATAAGTGGACACTTATACTCAATATCCATTTTTCCGCCAAACAAATATTTTTTAAAAAAAACATGGTTTCTCATAAAATTTCATCTTAACCACATACATGTCCCTACTCTTCCATAAAACCAGTTAAAACCCTTTTAAAAACATGGTACGTTCCTATCAGTCTTGGTAAGGGACATAAAAATGAATAAATTAGTTAGTCTAGTGGAAAACATGAAAACCAAGGAAAATTTTTCCATTATAAAAGGTTTCATTGAGTGTATGAAATAAATAATTTTCATAAGAAAATATGAAATTAGTTTTTCTCAAATAAAACATTATAACTAATAGAAATAAAATAAAACCACTTTTTGAAAACATATATAATCATACTCATAACTAGTTTGAACATATGATAGAATATGTATAGACCAGTTAAATCCATTGCAAAACCCCTTAACAACTACCTCCTTCTTTCTTCTTAATACAAGTAACATTACTCAATGAATTGGAGCTCTATCTGGGAACTCCCATCATTCAATATCTAACAGGATCACCCAACGATATCTAGGCCACCCCATCATATAACCTATAACAGGCTCATCCAGCGCTATCTTGGATAACCAATTTTATATGAATAATTCCCAAGTACCATATCATTAATGTATATGCTTTATCTTTTCCATCATGAAATATTTTTAAACTCTTTTAAAGTCATAAAGATATCACATTGATTATCAAAATACCCTTTTATTTTACAAAATTACTTTTAAAATAAAAAAACTATGTATATCAAACATAAAATATTTTCTATAAAAATAAACATAAAAAATATAATGTTTAATTAATGAAAATTTTCTATTATTAAGGTTAAAAATCCAATAAATATTTATAATTTAAAAAAACAATCGTTTTTACTTGTGTAAAAAGTTACTTTAAAAGAACATTTTTAAAAGAGTGTCCTTTACCTTGAGTCTGACTAATCACATACATTATTTATCTTCCCAAATAATAAATATAGGTTAATAATTTAATTTCATGACAACCTTTATCTATTTTATTATTCATTTTATTTTATATATTAAAATTTTATTACATTTACTTAATTATTTGAATTCACATTGGATGCTTCGATGATATTCAGTTCATAAGTTTATAATGACATCAATATATTGATTCTGGTCAAAGAGATCATCATAAAATCAATTTATTAATAAAATTTATGAAAAAATTATCACTTTTTTACATTAAATATTCTTTTAAATTCATCCATGAAATATGGTTATAAGAAATTAATTGCATTATGAACATGGAGATGGTAAGCCATACGTACGCTTGAGTAACATTCCCATTTGTCTGTGATCATTGTGAAAATAAGGAAAGTACTATATTATCTATAAATAATTATCATAATATCATATATATCAAATTTATTCAACAAATATACTTATATATACCATCCATGAGAAGTGGTGATTAAAAATGAATCGCATCATTTCATAGAGGTACTAGTCTACGCGTACGCATGGACAACGTTATCCTTTTTTATTTTCATTCAAAGGTAAGAATGTAAATTAAATATGAAATTTTATAATAATATATATATTTAATTATATAAACATTAATCATATCATTATAATCAGCCATGATAGAGAGTGATTGAAAAAATATTACATCGGCTCATAAGGTGACAGTTCATCGTACACACGAATGATGAATTAATTTCCAATTTGATGGAAGTGAATATTAATATAGATAATGATATTAACATAATAACATATCAATGTTTGTAGGATACTATATATATTATTTTATATAGGTTTAATAATGTTTTAATGATGTGTTAGAATAATAAAAACAAAAATGTAAGATTAGAAATGATACTTATTCATCAAAAGATCCATATTCTTGCCACCCTAATATGAAAATGGTTGGTGTTAGGCCTAAAATAAGAATTATTGATTATGGTTAAGGATTATAAGAAGGTATTTGGGTAAGTATTGGATCAGATAAATTAATTTTTATTTCTGTTAAGATGATAACAATATGTGCCCTTTTAGAAGAAATGGAAGGGGCACTCTTGGAACTTCTCAAAATAAAAAATAAAATAAAAATTATTTAATAAAAAATTGATAAAAAAATGTTAATTTAAATTATAAGATCCATACAGGTCATAATTATCACATAATATAAAAATATGACAAATTTTTATTATATTTCTTCTCTTGTATTTTGGTTTTAACTCTGATTTAAACCTTTAACACTTACTATGATAACATGGGGTTTTTACATATTGAGGGTTTATATAGTTATAATAAAATGAGAAAGTTATATCAATGGAAAATGAATAAAATTTCAAACATTAACCTAATAAATTTGATAAATGTATACTTTTTTTAGGAATTTTATATCATTTAATAAAATATTATTTATTGTAAAAAATCAACAATTCCAGTTTTAAAATGAATTCAATAATATAACATTAATAATATCAAAATAAAAATTATAATTCAAAAAAATTATTATATCAATAAAATGTAAAGTTTTTATTTAAAATTGTGTTATCAAATTACTTATCTCAAATTATGTTTATTTTAATATTTTTAATATCATTTATTTGTTTTTTATAAATTAAATAATTAGTGCATCTACGTTGCAAAAGAATTTCAATTAATTCTATATTTTCTAAAAAATAAAAATAAATTACCATAGTGAAGATAAATCTATTATATTTAACTATAATACTTATAGTTTAACATATCCACTATATAACAACATATTAAAACTATTACAATTATTAAAAATAATTGTGTAACATGTTTTACATTTCTATAAGTAATATACTGTAAAGGTCATAATCACATACATATGACCCCAAAAGGTTATATATTCAATCCTTGGATAATTATGATCGACATATAATAAAAAAATAAAATTTAAGAAAGTTTTATTGAAATTTTAGATTCCTTTGCATAATATTTGTAACCTTTAATTACCTTAATTACCCTTTACTATGGTAACAAAAATTATTAAGTTTACTATTCATATTTTAAAGAAATAAAAGGGTATTATTTAATTAAATTTGAACTAGTGATTACAAATATGGAATCTATTTTCATAATTCAAAACAATGATATTGTATAATTTAATTTAAAAAATCCAGCAAACCCCAATGAAAAACGGGTTTTTCATGAAAAATGTCTTGTTCAATATAAAATGGTTTGTACTAAATTCTTGTATAAAATACATTTCAAAACCATAATTAGATTAGTTAAAATAAAAATTAACTAAAAAAATTTAAAAATAATCCAAAACATAATTTTACAATTTAAATACTTTAAAATAAAATAATTTTTTCAATAAAAAACATTATTTTCTACTATTCCTTCAAAAATCAATATATTCTGAAAATTCTTGAAAATTCATCCAAATATAATTTTGAAATTTTGAATTTTGAATTGAAAAATATTTTTTTAAATAAATTATCTAAAATTCCAAAAAATATATTATAATAGTAATCCATGAAAAGAAATGAAAATCATTTTTAATGAAATCATATTTTTTGAAGAAAAAAATGACTTTAGAAAATATATAGTACTTTTAGAAAAATCATTAATTAATATATTATAAATGAGTAGGATCATTATATATATTTATAATTTAGTTAATACTAAATATTACCACTAATTTAACAGCTATGTTACACCGATAAAATTTAAATAATTTTATTTATTTGTTCATTTGAGCTCAATGCATCACATCTTATACATTGTCTCTTTTAAAAAAAAATAAGGATTTTACATTTTATATTGAGACATCATTTTTTTGTGTCATACCGAGTTTTACTGACACCATACTCAGGTAGCCGTTGGTCTTAGGTACCTGAGTCGATCTTATATATTTATTGAAGGAACTTGTTTGGGTTATAGGCCAAGATAACATGTTTAATCTATATAGATCAGATGGTATCCTGAGATTGGATGAGGTTTGACTCAATGATATAGTAGAGACTTCATTTTTTATTAATCTTATTCTTAAAATTATATATGATCATCCCAATGGGTGGTTTTTTGTATGTTTTAGCTTGGCTATTTAGTCCTTACTGTATATCATCTATTATTACTGGATTTTAAATAATTTATGCATACTATGGTTATTTTTTTACAAGGATACTTTTTTTTAACTCTCAAAAAGTTCATATTTTCACCCAAATATAACATATTACACCCCCAATACATGTTTTCATCCTCTATTGTACAAGAAGGTGTGTCTAAGATTATATGGTGAACCAGTCCATCTACTTATTTGGAGTGATTTGGGGTGGTATGTTACATTATCCCACATTAATAATGGATTAAAAGAGTATTAATTCCATAATAATAAAAACAAGAAAGAAAAATAATTGGAGTTTTAATCTAGTTTTTTATGAGAAATTATATTAACAATGAACGGAGAACAAGTATTTGAGAACTTACCAACCTAATTGGGATACCTCATTTGGATTGAGCCTAAATTCTTTGGAGGAAGAGAAAATGGAAAAAAAATATTGTAAAGAAATAAAAAATATATTTGAGAGAGGTATGGTTATAAATAATTTGAAAAGTGATGAATTTAAGATGACTAGAAAATGGGTGAAAGTATAGTTTTTATATATCCAAGTTATAGGTATATTTAAAAATATTTTATTGATTATTATTTTTTAATAAAAAAACTGCGAATTACATTGATTATTATGAATTTTATTGTCTTATGATTAAAAATGAGTTTTCACAACACTAAAATCCATTAGTAATGAAATAGAATCCGTAAAATACATTATTAAAATTAATGATTCGTATAATTATATACATATATATATTGGTCATTAAATTTTCAAATACTGGTTTACAAATAAAATTATTGTTCTTAAATACATTATTTTACTATTTTTTTAATTTTGTTGAATGGTAATATAAATTGTTAAACCATTTTTAAAGAAAGATGATGTCCCAAATGATACATTATTAAAAAAACTATATTTTTTATTTTTTTTAAAAAATAACCTATTTTTATTGAAAATGCAAAATATTCCCCCCTATGATATGTTCAACATAATCATTCTAGATATAAAGTCTATATTATAAAACTACAATTCTAACATTTAGATTTTATATTTCTATATAAAATAATTTAATATATTGGAAAATAAAATTATCTAATATAAAGAATTCGTTTTTCTATGACTAAAAGTATTTTTATTTTTATTAATTAATAATTGTTATATTTTCTTATCTTATTATTTTTAAATGAAAAATCATCACTTAATTTCAACTATTAATTAAGTCAAATTCAGCTTAATGTTATTTATAAAGTAAGATATTTTGATAGAGATTTTAAAATATAATTTAATGATATTTGAGTGGCCATTTTTATTCTCCAAAAACTAAATTATTAAAAAAAATTAATCAATTGGTGGGGATCTGAATTTGCACATATAAGGAGTTACATTTTAATGCAAAATTATTAAATAATATATTATTTTATTTTATTATAAAACAAAATATTAAATTTTTATATGAATTTTTTATGAATAATAAATCATTTACATAGAATATAATAATAATAAAATAGATATTAAAATATTTTTTATTTAAATATAAAATGAATTGAAAAATATTATGTTTATGTGAATATTATATTTAACCATTTACATTATCTCATTTTCACATGAAATTTCATATGGTTTTACATTAAATTATTATAGGTTTGAATTTTGTTTCTATGAAAATACATATCAACAATTATAAAAAATTATATTGCAATGCATTCATTATCATAATGATATGAAAATAAAATTATTAACAATTGAAATTTAGTCGTCAGATGAAAATATTTCTATTCAATAAATGATGAGTACATTATGTTTTATTTTATAAGAATGTTTTAATAATTAATTATTTTTTATAAAATTAATTTAGTCATTAATACAACATTTAGGGGAAAAATAATGAATGATGTATATAAATTCTATATTAATATCATTAAAATAAACTAAAAAATATTTCAATTTACATTTATATAATTTTTTTGAATAATAATTTTCTGAAATATTTATTGAAAATACTCATTTTTACAATTCAATGTTGAATTAATAGGGAATTATCATCCCTAGTATGCTACATTATATCGAATGATTGGATTTATGGTGTGATGAACATGATTTAGACTAAACCAATTTAAAAAAAATATATATTATGACAACATGAAATGTTTTTATCTATAAGGGGTCATCAGATAATTGAGATTCTAATGTTTATAATTAATAATTATGTTTCCATATGCATTTTTGTTTTAAAAAAACATTGGATATTGTGTTTCATTTATAAATAAAAAAACTCTCATTTATTATGATCAATTATGTCGATTCACTTACAAACAATTTGATCTAAAACAATATATAAAATATTAAATTAGAGTTATTCAATAAACATGAAAATTATAAATTACTATATTATTCATTAATGTAAAATTCATTAATTAATAAAAAATTATCATGCCTAAAGAACTAACCATAGATGTAAAAATATTAATCAATGTAGGAACCCAAAATATTATCCATTAAAAACAATATAAAAACATCATTCAATCAACCTAATTAAAAAAATCTACATGAATAAGTTTATCCACTTTTAAATTTCCATAAAAAATGACTTTTTACATATTTTATGTGAATGGATGAAAAAAACTAATCTAAATTCTTACCAGAGACCACAAGATCCCATAAGATCAAGCTGATATGGAATCTTGTTCACATAAATGTATACTCTTCTTTTTCCAAGTTTAATGATTACATATATATGTATATACATATAAAATTTCATTAAATATCTTCTTATGTCATACACACATTTATCAACAACCAAATATTATCCATGTCACTATTAAAAATCATCATCATTTTACCACATATCATGCAAAAATTATAGGAGGGTTTTATTAAAAAATATGATTTCAATGAATAATTTTTTAGAAATGTTCCAAATTTTCCATAATTATAACATGTCACAATGTGATGGTGAGAGTGTTCAATTACTACATACTATTATTCCCTAATGGTTCCCTTTCTTAGTATCATCACATGGAATTAAATTATTCCTTAAAACACCTCCACAATATGTAATGTTTTTTTACAATATCCAAAGTAACATAAAATGATTATCCACATTGAATAATATTGTTTTATTGATCAAAATAAATGTTCTTTATTTTCTAGTATTATTATTTGTAACTAATGAATTTATATCATAATAACCTTTATTTCACCATAATCATTTTATAATATGCTAATAAAATATCATTTATCCATAGGTAACCTTATATTTCTCCCTTAAAAAATATATTTCCCCTTTACCATTTAATAATATTTTCAGTTACACAATAATTGTCAAGATATCATAAAATATATAAAAAAAATATTGTACATGTCCTTGACATTTTTTATAGTTATTTAATATTACAATCTCAAAGTGGACATAACCACATAATAGATTTTTATCAATTATGGTATAAAATACTATTTTCTACATTAATAATTTTTTCTGGAGTGTAATGAATATTTTTTAGCATCATCTCTAATATAATATTTTTCTGAAGGAATTTTATTGATAAGTTACTACACATTTCTTTCACTAAAATTACATCTTCATATCTGAATAAAAATATCCTAATAAAAATCATGTTGCATCATGATTTTCAATATCATTATTTGAATATATACACAGGAATCTAAATTTATCTGTATGACTATCCTCCCAAAAAATACCTAAAACTCATATAATTGTGTATAATTCACTCAAAATATCAATTTAATTTCTTATGTAAAATATGACAAAAATGAGTAATCATTCAATGCCACTGAATATACCATATCATTATAACAAGGATTAATTAGTTTTCTAACTTAAACCTTAAATGTTCATTTATAAGAACTATAACTTAACACTGTAATACTAATTATATAACGACCAGTGGGTATGTGATGTACTTTCGACCAAATCTAATTAACCATTGTATAATAATCTATGTTTATAAACCTACAAAAATTAATAGAATTTATTTCCACAATATGCAGTCTGTATCATAATGACAAGAATCATCTTCCCGTATAGTAAAAATGAATAACAAACCATAAAATTAAAATAATATTTATATGACAAATTTCTATATAAAATTTTATAATTTAATCGAATAATTGTCTCTATATATATCTCACCATGAATAGATATAGTGATACATCAAAATTGTGAAATAATGTGGTCACCCTAAACTTGACTCCAAAGGATCATCAATTATATATTCCATCAATATCCTTTTTAAATTACCATCCACAAACTAAAGCTAGTTATTTTAATGAATGTAAAAATTTAATACACACAATCCAACATGTTGTGGAGAGTAATAATAATATATATTGTATTCCTATAATGTGAGACAATTTCTATGAACTAATTCTATCATTTTGAAACATCAAAATGATATGTTTAGTTAAAATTAATACACCTAAAAATACATAATTAATGATAAATATAATTTTAAAAGTTCTTTTATACCAATTATAATGACAGATCACCACAATCATATAAAAAATATTCATTTATTTAGAATAATTTGTGCTACCAATTCATAATATCACCATAACAAAAGGATCCATTTATCAATACAATAGTAGAGGGAATCATAAGCCTAAAACATCAACTCATTCATCGACCAAAACCTTGGTTAAATTGAGATGAGTGCTTATCATGGAATTTAAGATATTGGCATAATCCAATAATTCCTCTCGGAATGGATATTTGAACTAGTCAACTGCACAATAAAATGGTTATTGGGTAAATTGAATTATAAATTTAAATAGAAATTGTCATCATATCTCACATCCCATAATAATTTCCACATCAAATTAATAAACAATGATAATCCATTATATCATCTGGTAGTATCAACTCTATAGAAATCATCATATTGAACCCGATATACTATTCATAGTGTTCCATGATACAATAGAATCTAGTGACAAATCAATAAGTACACAGTGCATCATCATCAACCGTAGTCTTTATATGGTGGAAGAGAAGGTTTGAAAACAATCTAGTAAATTATTTCCTTTTAAAAAATTTTATAATGCGTGAGAATTTGAATATGATACCAATTAAAACCATCAAACCCAACATATTAGTATTATTGAAGACTATATTGAAAAATGTTTCATTAACCATCCATAATATAGTCTAGAGGGAGAGATGAGAAGAAATATTTTAATTTGATTACGAATTAAAAAAATAGATGACTAAATTACTTTGTGAATACTAAATTATTATATATCATCTCCTTCAAAACCACCTCCCACTATTATAAATTAATGATTAAAAATATGATGATAACAAATAAAATCACACAAACTATTTTATAATTTTTCTATCAATCACATTTCAATTCAACATAATAACAAAGAGTTTTCATGCTATCCTCTATGATTTTGATACCCCTTAGTATATCAAAATCTAGGTATATATTCGTGTTAATTGTTTAATTATTATTATTATTAACTATGGAATCATGATAGTAATTCCAATACAGAAAACATTGGATGCAATTTTAATCATCAATGGTTATTTATAACATCATAAATGGATTTCCATCTATTATAATAAAAAATAAATATTATAATAATTAATAAAATAAAAGATCATCTAAAGATCATTTCATAATTCATAATTATTTTCAAAAATCTTTAATATTATATATATGACATTCTACTAGCTCATGATATAAAAATTATTTATCATTAATTAAAGTTTTATCAAGTAATAATGAATGAAGGAAAGTTTCTATCATATCTATAAAATTCAATCCATCAAAATTTTATCACAATTTATATTCTTATATATATAATTAAAAAAAACTAGAATAGATTTAGATAATGTGTAAAATATAACTATAAAAATACTGCATTAAGAATTGCAATTATTAACTATAACTTTATTAAGGATTAATATTATCTTTTTAGGTAATTCATATCTATATAATTTTATCTATATCATTATAATATTCACATTCAATCATATCATAATACAAAATTTCAAAATCTTATTTTGAGTCTATAATAAATCTACATGTGCTGTAATTGTGTATTTTATAAAAAATATCCTCTATTTCATTAAATTATCCATCAAACCGTCACAGATATATTTTTTCACCAAAAAAATCTGTAAAATAAATAAATATATTGAGCCCATGTTTCCAATTGATATATTTTATTTATTAGCAGTAGGAAAATAATTTGTTATAATGCTATGAGTTATAATGAAGAATCTTAAATCAGTTTGACTAATATATAGAAGATAAAATATTTATTCAATTCAATATAAAGATTAGTATGTAAAATAAATTATTAAATAAGTTTTCATATCAGAAAATGCATATTTTTATACCCCCACACACCCTGACACCATCTTCTAATCAAGGGTTTCATGTGTTAGTCACACATGATCATGGAATTTTCCTTATACCTCTTCCCTATTATTTCATTATATATGAGATCCAAATAAATTAATATCACTAATTGGATAATTATTTTTATAGAAAATGTGAATTTATAATACTCTATGGGTACATTTCTAGGTAGAATGACATGTGATAGAGATAATATAATCATAATGGATAAAAAATGGTTTCAAAATCATATTGGTGATATAGACACTTGAATGATTGTTTAAGGAGTCAAAATATATTCCTAGAGTGAACCATTCCATTCAGCCCTACCATGTTTTTACATTGATATGTAAAACCCCCAATGTATTTATAAAATTATTTTAATGATCAATTTTAATCTTACATGACATGTTACATCATTATATTCATGATCTATAACCACCAAGAGTTTATCCCTATAGTTGAAAACTCACTATCTTCAAATATCATTGAATGAATTTTTTTCACAAGATGGGACTTACAAATACATTTTTTGAGTAATGAATGAATCAATAACTTCTTGATAATTTAAGGAAAATGAGTAATTATTGAAATATTATAAATTAAATATCGTTTTATATAAGAATTATTCCATCTTGTTGTATTTCTCAAAAAATTGAAATTTTAATTTTAATTTTAGAATAAAAAAAATTAATTAATTATCACATTTATAATCAAATATTGAAAAACATATCAAAAAAATAAATTCTATTAAATAATTTAAAATATCATTGATTTTATATTTCTATTTTATCCTCTTGGATAATATTAATGATATATATTCCTTTTATTTAGAATGTCAGGATTTCTATTGAAAAAATTTAGATAACGTCTGACTATATAACTTCTATCTATGAAATGAAATAATACATGACATGGATTTATATTATTTCAATATAATTATATTTATCACTATTTTATCTACATTAAAATTGAGATTAATTTTAAGAATAAATCTATAAATTTTAAAATATCATCTATATATGATGGATAAGTTTTTCAAATACATGAACATTTTGAACGGTGAAACATAAATCTTTTTCCATTGTTTTGTTATTCCAAACCATTTTTTTTATTTTTTTCAAAACCACTTTATGGAAATGTGGGAACCGCACAATTTCAAATAATTGATTCAAAGAACACAAAAACACTAGACAGATTTAAATAAAGTCATAAGCATGTTGGGATAAACCAAATTCTATATTCAAACGAAAATAGGTACGCCACTGTCTCGGGCCTTGTGAGTTTTCAGAATCAATACGCCATAATAACGGGACACCAACCATGAGCTACCTTGAGTGGAAAACCTTGATGCACCCAAAAACCCATCATCATCGTCTACACCATGGAGAACTAGCCGCCAGAGACAGCTTACCTCATCGCCGGAACCGTTGCATCGACTTAGGTCATTCCAGGAGCCCCAACCGCAGCTGCACCACAAATTCCAAAATTTTATAGATTCCACTACACAAGATCCAACAAGGACAGACAGCGAGGAATGTGAGGTCAGAGGAGGTCTTTGATATTAGGGCTCCAAACACCTCCATATCCAATAAATAAGACAGCCAAAAGCGAATTGACTACTGTAGTGCCTGGAAACCCGTCGTCTACCAGACTGTATACCCAAATCCGATTGGTAACCACCACACCAGTTCCGACTCAGAGAGGTGCGTATGAGTCTAATTCTACTAAATGGTTGTCTTTAAATGTGTATAAGAAATTTTATTCTAAATAGAAATTAAAAAATACTATCTATTCTAGACACAATTATCCATAGATTCATAATGTTCTCAAAAATCACAAATTGCTTATATCATCAACAAATGGTTCAGTTTTTTAATTATGAATAATAATAAATATTATAATGATGATACTAGAGAAAAATTCTTGGTGCTATAAAATTCATCATGAAACTGATAATACTACAATTCCTACCTATCCTAGAATAATTAATGTTGAGTTTGAGTGAAATAAACCCTCCTTCACAATGTGATTATATTTAATTTTTCATTTATAATAATTGTGGAAATATTTTATCTTTAACAATATCTGATTTCCCATGTAATATATGATCTTTATTATTACATGTTATATACTATAGAAAAGCTATAAACTCGAAATAACAGAAATGTCATATTTTGATCTCATATGTCATGAACCTCATATAAACAAATTAACATACTTGTTATAAATTTCACAACCCAAGAAACACTCATTACTCTTTTATATTCAATCATACACTATCATTATATATTCTTCACATAGTGACTCAAAAGTGTCCTATGTAATTCATTCCCAAGAGGAAAATAAAAAATCAATAGGTTCAAACCAAAAGAACATATTTGGTTTTAGCCTTTCCCTCTTAATGAATTATATTAACCTATATAAATAAAATAAAAGTAGTAGGAGATCATGATAATGAAAAAATCATGTAATCATAGAAATGAAAAGAAAAAATTAGGGATCTTCTAAAAGATAATATTATCTTATTTTTTATGATTTTGAGTTGGATTATGAAATTTATTTTTAACATAATTTTTTTTAGAAAATTATATTCAGAGATTAAAATGAAAAATATTCCCCTCTAAATTATACAACAAGTGGTGCATTAATTTATTTATTTAAATGAATGTTTAATCTACAAAGGATCTCTAAAAACACAACTTATCAGATAAAATATTTGAATGAATAACATCAAATTCATGGTACTATTTTCCTGATGGAGAAACATTCCATTTTGAAATACCAATTTTATATAAATTCTAAGTAAAATCAATTATATCTTACATTATAAAAATATTAAAATACTATAATATTCATATTATCCTTGAAATAATATCATGAAATTAATAACATTAATAATGATTCTCTTTTTAGAATTCATAGTTCTTTGAGTAGTGGTTTTTATGGGTGAAATAATCATTTTTGGGAGTCTAATGAATACTATATTTATATACACTATATGATTTTAAATAAATTTTTATAATAACTATCTACAATTTTTCAAAAAAAAATGACTTCATTGTTACTAGGGGGACTCATTTAGAAAACATATTCTCTAAAATGGGAATTCCTAATGCTCTTATGATTTAAGTAATACGTTCAATGATTAATAAAAATTATATTCCAAAAATATACTCCTTTCTAGTATATGTTGGGTTTCATCATGTTTTTCAACCATAACTTTAGCTAGAATATACACACATTATCAATTAATTATAGTTGATGTATCTTTTAATGTTTATGGTGAATTTATTATGGAATTCATTGTACTAAAGTTTTTGTCACATTAACCCCATTAAACTATTGTTGTGACTATGAAATTAATTTAAAATTAATTATTTATGTTTATAATAAGGAAATTGAGACCCCAGTTAGTCAATGAATAGATAAAATATTTTATAAAATTAATATCATCAAAAAAAATTGAATGAAATAAAAATTTTTTACACCATGAAAGAAAAATAACAATTTTCTTTGTTTATTTCACTAAATATTTCTCTTATATTTTAGGTAATATAGTTATAATAATTAATAATCAATATAATATGATTCATGAAGAATCAAATATTTTTATGATTTTTTACATTCTGGTGTTGGTGTGTTAGAGGTGTTGGGGTTGATTGTGGTGGTATTTTGGTGGTGAATTGATTTTTTTGGACTTTTGTATCAGAAATATGACATGGTTAGATCATTCATATTCCATTATTATTTTCAAGGTGGTCAAGAGTTAGAGTGTAAATGTTTGAGGATGAATTTTTTTATAGTTTTTTTTATTTATTGTTAATTAGAATAATTTTTGAGATTTTTCTATCATGCTGGTTGAATATCACATGGATGTGGCAATTTTCTGGTTAGGGTAGGTTTTTTGAATCCTATTCAATCTAAAAGGGTTTGTAAATGGGTGTGGTAGTTCTAATGGTGGACAATGGTCCATGATTTATATCATTAAATCATAATTACGTTGTTATTTCTTTCCGTAAATGATGAGGCTAAGATTATTTTTGGTATGGAGGTATGAAGATAAAATTTGGAGATAGGGGGCCATGAGATCTCTCATTCCACTCCACTATACAAGGGGTTAATACTATGTTAATAATGAAAAACCCACCATTATGGACTGATTAAAACATTTTAAAATTTATGATATTTATATTGGGTTAACTATGCAGGTAGACGACGTTGTCATTTCCTATAACATGTCATGGGGTTACAGTAATGTATTATTAAAAAAAATTGGTGTGAAATACCAATGTTTAAACTGATTAAATAAATATAATAATTTATTATTATTCGTTTTGTAGATTCAAATACATCATATTTTTAAATTTGATTGTACCTTAATTATAAATTGAAAATGCATAGTTTTATTTAACTAATTTTTTTAAGTATTGCATTTTTTAATTTCAAATTTTATTTTTATTATTTTATAATTATTATTTGATTAGATGGTATTTATTTTTAATAAATGTTTATAATATATGGATTGGGGTTAATACTTTGAAATTTTTCTAAAAAGATTTATTTTTGGGTGAATTGGGTAAAATATCATGTTTCATTATATCATTATTTTATTTTAATGCGTTTAAAAATATCCATTATGTATTGTATTTGATCTAAATAGTTATTATTCAATATTTAAATAAAATAATCCTATTAATTACATATTATTCATCATTATTCTTTAAATTGTTATAAAATTTGTTTTATTCTTAAAATATAATTTTTATAAAAACTATTTTAGTTATGAATTTTGTATTTATATTTCAAATACCTACTAAAACATATAGAAATTTAATATAGTTAAATGGATTTAATATTTTGAATCATGATGTTCAAATTTTGGCCATATTTTTTGTTTCATTTTTATCAATTATGAATTGTAACAATCATAAAACATAATCACCCTGGTAAAGCCAAAAAGAGTTAAATGAGGGGATTAAACTAAGAGATAATGAAGAAAATATCACTTATACCTATATAAAAAATATTGGATTAGTTTATTAAGAATAACCCCTATATTGAGTTTAAAATATTCTATTTTTTACACTTCCATTTGAGATATGCATAATATATATTTAAAATTGTTAAGTATTTATAACTTTTCCTTTCCCCTCAATTACTTTTATAAATTGATCCATTTAAATTAACATATCAGAAAACATGGTTTCTTCCTATTAGAAAGTGCCCCACACACTATCTGGATTTATAAATTTTCTTCCCGTTACTTCCTCGCCTGTCGGTCCTCCAACGTTTCTGAGGGCACTAGAAATCTTTGATCCAGGCTCCTCGTTCATCCCCGACTTTCTTGTTCCCCTGGGTCCTTCTTGTTCTTCCCTTAGGACTTCCTTGTCTAGCCCCTCCTTCATGGTTTCCCTAGGTGGCTCCCTCCCTGTTTTTTCCCAGTCTTTCTCCATGGATGTTTTGATGAATATTATCCAGATTCCATGGTTGGTGGGTGTTACACCAACCACACCCACCATCGAAGGACTTCCATTTTGGGGGCAACACATTTCACATGTGCAGAAACTATTGATTTTACTACCATTGGAGTTGTAAAAAGAGATGGTGGCCACCATGTTTGAAGTCCAAGGTTGGTGGGGGGATAGGTGGGAGAGGTCTATCAAAATTAACACCTCCTACCATGGCTATATAATAACGCCAAGGGAGCATCCATCATAAAGATCCAAGAGAGAGATCACTTCGATCCAAGAGAGCTTCATCCTTGATAGATCCTTCAGAGATCCATGTTTGTGAGAGAAAGGGAGTTGTGGTAGAGGTCATTGAACCCTTTGTTCCTGGGAAATAAAGTACTGTTTTCCATCTATTCATCTCTCTTAGTGGTCAGCGGACCACAACTAGTGGAATCAAAGGAGGTTCCGATGAAACTACAACGGGTAGTGCAAATTTTCTGGTGACCGAAAAAATCATGTTTCCTGAAATTGTGTTTTGAAGGAATATTATGAAATCCTAAGTCAAAAAGATTCCAATGATGAAAATGGAATCTAAAACACAGCTAAAATGAGCTTCCTAGGCTTGGTCAAAGTTTGGTCAAAATTCAGGTGCTACAGTACCCCCTTGCCGAAGAAGATGGCACTGTTCTGGCACTGGTGACGTTTCTGGTGAGTTTTCGGTAGATGCACCGACGTGACACGTCATTACCATGTCATCAGATGATATAAAATATTGATAATTATTGATACTAACTTGATCAATAGGTATCCAATTTTGATGATCCAGGAGTCGATTACATAATTTTCTACCATTCTGGATGCATTAGTGAGCTTTATTTTTTCAGATTCTACCCCAATTGTTTCAGAAATTAAATTCCATGGAGGGAACATTCATGGGTGGTGGTTGAGGGGTCGGAAACGAAGCCAGAGTAGGTATATAGATGGTCAATGACCATCATATAAGTTCTATAATTGCGACATGATGCGTCATTTGAAGAATAACTTTAGAAGGTTTCTACAAGAAAATGGACAAAGTAGCAACTGACAAAGAATAAATGGAGACATGCACATGACAATCTCTGGAGAAATAATTCATTTCTCCAAAGACTAAGAAGAGATGTTATTTCATACATCAGGCCAAGACACAAAATGAGTGGTCGATACTACATCATCGTACCACATTACACTGCATCGTGCGTATTTCTTGACTTATCAAGTTGGTGACTTTGGTACAGTCAAGATGGGGAATACCAATTTGGCTAATATTGTTGGCATGGTAGATATCCAAGTCAAGATGAAATTTGTATACACGATCACCCTGAATGATGTTTGGCATGTTCATTGTCATCGGCTCAAAAATGTTATCTGGTTTATCCTTTGATCAATAAGGCTATGAAAACATCTTTAGTAATGGAGCATTGAAGATGACAAAAGGATCCATCATCATCGCCAGAGGACACATATGCACTATGTTGTATAAAACTCATGTGAGTATATTTGAAGATAGCCTCAACATGGAGGAAGTAGAAATGTCATCAAATATGTGGCATAGAAGGGTCAACCACATGCGTGAAAAAAGGGTTATCTACCCTAATAAAGAAGAAGTACACCAATATTGACATGGATTCATCACTTGATCCTTGTAAATACTTCTTGTATGGAAATAAGCATAGAGTCTCATTCAATAATGCTTCATTTTAGAGATTAGAGTTGCTGGATCCGCTGCACTCTGATGTATGCAGACCCATGGAGGTAGATTCACTCGGAGGTTACAAATATTTCCTATCCTTTATTGATGATGCATCTCGAAGGGTGTGGGTGTTCTTATAGCGGATGAAGGACTAAGTATTGGACTACATCATGATGTTCCACACAATGGTGGACTGTGAAAATGGAAGAAAGTTAATGTGTCTTCGTTCAGACAATGGAGGAGAGTAAACATCTAGGGAATTTGATGCCTATTGCAGGAGTCAGGGCATTAGACATGATAGGACGGTCCCTCACACACTACAACACAACGTAGTTGAAGAAAGGATGAATAGAACCATCATAGAGAAGGTCAGAAGAAAGATGAGTTTGACTAATCTCCCTAATCCGTTCTATGGAGAAGTTGTTTAGGTTTCATGCTACCTCATCAACTGATCACCATCTGTCCCGCTGACTTTTGAGATTCCATAGAAGAGATGGTCTGATAAACATCCCTATTACTCTCATTTACAAGTATTTGGATGTTTTTCATTTGCACATGTATCCAAGGAGCGTAGGAAGAAGCTATACGGGAGATCTACTCCATGCATATTCATTTTCTATAGAGATGAGGAGTTTAGATATATGGTTTTGGACCTGAAAGAGAAGAAGGTGATCAGAAGTAAAGATGTCGTGTTCCATGAGAACCAGACAATCAAGGCCATTCAAAATCCTAGAATGTCACGAAGGGAAAGAGGTAAAGACTCAATTCATTATCCAACACCTATTCCATCACCACCTATTATTGAAGAGGAGTAGGTCCAAGATGACTCATCAACAATAGAACATGAGATGGTAGAGGAGGCTATTGAGCAAGGGGAGACTAAATCCTCTCTACAAGAAGTTTCATAACAATCACTGGATCCATGTTATCTTGTACCACATGAACCTTACATTTGAAAAGTTCTAAGATCTTCACTAGGAAGGATTCCATTAACACAATATTTGGAGTCAGAGTGCCTATTGCTGAAAGATGAGGGGGATCCAGAAGGATACTAGGAAGTGGTTTCTCATCCTAAAAAACTCTTGTGGATGCATGCGATGGAGGATGATATGGTGTCTTTCATGAAGAACCAAACATATGATTTGGTGGGATTACCTAAAGGTAAGATGGTACTTACGAACAAATGGGTGTTCAGGCTGAAGAAGGATGGTAGAAAAAGGGATTTCAAGCACAAGGAAATGTTAGTTGTCAAAAGACTGCTTCAAAAGAAAGGAGCTGACTTTGAAGAGATTTTTTCACCCGTGGTAAAGATGGATTCAATATGAGTCATTTTTTGATTAGTGTCTATCTTGGACCTAGAGCTTGAACAGATGGACGTGAGGACAAGTTTTCTTCATGGTGACCTCTTTGAGAAGATCTATATGAAGCGGCCTGAAGGATTTGAGGTTTCTGGACTAGAAAACCTCAACTAAAAATTGAAGAAGGGCTTGTGTGGACTGAAACAGTATCCTAGTAAGTGGTACAAGAATATTGACTTTTTTATGATGAGTCATGGCTAAAACTAGATAGAGGCGGACTAATGTGTCTACATCCAAAGATTTCATGATGGTAACTTTGTTTCCCTTAAACTTTATGTTGATGACATGTTTATCATTGGGAAGGATGAAAAAAATATTAGCCAGTTGAAGAAGGAGATATACATTTATTTTGATATGAAAGACTTGGGATCATGTTAATAGATTTTGGGGATGGAGGTCATTCGTGACATAAATATGAATTTGATATGGTTATCTCCAGAGAATTATGTTGAACGTGTTCTGAAATGTCTCGACATGGACAAAACCAAAACAGTGAGAATTCTTATTCCCATTCATTTGATGTTGGGAAAGAGTTCATACCCATCGTCCAAGGAAGAGATCAAGGTGATGGAGATGAAACCATACCTTTCAGTAGTTGGATTCTTGATGTACACTATAGTGAGTACAAGACCTGACATTTCCCATACAGTGGAAATCGTGAGCTAGTTTCTCTCTAATCTTGGGAAGCTACACTAGTATGTAGTCCAGTGGATTGTGAGGTATGTTAAAGGTAATTCAATGTAATGTTTGTGCAATGGGGGATATGAACCTATCATGGAGGTCTATACCGATGAAGATATGGGCAGAGATCCTGATAGACAAAAGTCTACATCAGGATACATATATATTTTGGCAGGAGGAGTTGTATCATTGTAGTTGAGGTTGAAGAATTGTGTCTCTTTATACACGACATAAGGAGAGTACATTGTAGCTTTGGAATTTGGAAAGGATATTTTATTGCTAAATCATTTTATAAAGGAAGCTAGATTCATCCATAATATGTGAAGGGATTATTGCGATAGTCAAAGTGCATTGAACTTGAGCAAGAACTCCATTTACCATTCCCAAACGAAGCACATCAACAATTTCTATCATTAGATACACGAAGTGGTGGATAAACAGTTGATGTGACTTGTGAAGATCCACATAAAGGAGAACCTAGTATATATATTGACAAAGGTGTTTTCTTAGAAGAATCTAGACCTTTTCAGATGCTCCAGTGGATTGTAGCTGGAGGGGGAGAATTGATGAATATTCTGCAGCTGTCATGGTTGATGGGTGTTGAACCAACCACACCCACCATAGGAGGACATCCATTTTTGGGGCTACATATTTCACTTGTGCATAAACTATTGTTTTAGCTACTATTGGAGTTGTTAAACGAGATAGTGGCCACCATGTTTTTTGTCCAAGGATGGCGGGGGATTGGTGGGAGAGGTGTGTCAAAATTGACACCTCCCACCGTGGATATATAAGGAGACCAAGAGTGCTTCGATCATAGAGATCCAAGGTAGAGATATGTTCATTCCAAGAGAGATCCATTATAGGGATATCTTTGATAACTCCATGTTTTTTAGATAAAGGAAGGTATGAGAAGTGTCATTGTAACCCTCTGTTCTTTTGTAATAATGTTCTGTGTTCCCTCCATTAATCTCTCTTAGTGGTCAAGGAACCACAACATGTTTCCCTGCCATTGCTGATTGTTTCGTAAGAAGGCTCCTGATAGTATTTAGGGGTTCATGCTTCAGACTTTGTGAAGGTGGAGGTCTGTCCGAAATGGACCCTAGTGGTGAATTTCGGTGCGGAGAAGCATTTGATTTTAGTATTCCAATGCTTTGGAAATTGCCGGGGTCTCCATATCCCTATGAGGATCTCGACTATCCTTTGGTATTATTTCTTCCTAGTTTATGGCTCAGAATCTAACTATTTTCAGGATTGGTTCAAATCCCCCCATACTGTAGGGTGGCGACACTTCAATCCAACCCATTAGTCAAAAGAGGTTCGCAGGGGTAAGGATTTCCCTCTGTCTAAATGTTTGGATAAACCTCCCTGGTATCATGTTTCCTTTTTAGAATGGTGGGTTTTTTTAAATCAATCAGAGAGTCCCTAGACAGCTTCCTCTGCTCTGAAGATAACACCATGTTTTTTTCTCACATTTCAGTGTCTCTCTTGTATGTCTAAATATATACCACCCTTTCCTTATAGAAGGGATCTCACTTTCGGTGCAAGAATCCTTGTTATGGAAGTAGGGCATCTTGTACCCTGTCTAACTGAGGTATTTCTCACACTATCTCCATCAGGGTCACTCTAAGAAGGTTTGCAAAAAATGGAATCAAGGTATCCATTCTTGTCCAAGGCCTTCAAAGGGACACACAGATGCCAAAATTTATCCCTTCTAAAGTCCCTCAAAAGGTGTATCTGTCTCAGGATGGTATTCCTATGGAAGCTTCTATAGATTCTTCAAATCCAGCTCATCAGTCCTTCCATGCTCCCTTGCTTGTTGTTGTTGTTGTTGTGGTTCCTTGCTTGGATATGACGAGTTATTATCCTAGCATCCTACCTCACCTCTCAGTTGGTCCGTCTGCCTCTCTCTTCCTATACAGTCTGATGTCACTTGAGACCCGTGGTGTGATGAGCTTGCTGGGTTTTCCCCAAACTTCCCCAGACTTTCTGCCACTACCTTATCCTTCACTTATCCTATCCACTAGTTATTTCTCTATCCAAGAGCTATTGTTTATAGTTATACTTGAGTAGTTAGATATTTTTGAGGCTATTGTTAACCTTAATGAAGATAGTGCTTTGGGACCAGAAGGGTTCCCTAGCTCATCCTACAGGAACTCTTGGGATGTGGTGAAGGCAGACTTATCTGAGGCCATACCAGATTTCTTCTAGGGAGAAAGCCTTATGAGATTTTCTGGTAACACAACCTTGGTGATTATTTCCAATACTAGGAACATCCATCACTATTGACCAGTGAGCATGTGAAACTTCCCTAATAATATTCTAGATAGCATTATCAACTCAAGGTTATTAATACATCTCCCTCAATGGTTTTCCCTAAAATAAAACTTATTTGTGAGGGGTCGCTTGATTCAAGGGGAAATTGCATTGGCCCAATAGATTATTAGAGACATAAACACCAAGACCCATGTCTCTGATGTGGATATTAATATGGATACAAAAAATCATATTATAGAATTTAGTGATGTTTCCTCAACATGGTGCTATGAGGTATGGGCGCATCTCCCCCCAGATGACTGATATCATTTTTAGGTGCTTCCTATCCATTTTTCCAGGAGTTTATTTCCTGGTGTAAACCCATTGAATATTCAAGGCAACTCACATCTTAAGGTAGGGAAATCCCACTTCTCCGAGCCTCTTCATCATCACGCAGAATTTCCATAACCATCTAATCCTCATAATCATGAGAAATGGAGAGGTTCTTCTGTATCACATGATGTTGAGCTCCTCCCCATATCCCACCTAATGTTTACATATGACACATTAATCATTGTTAACACCAAAATAATATTGGATCAAGGATTTAACAAGGTGTGGTAAGAGTACTTCCACTGGATCAGACAAGTTATTAACGAATAAAAGAGAAATATATTCATTTTTAAAAGATGTGCCACCACTTAGTATATCTCTTTATTCCAACTCCTTGACATGAAAAGATGGATATTTCCCATAGACTACCTGTGAACTCCCATCTCCTCCAGAATGCTTCACATTCGTGACTTTGATCACATCATAAGAAATATCATAGACAGGGTCCTCAACTGGATAAATAAATACTTTACCTTTGGGGGCCGAATAACATTGGTAAATAGTGTACTCCTAGATACACTGGTGGCGGACCTATGTTACATCAAATTCCCAAAATGATACATTATAAACATAAAAAAGATACTTTAATGTTTCATATAGTACATTCTTACGAAAGAAAAACATCATTGGGTTTCGCAGGGTAATATTGAAAGGCCAATCCAGGAAGGTGGGATCAATGTTCAAAGCCTAGGTGACACCCTGCATTGCATGCTTGCTAAGCTGGAATGTGAAATCCATGAATAATGTACCTTATGGGGGTAGTCCATGAATATAAATGTCTCTTGTTTCTAAGCTTTGCTTTAGGGGAATGGGTATCATTTCTGGTCCTTTTTTCTTCCCCATATCTCTGATCTACAACCTATCACCCAATGGATTGTATGAAATGTGATCATTCTTTCTGGCACTAGAATTGGGTTGGCACGATTATTGGATTCCTGGGATGCCCATCCACCAAAATACCTTTCAGAGAGGCAAGAATGCAACTCTCCTTCACCAAGGTAGTCTGGATATTGACCAATAAGAGATCATTAACCATATTGAAATCAACACTGAACCTAAAATATGCGTGTTCACTCATTCCAACTTGGGGACCTATAACACTAAGGACTTCCATGGATCCTTTGCATCCCAGGAGTATGGTGACTATTGGAATGAAATCCTTTGGTATACTAGAATTCCTATAAAAAAAATTTCTTTGCATGGAGGATAATAAATAATGTTTTTTCTATGGAGTAAAACATCAAAAGTTGTGGCATCAGTATTGTGTCTCGTTGATTTTACATTAAAAACCATCAGGATAAGAGTGTTCTCCATATTTTATTTTATGGAGGTTGGGCACACAATTCATAGAGTTTCTTTTTCAAGTTTACTTCCTTCTCTACCTAATGAATTAATGATGACCTCTTCCTGGATCGATGGTTTAACGGTTCAAGGGACAGGGGTTGGAGAAGATGGTGAGGACCATCGTCTTGAATGCTAGATGTTGGTTTTTATGGTACGCTAGGAACAGAGAAAGATATGTGGGAATCTAGAAAATAATGAGGTTTATCCCTATAAGAATAAGGAACCCTTTACTTGACATGGTGAGAGTCTTTATCAACTATTGTGAATCTCTGACTCTTCATCTACTTCATACTCGGACTCAAGGCTCCCAACCTAGAAATAGTAGCCCAATGATTCTATGGGTTATATGGGAACCACCCTATGTGGGTCTTAAATTAAACACTAATGGGTCTTATAATTTTGGAATCATCAGAAGAAAAGTAGTGGCCCGTGATTCCAAGGGAAAGATCATATTGGCATTAATATCCCATCTCCGCAAGAACACTTATCTATAGGTGGATGATAATGCTATTTCATTGGTTTAAATTTATTCCTGTAGAAGGACATTTCCATCTCCGAAGCAGAAACTAACTCCATGAATCTACTCAACTCCTTACTTTTCTTTGTCTCTATCCCATATTCTATATGATAAAGAATCAGAAAATGTCAGGTTATGCTGAACAACAATATCCCAGTGGGCCACAATTGGTGGGAGGGAAACAAAGTTGCAGATTACATAGCATCTCTAATGGGCCAAGATTCTAAATTTATTTTCTTCTATAATTTGATCTTTTTGAAGCCTTATGTTGTTAATTTTTTCAGATGGGATTCCCTTGTGATGTATTTTTTAGCCCCCCTTAGGTCCTTTATTTCCCTTAGTTTTCATTGTTCTCCCTTGTTTCTCATTGAACCCCTTTCCATTTCATGATAAATAAATATACGATGATGAAGATATTAACATATCCATAAGAAAATACTTCTAAACATTCATTTGCATGTCCTTGAGGTCTGGATCTCACCAAAATACCATCCTATGAATTCATAAGTAGTATGCCAAATAAATTTGTTCCCAAAATGGGTATAATTATTAACAAAGTGTTTCATGATGATTTATTCTTCTACATTATATAAAACAATATTTAACCAAATTGAAATAATATAATTAGTACTTAAAATTTACTTAAATTTTATTATGATTATGGTATAATATTTTTTCATTTCCATTTCCAACATTCAAAAAATGAAATCTTCACTCTTTTTCTACAAAGCAATGTGTTTCAATATTCATCACCAAATAATATTGGTCAATAAAATAATATATTAAATTAATAAATATGATTTTTATAAAATTATTATGATTCTATAATGATTTTATATTACATACCATAATACCCAACCACCCTTTAAAAAATTATAACATCGTATGTGGATAAATGGAGACTTCCCTCTCCACAAAGTGATGTAAATCATTTTTCATTTCCACTTAAAAAGGCTAGGATAAGGATGGATCTAATAAAAAATATGGCATATATAAAATATTTAGGATTGTTTAAAATGAAAATATTTATGATTGTTTAGAATTAAAATATTATCTAATTTATTTAATTTCCTTCTTGTAAAGAAAATGAAAACATCTTTCATGGATACATATGGACTTCTGTGTCGATGAATGGTCATGATTCATTTTTTGTGAAGACCATGCATTGTCAGTTTTAAATTTTTTTAACATATTAAGTAATTATTATTAAATTTATATGATTTTATATTTAATTAAACCATAACCCATTTAAAAGTTGTGAATGTACAATTGATGTTTAGTTTTTATAAACTAAAAGGCCCCAAAATAACCAACACGACCTTTACCATTTTTTACCAAATAAAACATGTTAATTAGTGATATAAATGGAATAATGTTAAAGGAATAAAAAATAATTTTTTATTAATCATGTTAATAACTAATATATTTAATTATTTAGAATATAATTAATGTAATAATTCATCTGAGACCTAATATAAGGCACATTCATTTAAAAATATTTATTAATGTTTTTATACAAATATTTTTATTCAATATAGAGATCGTATTTAATATTTTTAGACTTTTTTTATTTCTGAATTGTAGTTTATTATTTGTTTTTAAGGTTATTTCATACTTTATTTATACGGGAACAAAAATAAATCTTTTCAGTTTTTTCTATATGGGGTTATTTAACTTCTTTCAAAAAAGTGAAAAAAGATGTAATTTATCATTTTATACAAAATCATTTCTTTTCCTTCCATCGTAGAAATTATTCGTCATAAAGAATAATCTAAAAGATATTTTTTTACTTGAAGGAGATCTATATTATTATCTTATGTGAATTATTATTTAATAATTTGTTTTTGGTGCTTTTACTAGGGCATACACAACCGTCTATCAAGGAGGAAAAAAACTATTTTTTGCACCACATTACCACATTCCAAATGCATGCGACATTCATCACTTCTTCAGAGATGTTTTCTCTATGATCGAAATTGGATTACGGTATGTCAGCCTATCCTTATAAGGATGACTCATCATAATTTTCTACCTAGTCCAGGTCTCCCATAAAGATTAAGACGTTGTTCGTGAAACTCTTTTCATTTACATATCTTTGTGAACACCAGTTAATTACAATACTTCTGTCAGGACGTTCCATGAGGTCAAGTCAGGCCAGTAACATTCAGTTAGGGGAGTACTCGTGTTACACACCACTAGCATGTCTGGATGCTGAAACAGTTGTACACCTAGATTTTTCCATTTATGATAGGGAATCTTGAGGGTGCGAAATCTAAAAGAATCCCATGTTGAATGCATGGAATTATATGCCGGAGGCATGCCTATAAGGTTTTTATCATCATCCCATGTTTAACATAGGGTATGTCATGAGTTTAACATCTAGTGGAGATATATCGGACCGATCAGATGACTAATGAGAGTGGATCAAATGGGTACATCCCTAGAAGGGTGTTCCTAGAAGGTTTACTATATGCGTGGATTGAGACTTCCAATGAAGAAGGATCTGAGGTAATGTGTTCCATAGAGGAACGATATCACACCATGAGAGTTGATTTGGACACCTCAGAGGGTGGATCAGAGGATTATTGGGTCCTATCAAAGGGGATACCAAGGTTTACCACTGGCTGAGATTGAACCTCTTATAGACTTCCTACATACCCTGTGTAGAAGACAAGGATCAAAAACCACATTATTAGAAATAGTGAATCATGGGATCAGGGTTTACAGAATAGAAAAAAACCTGATGAAATGATGGAGCTTATGCGTGATAAGCAGCCCGAGTGCTACAATGAGCAATGAGATGAATGGGACTTACACATGGTTGGTTTCCCGAATGGATGGAATGATTTCATCAGGATGTGGTGGCCCACGTAAAGCTAGTATGGACAAGTATGAAGTGTCGAAGGATGGAATGAATATAGACAAAAATAAGAACTAGTGTAGAGATGATTATATTGGGATTAAATATCGAAGAGGTTTCCTATGTATCCATGTGGTTGGTGATAAATTTCTATGAATTTATGAATGGGGCGATGAGTCACCTGAGGAGGTGAATCATGAGAATGGATGCATGGATTGGACCCTAAGGATGTAGAACCTATGGGTTGGGGAATGACGTACCTAAAACAAAATGTCTCAAGGTAAAGACTATATTGGGGAAAGAGATGCCTTGAACATCAGAGATGATTCATAACTACCTTTCTCAAAAAGGGAAAAGATCAATGTCCACATAATTTGGATATGGGGGCATAGTATTGATGTGTAAACAAAGGACAACAACACAAAAATATATTGGGGCTTACGTGTGGTTAACAGCCTGGGAACTGGTTTGATACCACTAATTGGAGGACCAAGGGTATGGGCCCCAACAAAGGGGACACCAATGTTTACTAGTGTTTGAGGTTGAACCTGAGGGAGGGTTCCTATGTACAATGTCTAGGAGATAGGGATCAAATCCTATGTAGTTCAAAAGCATACATTTTAATATCATGCAAGATGAAATTGGAATACTGTTTAACATCATGTGGGATGAGGGTGAACCAACATGAAGTGTTTGAGACTGATGAGTGATGGGCTTGATCCTTAGGAAGGCTTCCTACGTACGTTTATTGGAAAGGGAAAACATTAATGTCCCCATTTTATGGAAAAATGGGCACGTGGCTTACTCAATATGGTGTCCCATAGAGGATGTCATGATCGATGCTTACTTAAAGTTCACATGATTTATGCTCTTTGTGAGAAACAAGAGGCAACAAAGACATGATGATCGCATCATTTATGTTGCGTCCATGGGTAATGGAGTGGGGCTTATACATGTTTAGAGTCCGAAAATAAAATGTCTTGGACTTTCTCCAGGAGGGAATCCCAAGGAGGATATCAAGATGGACGAAACGTATATGGCCATCATACCTGGGGAACCATAACAAGTTGGGTTGGGGCTAACGCATAGACTTCCTGATGTGTGTATGAAAAAAAGCGCATAGGGAGAGGGGGGGGGAGAGAACTAGTTATCATCTCCTTAACGACCCTCTCAAGGATTTTCACTTTGTGATGATCACAGTTTAATGTCATGTGTCGCTGATGGGGGTTCTTGGCAGTTTAAAATCTTGCAGCTCAGACGTGAGGATTCACTCCTCATCCCCATGAATTATGTAAATGGCTAACATTGACCCTTGGTGAAGGGAAGACACCAAAAATGTCATGGTTCCATGTGGTTGTGGAGTGATCCATTGAGGGGGTCCACATTAGTGTGACTATGCGAAGAAACGGTATCCATTAACGTGTCTATGCGAAGAAGCATGAGGTAGGTTAACACAACAAGAATCACCAACCAAGGGAAATTGAAATAACTTCATACAATCTTGGAGGGATTCACGAAACATTTGTTCATGAAGAAATAAGCTTCATATAGAGGGTCTTTTCAAACCTTAGGGGATCGCAAAGGATAGGGGTTCAGATAGGACATGTCTTCAAAAATATCAGGGGCCTGCAGAGCACCGGGCTTTTCATAGAACATAATCTGGAAAAGCACAGGGATTCACAGAGAATAAGGCTCTTCATGGAACAGGGACACGTAGATCATTGGGGCTCATAGATAATGGGGCTTCATAGAGATTTGAGGGATTCACAAAGGATAGGGCTTCACGAAGCATAGTGACACTACTTAATCTTGTAGTTCTTATGTTCATCGAGGGTGCTTCGTGGAGCCTGGGTTCTTTTGAAGTCCTGAGTACCCTAAGGGGTTTCTTTGCATTGAGATGGCTCACAGTCTTCACTAAGGTAATCCCTCCTCAAATTGGGGGTAAATCTAAGGAAAGGGAAAGGGTTTTTTCAATGCTCAATTACCTCAGATGATTCAATTTCATGGTTGGTTCGTATAGAAAAGGGTGCTTTGTGATTTGGGAATTCAGAAGGTGAAAGGTCAGTGTCCCACCCCTTCAGAGTGGGGGGAGCCGTGTATTAATAAGAAATAGGGGGTAGTGAGATGCTTTGAGGGTGCTCCATGAAGAAAATTGTGCTTTTCTATTGGAGGCAGATTTCTTCATGTTTCTCAGAGTCGCGAAGTCGATCGTCATCCCCTCCGTGGCACGAAGGCTTTTTTTGTTCCCTCCATGATGTCGTAGAGGCTTCCAATATTTTTCTAAGCACTCGTGGAGGTTAACATCCCTCCCTTAGTGGTGTAGATACTTTTTCCAATTTCCTCGAATTCCCAGAGGTGAATGTCTCTTTTTCTCTGTGGCGTTCGAAGAGACAACCTAAATCATTGTGTCGAACACATTGATTTTGGGATTTACGAAGTTTCATCACGAAGAATCCCATTTGGAACTATTTTTAGCGTCCTTTTATTATTATTCCAAGGAATTTATTTTGGCTCCAAAACATTCTCCCATCAGAATGGGAGCTGTGGAGAAAAGCGAGGATCAGATTCTAATGGAAGATCACCAAAATTTAGTGTATCATGAAGCAGGATCGTGATGAGGTTGTGAAAAGTGTGATATTATAATGACACAGAGCTTGCCACGAAGAAAATATCCATGATACTCACCATGTCTATACATTATGCAATGTTCTTAGGGTTATTCTCTTATAAATAGAGTGCGAAGACCCCTCTTTTTTCTGCACCTTCTTTCATGTTTCCCCATTTGAGCTCTCAAATCACGAAGCTCCCCATACCTCGTGAACGTTCATTGTGTAATAGTTTCTTTTTTACATTGCGCCAAATAGTGAGTCCTTATACTCTGTGATCGTGTGCTCCATGATTTATGTTTACGATCTATATAGTAAAACTCCACAACCAAGCTCTACGATCTAGCTCTACGATCGTACATTGAAACAGAGCTCCATGAACCAAAATAAAAAATACTAAAGTCAAGGAAAATAAAGGCCAACCAAGAAGCTTCCGGGGGGTCCTCATAGATCCTTATCGAAGGGAAGTTATAGAGAATAATTTGTACATGGGGGGGGGGATATGTGAAAATACATTCATGGTGGATCTCTTATCATAAATCCAAAATAACTATGCTCACTGGAAGAGACTAAATCTGTATAGCTTTGGTTAGTGGGATGATGTTCTCATGCCCAAAGAATGTAGATATGAAACAAATTATTAGTTCATAAGTACACCATTCCAGTGCCAGTGGTTCCGGGATACTAATGGTTATACATGGGAGGATCACATGCTTGTTATTGCCAACTATCTATACAATCACATCAATATAATTGATGGGAAATAGCTACATCTAGAAGTATCTCCCCCACAGTACCAAACCATCTTCAAGGTGATTTTAGGGAATCTGGAGAAGGGGTAGATAGACTATTGGGGCATGCACCAAGGTGGAATCTTCGTGGAGGATTTGGCTTGGGATTACTGTGTTTGTGCATCTTGTGAGAAATTCGAGGAAGTGATGAAGTGAGTAGGGCTATATGAAGCTATGTGGACCACCCAATTCTACATTTACCTACCGAAAGACATGATACCAATGTTTCTAATGAGATGTTCATATAGGTCTATCAATTTCCATCTTCACCATTGGGAGGTCAGTATTAGCCTCTAGGTCCATCATAAAATCATAGGGATTCCAATTATGGGGGTGATGTACAATGAGTTCATCCCTTTAGAGAACACATGGAAGGATCCAGAAAAATTTCATGGATAGAAAATGCACTGATGGATATGTTTCTGGGAGAGGACAAGGAGTCGGTGGGTGAAATCCATTTTAAGTTATGGTTTGGGTGTTTCATAAACAACCCACCAAAGCATGCCACTAAAGGGGAAGAGGTGCCCAGGAAGCTATCAGTCAGGCCTCCTACCTATCCAAAGAGAGACTTGCACGGAAAATAGAATTTTTAATAGATAATATTAGAGGATAGACAAAGGAAGATATGAGGATACAGTTTTAACACCAAGCGGAAATAGGTGGTTTGGCTGGATGGGATTATCTCTTCGCTTATTTGCAGCTGAAGGTTGATCAATAATAAATATTACTCCATGACCTTTCTTTGTAACAGATTTCTGAAAAAACATAAAAAAGGAAAGTCTAGCTATCTCAATTCATCCCTCTAGCCTTCCATTAGAAATACCATTGTTGAAATTATGCACAACTCTTGATGGATGGTTATTTTATAATCCACTATGAATTTATGGCTTGACAACTAGATTGGCACCCCTCATTTCCATGTTATCTCCTGATTCCCCTCTAGATAAAATCAACTTCACCATAAAAAATTTAATTTACTCTAGTCCATCTAATATAATTGATCACATTATTCAATTTGTGGACAACTACCCCTTTGTAAATGGGGATGAATTCCCTACATGGGAGCTTTCTCACAATGATATTTTGGATTCCAAAAACATGTATAACCATTTTTTCACTATCTTTGAGCCCATTTTTTCAAGGTTGAAGTTTTTTGAAAGGCCTTGGATTAAACCTTCAGGGCTTAACCTTGTTTGGTTCATTTCCCATAAATGTATTCCTATAAAGGTTTGTCTTCAGTCCTTTGGCGTCCAACTATGATAAAAATTTAAATTATGCCATCAGAACAGGGATAACATCAACCATCAATGTTTATCCTGTGCTATATCCTCTGCTCTTTGGAATTATGTTATTGACCTATTTGACTGCAAATGGTTATCCTCTGACTCTATTTTCTTTTAGCTAAAACATTTTGTGGAACTTCACTTCTCATGGAAAATCAAGAACCTCTTCCTTTCCACTGTTTATGATCTCATACATGTGATCTGGTATGATAGAAACACAATTATTCACAACAACTACTCATTCAATATTAATGCAGGTCATACAAGGATTCTTGTTTCCACTAGGGAAGCAACCCTGCTTTAGAAAGCCCACTGTGATAATTCGGTTAGGGACTTTTTGAATCTTCAGTGGCTCAAAATCTATGGCATATATACTAAGCTGAATCAATATCTCGAGGTGTTTTGGAAAGCACTGATTCTTGGATGGATCAAGATCAAAGTAGATGGAGCTTCTAGAGGAAACCAATGTCTTATGGGATGTGGGGCCATTTTCAGAGACTCTCTCGAACGATGTCATGGATGCTTCTTTGAGAGATGTGGAAATGCCTCTACTCTCGAACCAGAAACAATGGTAGTGATTCAGGCCATTATTTATGACAATCTTAAAGGATGGAACAAAATATAGATTGAATGTGACTCCACCACAATTGTGCATGCTATTTGGAATGGGGTGCTCCACCTTGCCTGGCCTCTTACCACACGTTGGTTGAATGGACTCAATTCCCTTATTGAAATAAGATACATTGCCACCCATATGTATCATAAAGCAAACATGGTGGTGGATTTCCTTTCCAAAAAAGGATTCAACCAATCTATGACATGGAGTGATACTTTTCCGGTTGACCTTTTCCCTCACATTGAAAGATATTTTAATAAGATAGCATCATTCCACTTTTTGTAACTCATCTCTATTTTTTTCTAATAAAGTGTGTCTTGGTATCTGACCAGGAACTACCCCTAAAAAATAGATGTGAGACCGAGCACATTCCATATGGATTCCATGCTGGTGATGAGATGTCATGTCAACTTATTGATCCATGTGATGGCCAAGCTGTATGAGGTGTTGTGACACATCAGTGAAGAGAAGAAGCCACAACAAGTATGCAGACTGCTCCCTTTCTTGTATGGCTGGATAGCGGGACACATGAGCATATATGAATATCCAAACTCTATTTCTCATCCTGGATTAGAATTATAATAATCTACATAGAATGAATTGGAGTGATTTCTAGACAAGGTGTCTCCACCACTCGTGTTGAAATCAAATTGGATGTGGGATGAATTCAACTTCCATCCATTTCTCTATTCAGTATGCGTATTAACCGATGACGGCCATAGAATTGGGGATCATTAGTCATATCTCTTAGCCTTCCGGGGTGGAGTTCTATTGGGATGGGTAGACTGTGAGTCTATCTGCAATCCGTACAATCCACACCACTTTAAGAGGTAGTTTTGGTGCATTAAATGGTTGACCGCGCTACTCTACCTGGGAGTACGCCACAAGGATCATCGATGCATGATGAGGAAGTTGTGGCTCATGTTCATACAAGAGGATGAAAAAATGAAGAATTAAATGCCTCCACCCACCAAAGTCTAAGGGTTGGTAAGAGAATATTCCAAGAGCTGGGAAGTAGCCCATGTAGGGGAGATGCTAAAGTGACAAACAATTCATGCCAACCCCCTCCCACATCCATGAGGCCGGGGTAAGAAAATGGAATGAAAACACCATGGTGGTGGAGGCAATTCACATCTACGTAGAGGGGGTGTATAGAAGCCAGGGATACCAAGACCTATGCTGAGTGAAGGACATGAAGTAGCGATGTACCTGGTGGTCCCAAGTGAGTAGGGTCATAAGAGAAGAAGTCCAATAAGAGTGTTCTACAGGATACCCACTGAGGCTCCTGGGAAGTGGTTTTGTCACATATATATGCCTCATGATGATGTCTTTATAAAGGATTGGGATAACTAGGAAGTCAAAAAAAATTATCAGACCTTATTAGATACGGGATCACGTAAATCATCATGGGATGGATCTGTCATAGATCAGTCATGCCGAGGATGGGTTTATGGTGTCTCAAATAGAATGGGAACAATAAATCATCAAGCTGGAGGACTTTTTGCATTCCCGGGGTACTCTATGAAAAATTATAGACCGACTAAAAGTATTTCTTGGTTGAACAATCCCACCCCAACCATCATTCATTGACTTGAGGGAGTTCTTCTCTTTTTTGGACAAATACGAAAGATCCTTTTGGGGAGAAGAGGCTGATAGGTGGAGCCCTTTGGAGGAAGGAAATGTTGTGGCCTCAGAGATAGAATAGATTATCGAAACTCTTGAGGTAAATTCAAAAATGTTCCAATATGGTCCTCATTCAGGTCATCTAGGTATTCTCAACTAACTTTTTCTCTATGCCAGAATACCATATATGTAAAACTCATTCCCAAATGATAGTAGACGTAGTTTTGGGTCCTGCACCTGGTAAATGAAGATTAATGAATCTTGTAGGGCTATGACACCCAAGGTGGTTCTCTCGGAGTCTTCAGAGTTCCTAACTATATATGGGGGGCCACATCTTGGGATTACAACATTAACTGCTCAAGAGTGAGGCCCATTATTTTACCTTTTTATATTCTCTCCATCACTGAATTCAGAAGTGTTGTCTATTTAGCCCAGCCCACTGACATTTTATAATTCTTTCTGAACAATTCTTCAAATGGAGTAGGCCATACTGGAAAGGGTGGATGGGGATCCCGACCCTCCTTTTCCAAGGGGAATACCAGTTTTCATGGAACAAATCAAGGAAGCTATGACCGCCGGTGTCATTACCGGTTAGACAGAATCAGAAATCATTGAGGTGGAATCTAGTGACAAGGACCGAACACATGATGTGGAGACTAGCCTACCCGACAGAACACCAAAGGAAGATCCTGCTTCTGAATTTCTAGAGTTGTTCCCAACATAAAAACCTGCTGACCCAAGTGAATGGGACAAGACTACATCTGGTGAAGAGGATAGAAAGGCCATCCATTGCGGGTGATGGAAACAGATAAATTGCTTCATCAAGAGACCCCACAAGCAGAGTGGATAAACCAGATGGGGAGACTTTATTCCCAGCCCCGCAAACTAGGCATTTTAGAGTGGATTCCCTACACCCTCATATTCTAATTTGAGATTACATGGAAGATAATATATAGGAATATTACTGTGGACTCTGTGTCAGCATGTGTCAGATAAATAATTTCAACACCAAGATACTCCCGGAGGCTGATCAAGAGATCTAATGCATGAGGGAATGAGCGAATAGACATTCAGCTTTCCTTGATGGATAATCATAACTCATATTGCGATTAATGGCACAATTTAAAGAGGCCAATTAGAAGATGAGGTGAGCATCTGATGAAATGGTTAATATCTGAGCTGAGGAGGAGAGGGCATTAATCTGGGCAGAAGAACTTTTCTCCACAACCAACGAAGAAGAGAAGTATCTTACTAGAAGATAAAAAATCCAAGAGACCACAATCCAGATGGTGATTCAGAAAGGATGCTCCAATTAAGTGGTCAACCCATCTATCGGAGGGGCTGATCCATGGGGGATATAATTCTTACTAACTCACAAACATACATTCATGATTTCTTGCTAATTTTAGTTTCATATATTACTGAATCTCAATCGTATCCATGAAATAACCAGTGATCAATTCCTAAGCTCACATGGGTCTTATATGGTGTGAGAAACAAGAGATGACAACATAATCATTCACTTTTTATATGAGAGTGCCATCCAATTTTTGGGCACTTGGGTCATAGAAGTCAGTCTAGTACATTTAGCACTGGGAGAGGGGTTGTAACCAGATAATAGGTTTCTAAGAGTAGTTGAATTACCTTTACCATCACACTCTATTACATTAGACGGATAAATCATGGGGTGTTAAAATCAATCTGAACAAAGGGGATGAGAAGAATGAATCATGATACCCAAAATCTGGAACACAGTGAGAGGTGACATGATGATAGAGAATAACTATTGACTATATTAAAAGCAATGTATCCATATCACATTATCCTGAAATAGGGACAAACCAAAAGGGTCCATCCGCTGACCGTATTCAAAAACACAGGACCTGACTTGAAACATTGTATAATATATTTTGGAATGTTGGCCTTAAACGACAGGCGAGCATAAAGGTCAAGCATCCATGATGTTTTGGGGTCCCTTAAGATGTGAAAGAGAGTGAGGATCTAAATAAGGGGAATGAAAAGCATGGGGTGGAGTGATGGGTCATTCGAATGGAGTCCAACACTCTTATAATTATGCCACCATGAAACAAATTCATCAGTTGAATGTATTGGTTTGAATCAAGATAAGGCCTAATTCTGGGAGGGACCTATCTGGCAAGGAAATAGGATAGTCTAGAATTTTAATTTGTGAAAATGAGGATGATAAGCATGGAGTTTAGTGTCATTCAGTTAGTGTGATTTATGGAATAGTTTAACATCATGTGATCAGGATGTTTCATGTAGTTTAAGTTCATATTTATTGGACCCTTCCCAATAGTTTAGAGTCATATTACATGGATTGGTAACCTTTAGTTTATGTTCTTATGGGTTGGACCATAATTAAAGGAAAAAAACTTGGAAATTTAACACTCCTGGGGATGGGATCAAGGTGAAATGCATGGGATTCACTTTGTATCTCATAAGGATAAGAATCAATCCAATCATAGTTATTGAGCAAAGTGTGGTGAAAGACAAAAATGGTGGGGGAAATCCTCTTTGGTGATGAAGTTGATGCATCCCTTAATTATCATCAGACATCCTGAACTTGTTCAGGGTAGGGATCCAATTTAGAGTCATGCGTCTAGGACACGGGTACCCCGATGTGTAAATGTAATGTGTGGTTCATAAACCAACGTGAATGAGGAAAAAAGAAGTCTTCACCACAATTCACATTCCTAAAAGGGATTTTGGGGCCAAGAAAGTTGAGATAGGGAGTTTACCATTTAGTGTTTGTACCCGATGATCAGATTTCCAAATGTCTCTCTGTACCCTGAATGGGTAGAAATCAAACCATACATAGATATTTATATTCAAAATAGATTAACGTCTTGTGGTAAAGATGATAGTGTCGCAGTTTAAGGTTGTATGGCAGGACTAATGGGTCACACTGTCCTGTATATAGATATTACCCAACCACAAACCCTAAGATTACGTGATTCATGCTCAACATAGGAAACAAGGAGTGTTGTCTAGACTTCCTCATCTAATAGGAACGTGCAACATAATAATTGAAAAGTTGGGTGGGAAAAATCCCCGACGAACCAAAATTCATACTCGATGCGTGCGAATTCATAGAGTTATAGTATGAGAGGTGTCGATGATCCATAAAACATAAAGAGGATTTAAACATGCTATTCAAAGAATTCAATATTTGGGACACAATGGGAGTGGCATTCCAATAAAAAATAAATGTTGACCATTTTAGAAAAACAACAACCATTTTTCATTAACCTAGAATGGGAGGAAACAAATGAGGGTCGACCGCTGAGCAAATCCCCTACACGGAACTTGTCTCATAATGTCATTCAAAATCCTCTGAGATTGTGGCCTAGGAAAGTATGAAAGGACATAGGCCTAGAATCCTTTTCGTTAGGGGTCTTTTTGGATGTGAAAGATAATGAAAACACAAATGAATAAATTTGTGAAGTGGGAAAATTACCCATGTAGTTTATGTGTCATGATGGATGGGTGCAAGGAGTGGTAATCTCAATGGAAGTTCATGGCATGCTTATTATAAACCTGACATGAATGAGAACCGAAGAAGTCTACACCACACCGCGTACTTTTGGGAGAACCTAGGACAACATGGGTTGGAGAGGATAAAATGGTTATGGCTGGGCCATATACATGAATTTTGGGCGTCACTACAAATACCATAAGGATGGGAATCAGGACACACATAGTTCTTGGAGGTGGTATGGCATGTTTTCAATACCAAAAGGGAGTGATATCCTCCCTAAATGAGGATTATATTAATTTTTTTGCACTTTAACATCATGAAAACATAAACTGGATGAATCCTAACTCAATGTTGTAGATCTTGGACCGTAAAGTTCCCAATTTAATGCCATGTGTGTGGGACATGCCAATGTAGTTTATCGTCTTATGGTATGGAAAATGGATGAAGAGCTCTTAAGGGTGGATTTAGATGTGTTTATTGATAACTAAACATGAATGTGGGAAGAGAAGTCCACCCCACCCCACACACTTCTGAAAAAATACATTTGGGTCAAAGTTATGATGGATGGACATTAAAACTGAAGAACCTAGTTTATGGTCGTAGAGTTTAGACCGAAAGGTGCAGATAGGTGTGGTGTAGCACCATGGGGAAAACCCAACGTGGGTAGGATAAAAGAAGTCCATACAATATCACACATTTCCGAAAAGAAAAGACCAAGACCCAAATAATGGGATGATCAAGGTTTATAAATCTATGACTGGACTTGAAGGCAAAGTGCTCGGGCATCTCTACGTGTCCCACAAGGGTGAGAATCAAACCAAACATTGTTTTTAAATTTGGAATGGAAAAAGGATAATTATAGAGGAACAATGTCTTCTTGAGTGAGGACATTATATGGTTGGGTTGTCATCAACACACAACCTGGATGAAGAATACATGGTTTAGCTCTATAAGTTAAGTATCTATGAGATCCTAGTTTATTTTCATAGAGACCAGACCATATAGTGAGACTTCCATGGAAAAAATATGCAACACAATGCTATAAATAAATCCCATCATGAATGACTACAAAGAAGTCCGCACCACATCAAAAATTTCCAAGATAGCACACACATAGTTTAAAGAGATGATGCCTAGACACGGGTTCCTAGTTTAAGACGTGAACTCTTAGGTTAAGGTTGTAGGGTTCAGACAAAAAAGAAGTGTGGTTCTTCCATGTGGGCACAATCCATACCCATATCGCTAATCCCACATGATCTATGCATGGTGTGGGAAAAAAGGTTTTAGGAGAACTTTACAATACAGGTAATACTAAATATGGGGAGATGGTGTGGAGTCAAAGATGACCGCATGATGCAGATTCTTCCTCTTAATGCACAAAGGTGTGTGGAGGGATAACACCAAGGGTGTCGAAATTACACTTGAACATGATGGAGAGGAAAGGGATGTGAATCACACTACCAATATTTAGGGCATAATGGGGGTTGTATAATGATGGATGATAACTATTGACCAAGTTTGAAACACAATGTTCATATCATGTGACCTAAAAAGGGACCAAAAAAAGAGGGCTGACCGCTGACCAAATTTTCTACACAAGACCTATATCATAATGTCGTTCAGAATCATGTGGGACGTTGGCCCAAAGTGGTAGGCAAGACATAATGTCACACTCGTCATCTTTAAATAAATTATTTTATTAATTTTCAGGGAATTGGGTTGTTCGGGTTGAAGCCGACATAAAACTTTGGAGTTCTTATTTAAAGAAATACACGTTTTTGCTTTGACACGCGACCTCGCCCGGCTCATAGGGGCTTACAACGTGCGACATATGGTCGAAACATAATTGTGAAGCCGTGAGACTCCACTAGTGCCACTGTGTGACCCGCCCGTCATTCAATTAACCAAAAAAATGAATTAATTATAATGAAAAGAATTTAAATGTGTGGAGGAATTAACAATAAAAATAATATAGAATGAGAAAGATTTGTTAGTAATTTAAAAAATAATAATAGTATTATTATTAATTGGTGTTATTATTATCATTATTATCATTATTAGTAATAGTGTTAAGAATATATATTTTATTAAATTATCATTATTTATATTGTTAACATTTTATTAATTCATTATTTTTATAATTGTTATTAAAAATGTATTAATATAATTAATGGTATTAATATTATTACCATAAATTATTATTATTATAATCCTTAATTATTTTCATTAGAATTGTTAATATTTTAATTAATAATATTATCATTATTTATTATTATCATTTTAATTGTTAATATTCTAATCAAAAATGTTATTATTTTAAGCTTGTAGATTTTATTATGGAATTACTATTATTATTATGTGTCAATGGGTGTTAAAAAAAAGAGAAATCAATTTATTTTTTTTCTCCCCACCACGAGGTGCTACCCCCATCTCCCTCTAAAACCCTACCCAAAACGCACCTCCACCACCACTCCTGCACACACCATTCATGGACAAACTCCTCCTGGCATGCTACTGTGCGGAGACCTCCCCTCACCGGTGTCGACCCCCCCTTCCAGCGGAAACCGAGCTGGTGTAAATCCCTCTACTGGCGTGGCCCTGTTCCGGAGCGTCTACCTAGTGCGTCTCCCCTACTGGCCGCATCTTGGCTCCGCACCCCGCCTCTTACTGGCCGGTGCGGCTCCAGATCCCCCACCTGTGCATCTCTCTCCTTCCACGCATGCCACACCCCCCCCCTTCAGATATGTTCCTCCCCTCATTTCTTTGAGTCTTGTTTTTTTTCAGTGGGCAGTATGTCCATTACAAGGATTATTCTTGTTTCATAGGGTCCAAATTTAATGTATTCTACTCATTCTTTCTGGCATGTTGTGCAGTAAAGGTGCGAATTGGGTTTCAAGCCATTTTTTTTCAGAATCCTCTTGGTTCGAGGTAGGTGGTTCCACGTCCCAATAATATTTTGATGAATTAATTTTCAATGATTAATTTCTTTGGCACCTTATTCAATTAATTTTTATTGTGCGAAGTTGGTTTTATTTGAGGTTTGATTTTCATTGGAAGTTGTTTAGTAGGTTGTTTATATTAGCAGTGTGTTTTCTTTAGATAACTTGGTTAGTGACTTTTGAATTGTGCGGTTATCTTATTAAGTTGTGAAAGTGGCGAGAATTATATTTTTGGAATGATGTAGGGTGTGTTTAGTCGTAAAAGAGGTGTTTGTGTGGGTTTAGTGGTAAACTTCAAGCGATTTATTATAAATTGTTTTATAAGATTTTACTTTTGGACCGTTTATTATTGTTTTGTAAATTGTGAAGTGTGTAATTTAGGGAGTGATGATGACGTGATTTATATTTTGGCGTATGTCAGAATATGATTTATTTTGTACAGGGGTTTTTGAATGACTTTTTTCCCTTTAAGAGTTTTGTATCATGTTTGAAAATTGTTTTCTAAATTCTCACAGGGTTTTTCTTAACAATAAAAGTGATTTGTTAAACTATGAATCTAGTTTAATTTAATGTGTAAGTAGTGTAGATTATGTTTTAAAATGATTTTTGTGTGTGTATGGTTTCAAAAGTGGGTTTGGGTGTGAAAATTGTGATTTTTTCGTGTGTAAGTACCGTGTTAGGATTTCATGAATTTTTGTGATAGGTGACATAAACTTGAAACTTTTTGGAGCACAAACTGGGTAGCCCAGGTAGCTAGGCGGGTGGACTAGACTAGTGGGATAGTTTTCTAGAGGTGACTCGACCTGGTTTCACTGGCAGGACTGATGTTTGTGACAATAACTAACCATATGCTTTTCTGAGGGTTGTGTTCTTCTAAGCCAAATTTTCTAAGGGTCGTGGCCTTCTAAGCCATGTTTTCTGAGGGTCGTGGCCTTCTAATCCATGTTTCACTAAGACACAAAGATCGAGGGACCCAAGATTGCTAACAACCATGCGGCCTCTCCCATATTAGTGCTCATTGGTTATTTTATTTAAAATTCATGGTGTGTGTGTTTTAATTTAAGTTGATCCATTTGAAACTATTTTTCTTAAACCCATTTTCTTTTAAACTTTTCTTGCATTTACTTATTTTCATTAATTAAAATTACAAATGTATTTGTCATTCTATGATTTTGTGTGGAACCTTTTTATTGGGTGACATCCTACTGGGCTCTTGGGTCACACCCTACATAATCCTTCGGGTGTATGTAGACCATGTTCTTTGTGTATTCTAGGTTGAGGCATGGTGCTCAACGATGGTGGTTTGGGTTGTGGATGGTCTTCTCATGCAGGTTGGTTTTTGCAGCTTGTGTTTGTCGCACCTCTCTTGTTGATTGGAGGGTTGATTCAGAGTTTTAGTCACTTTTTTTGTCATTGCATTTTGGATGTTGGATCTATTTGTAAACCAATAAATTTGATTTTAGTTTAAGGTTCTGTTTGGTTGTCTGTTTTCAGTTTTAGTTTAATTTTCTTGTCAGTTTTTTTATGTTCACTATTTCGGGTAAATCGTTCCCATGTGTTAGTTTTGATACCCAGGCACTTCTGCCATCCTGTGGGGATTGTGAACGCCCTTCGGGCCATTTTGCGGACCGGTTCAGGCACTGGGTTAGATGGTGACCCGGCCTGGTTCATGACAAAATGTTATCAGAGGAGCAGGTTTTCCTTCTTGGGTCGTGTTATTTTAGGATAGAGTCAATGTAGATCAATGTTAAGGGTGTCGGGACTCGATGTTCTGGTTACGAGTAAGGTGCCTGGCTAGCACACCTTTTGACAGGACTCGAGTTACCAAAGTATGTTGAGGCCTGTCTGAGTATTTGGTCCGTCCGGTTACTCTTGTATAGGGGAAATGAAAAGGGAGTAGTGTCAGTGGTCCTAGTGAGCTCGCAGTGTCTGGAAAGCCATGTGGACCTGGGGACACTATCCTAGAATACTCTCTATGGGTGTGGCGTGATTGGCATATGGCTTCCAACCATATGTTCCTGTCACCCGCTGGAACTAGTTTTCTCTTGCACCGTTTCTCAATTATTTGTTTTGGATTTATAGAAATCTGGTTTTAAAATAAAAATGATTTGGTCGTGGAAAATATTTTTAAATGAATCATTTTAATAAAATAATGTTGCGTGAGGTTTGAAAAGCGTGGGTTGAATGTTTTGGTTTTGAAAAATGGAAAGGTTTGGTTTTGATCCTTGGTGTTCTCATGGACAACCACATGCATGAGTTTATATGGAAAGAGGAATGGTTAATTGTACAAGCTGATGAGTGCCTGGATGGACATGAGGTGGGTGTCGGTGTGGAATGGGAACATGAATGTGTGAGGCCCATAGGACACCATTAGTGTTTGTGCAACCCACTAGCTTCGTTTATTTTCAAAAAGTTTTGTTAAAGGAAAAAAATTGTTTTAATAACTGGTGATTGTGTGGTGTATCCTTGTGTTTTGGAAATTTCAGATGTGAGGAATTTCGAGCCGAGAATACTTTTGGCTGATATGTGTCATGGGTTTGAATTATTATTTGTCAGTTGGTGTGCAAGCATTTGGTAAATGGTTTCTTTTGAAAAGAGATCTGGGAAGCCCTTGTAGTGGTTCTCCTGACACTTTTTGTGTTCGCTTGCGATATTTCTTGGCCATCGGACCAGTTTGACTGGGCCCATGGTTTTCATTGTTTACTAGTGTACACCCCCCATAAAGCATTAACATGAAATTGAAGTGCGGCCACGTGTAATTTTTCTTTTGTTGACCCTCTAGTTGATAAAGTAAGGACTCTTCCTTTTTAGTGACAATGCTAAGTATATTCCATTTTCCTTTGGTTAAGCGGATCCTCTCGCTGCGGAATGATAAATACAAGTGGAGTTGAAGGAAGTTTTGGTTTTTTTATGTTTTTTGACTCGTCGAGTATGAATTTTGACACCGTTGTGCCTAAAGGTCCCCTGGAAATAGTGAAAGGAATTTTAGTGGGGAAGGGTGAAGGTGGTTCGGAGTTATCGATGCTGACCATTGTCTTGAAATGCTTGTAGTGTTTTTTCAGCCACAAGGGTCATGTTTGGTGACCTCTTGCAGCGTGGATCCTCTTTGAATAGCAAGGGTGGATTTCGTAGAATCCTTCGGACCTTCTTTCATTGGTATGTGTCCTCATCTTAGGGTGTTCTAATTTTTCTATTCATAGGTAAGTATCTGTCCTGCACATTTCCTTCTTACGTTCATTGGTTAAGGTGAATAAGTGATGCATGTGCATCGTCTAAGCCCCTATTTTGGTGGATGTTTTGTGTGCGATTAGTTGAATGTCATGGTGTGTAGTGCCTGAGGGTGTAGTCTCGGTTGCAGGATATTTGCAAGTGACACTAGAAGGAGAAGCTCTGTTCAGTAGTCTTGAATACTTGACTACGAGGTAGAAGATTATTCAAACATCAGAGCTCCAGCCATAGGTCTCGGAGTGAGGATGGTGCATGGTCAGGAACCCCGAGAGTATATGGGACCCCGACTTCATTTCTGTCATCGGTGTTGATGATAAAGGAAATTTAAATCGTTTCTTGTAGCTGTTCTATTCTGAATAAACTATATGGGTATGTGGGGTTCCCCATGGCTATGATGAGGCATAATAATCTCTTTACCATAACGTCATGGGGTTTCACCCCACCGGATGTAATTTCTTTTAATGGTCATTATGGGGTCTATTGGGTGAATCGATCTCAGATTTTAATAGTGATCATATAGGTATGTTGAGATGTTGGTTTGTCTACGGTTGTGGTTTTGACGCCCATTGGTTGGGACCCACCCTCCCTACCCATTTGGTGGGGTGTTGTGTCAGTGTCAGGAGGCCTCTATGTTCTTGTGTTTTCATTGGTGTCAACGCTTGTGAGACCCATTGGGGGCCTCATTAGAACTCCCTAGAAATAAACCGATATTACCATATTCTTATGGTAGGGAGTCCACCCGGGCCTCCCCATGTCGCTTTTCCAGTCACGTCTCGGGTGTCACCAGGTTTCTAATGGTGGGGAGCCCTTCGGGATTTCCCATGTTAGACTTTTAGTTATGTTCATAGAGATGATTTGGTGATAGGTGATAAAAGTTATCCTTGGATGTGGTTGGTCTTATTTGGTTTTTCTAGACAAATAGTCTAACTCTTGTTTTGTGGTACTTGAGGTGTTCGATTTGTGAAGTTGGTTTCCATGGGTGCAAGAGTTCCTATCCCTGATTAATCAATTGGAGGTGTTCTTGCTCTTTGGGATGGGCACCACATATTAGAATGTCTTTTTTCCCATTTATTGAAGTTGTCTATAAGTCACCTTTTTCGGAGCATGATGTGTTTGCCTCTTTCCGCTTGTTTTCATAGGGATCCTCTTGAACCTTAAGGGGGTGTCATTTCCTACATTAGGTCTCAACCATAGTTGTGGATTTCCAGGGACTGAAAGCTTTATGGTGGGAAGAATTGTCACACCCACCACCATCTTTAAATAAATTATTTTATTAATTTTCATGGAATTGGGTAGTTTGGGTTGAAGTCGACATAAAAATTTTGAGTTCTTATTTAAAGAAATACACATTTTCGCTTTGACATGCGACCTCACCCGGATCATCATGGCTTGACTGCATGCGACGCACGGGCGAAACATAATTACAAAGTCGTGCGACTCTGTCAATGCTGCCACGCGACCCGCCCGTCGATCAATTAACCTAAAAAAATGAATTAATGATAATGAAAATAATTTAATAGTGTGGAGGAAAAAACAAAAAATAACAATATAGAATGAGAAAGATTTGTTAGTAATTTAATAAATAATAATTGTATTATTATTAATTGGTGTTATTATTATTATTGTTATCATTATTAGTAATAGTGTTAAGAATATAGATTTTATTGAATTATCACTATTAATATTGTTAACATTTTATTAAGTCATTAATTTTATAATTGTTATTACAAATTTATTAATATCATTAATGGTATTAATATTATTACCATAAATTATTATTATTATAATCATTAATTATTATCATTAGAATTGTTAATATTTTAATTAATAATATTATCATTATTTATTATTATCATTGAAATTGTTAATATTCTAATAAAAAATGTTATTATTTTAAGGATATAGCTTTTATTATGAAATTACTATTATTATTTTGTGTTAATGGGTGCTTAAAAAAGGGAAATCAATTTCCTTTTTTTCTCCCCACCACGAGGCGCTACCCCCATCCTCCCCCCTAAACCCAACCCATCACGCACCGAACCCTCTACTCCTATGCACACTGCTCATGGTCGAACTCCTCCTAGTGTGCTACTGTGCGGAGGCTTACCCTCACCGGCATCGACCCCCCTTCCAGCAGAAACTGAGCTGGTGCAAAGCCCTCAACTGGCGTGGCCCTGTTCCAGAGTGGCCACCCAGTGCACCTCCCATGATGGTCGCGGCTTAGATCGGTGCCCACCCTCTTGCTAGCTGGCGCGACTCTTGATCCCCCACCGGTGCGTCTCTCTCCTTCCACGCATGCCGCACCCCCCTTCGGATAAGTTCATCCCCTCATTTCTTTGAGTCTTGTTTTGTTTGTTTTTTGTCAGCAGGTAGGATGTCCATTAAAAAGATTCTTCTTGTTTCTTTGGGTCCAAATTTAGTTTATTATACTCACTCTTATTGGCTTGGTGTGCGGTCGAGGAGTGAATAGGGTATCACGCCATTTTTTTTGGAATCCTCCTGGTTCGAGTTAGGTGGTTCCACATCCAAGTTATTAGTTGATGAATTAATTTGCAATGCTTAATTTCTTTGGCACATTATTCAAATAGTTTTTTTTGTGTGAAGTTGGTTTTATTTGAATTTTTATTTACATTTGAAATTATTTAGTAGGTTGTTTATATTAAGTGTGTGTTTTCTACTAAGAACTTAGTTAGTGACTTTTGAATTGTGTGATTATCTTATTATGTTGTGCAAGTGGTTCCAATTGTATTTTTGGCATGATGTCAGGTGTGTTTAGTCGTAAAATAGGGGTTTGTGTGGGTTTAGTAGTTAACTTAAAGCGATTTATTTTAAATTGTTTTATAAGATTTTACTTTTGGACTGTTTATTATTGTATTGTAAATTGTGCATTGTGTGATTTTGGGAGTGAGGATGATGCGATTTATATTTTGGCGTGTGTCAGAATATGTTTTATTTTGGAAAGGGGTTCTTGAATGAATTTTTTCCCATTAAGAGTTTTGTGACATGTTTGAAAATTGTTTACTAAATTCTTTTTGGGGTATGCGTAACTATTAAACTGTTTTGTTAAACTATGCATCTATTTTAATTTAATGTGTAAGCAGTGTAGATTAAGTTTTAAAAAGATTTTGTTGTGCGTATGGTTTCAAAATAAGGTTAGGGTGTGAAAATTGTGATTTTTCATGTGTAAGTACCCTGTTTGGCTTTTATAAAATTTTTTGACAGGTGAAATGAACTAGAAAGTTGTTTGAGCACAAACCGGGAAGCCCTGGTAGCTAGGAGGGTATACTAGACTAGTGGGCTAGTGTTCCGAAGGTGACTCGACCTGGTTTCACTGGTAAGACTGGCGTTTGCAACACTAACTAAAAATATGCTTTTCTTAGGGTCATGTCCTTCTAATCCACGTTTTCGGAGGGTCGTGGACTTCTAAGCCACATTTTCTGAGGGTCGTGGCCTTCTATGACACGTTTCACCAAGACACAAAGATCTAGGGACCCAAGCTAGCTAACACCGATGCAGCCTCTGCCATATTAGTGCTCATTGGTTATTTTATTTAAAAGAATGGGCGTGCGTGTTTTAATTTAAGTTGATCCATTTGAAACTGTTTTCCTTAATCCTATTTTCTTTAAAACTATTCCAACATTTACTTCTTTGCTTTAATTAAAATTGTAAATGTATTTGTCATTTAATGATTTTGCGTGGAACCTTTTTATTGGGTGACCTCCTACTGGTCTCTTGGCTCACACTCTACATACACCTTTGGGTGTATGTAGACCTTGTTCTCTGTGTATTCTAAGTTGAGCCATCATGCTCAGTGATGGGGCTTCGGGTTGTGGACGGTTTTCTCATGCAGGTCGGTGTTTGCAGCTTGTGGTCGTCGCACATCTCTTGTTGATTGGAGGTTTTACTCAGAGTTTTAGTCACCTTTTTTGTCATTATATTATTGATGTTGGATCCATTTTTAAACCTTTAAATTTGATTTTAATTTAATGTCCTGTTTGGTTTTCTGTTTTCAGTTTTAGTTTAATTATCTTGTCAGATGATTTGTGTTCACTATTTTGGGAAAATCATTCCCATGTGTCAGTTTTGATACTTGGGCACTTGTACCAGCCCTTAGAGATCGGGAACGCCCTTCGGGCCATGTAGCGGACTTGGTCGGGTGCCGGGTCAGATGGCGACCCGGCCTGGTTTGTGACATATAAGGCTAATCATCCATACCATTCAAAGTTCATTTAAAATTTGAATGATTATGTATAACAAAATAAAGGGAGACACAAAGCATGGAAATCGATGAAAGTACATCCATACAGAAGACAAAACTCTAAGTCCTAAACCAAAATGCATCTAAGTAAGTTGGTGAGGAATAAAAAGGGTCGAGGGGTCTAATTAAGGGTGGATGAATCGAGGAGGTGAGTAGAGGGAAAAGTAAAAAAATGAATTGATGTACTTGGGTCTAGACCAATAAGATAAATTTATGTTTATTACTACTTATCCCATAATGATGGGAATCAATCCATGCATAGTTATGGAGACACCATGTAGTTTAACAACTTTCGGTAAGGTCACAAGAGGTAGAGGTTTCTCGAAAGAGAAACACATATGGAGTAGAAGAATAAAACAACATAAAGGAGAACCAAAGAAGTCCACATACCACACCATTCACGATATCAGAATAGAACCCCACCCAAGGGGTTGAGAGAAGGAATAGAATAACATGAGGCTAGACCCAATGAAAATATGTCTGGGTGTTCCTACATATCCCATAAGGATGGTAATCAAGAAATACATAGTTCGGGAGATCCATGCAATTTATCATCTTACAGTAAGTATGATAGATAATGGAAGGGAGATCCTCGAAGAGAGGTTCATGGAATTGTTATTATAAATCTGATGAAAATGTGGACAAAAAAGGTCCTCCCCACACCATATGTTTCCAATAGTTTTTGGGAGAAGGGGCTGGGAAGAATGTAATATTTTAGGTACCTGGGGCTGGAACCATAGATTACATGCACGATCATTCCTACATATCCCATAAGGGTGGGAATTATGACACAAGTTGTTCTGAATCGGTTAGTTTTACATGTCTGGCCCATGCAATGAAAGAAGATACAATTGATGGATCTTGTTTGGTCATTAGTGTGGGTGTTTTTTTAGAGAAACATACCCAATATAGAGAAACTGGGATCTCCATATGAATAAATCCATATGTAGGCCATTCCTAATAGCATGGTGGATGAACAATGCAAAAAATTATGCCCTCTCATGTGTGGAAACCACAATGAATTTTTTTTGTATGACCAAGATGATAGTGTCACAATTTATAGTCATATGACATGACCATCGCATGCACATTAATTTCATGTGGAAAATACACAATAGTTTAAAGTCATGTGGGACTAGGAAGTACAGTTTACCATCATAAGGTTTTGATTACTGTGGAAGGCTGAGGTCCTAAAGGAAATGTGCATGGCATGATAAATCATACCTAACATGAATGGGGACAAGAATGGTCTGCACCACACTACTCATAATCCCAAGGGAGAACCTCTGGAAAAGGGGACAAAAATGATCATGTGACCTAGGGATGGACCCAATGAAAAAATGTCTAGGCGTTACTACATATCTCATAAGGGTGATAACCAAGACACAGATAGTTCATGAAATGTCGTGCAGTTTAACATCATGTAGTAATGACACATAGAAAAGGGGATGTTCTAGAAGGAGGGGGCATGGTGTGCCTTTTTCAAACCCAACGTGAATGTGGAAAAAAATACACACCTCATCACATGCTCCTTGGATAATTAGGCCAAGATTCCAGAAGGATAGAATAATCTGTGATACTTGGGGCTAGACCCGAAGAATAAATGTCTTGGCGTTCCTTCGTATCCCATAGGTATTGAAATCAGGCCACATGTAGTTTTTAAAATGTTGTGCAGTTTAACATCATGCGGTAAGAAAATCCTAGAATGATCTCAAGAGAGTTACGTGGTGTAGTTATTGCAACCTCGATGTGAATGAGGAAATAAGTCCACACCACCCCTACATAACCCAGGGAGAACATTGGAAAATGGTCCAAGAGAAAGAGAAGGTTTCTAAAAACTAGGTATGGTCCCAAAGATGAAATGTCTGGGCATTCCTACATATCCCATAAGGTTGGGAATAAAGTCACACATAGTTTTTGAAATTCTATGTAGTTTAACATCTTGCGGTAAGAATGATGGAGATATAAGATTAAATTAATAGTGTTCAGACTGTAGTTGACCAATTTACTATTATGTGTGTGGGAAATAAGGGTAGAAAAAGGTGAATCACTGGGCCTAATATTTGGGAGACCATGGGGATGGTGATAATGTTTGAGGATAACTTCTGACCATGTTCGCAACAAAATATATATCTCATATGTCTTGGAATGAGGATAATCAATTGAGCATTGAACACTAACCATATTCACAATGGATGACTTGTGTTAAACTATCATTTGAGATCCTCTGGGACGTTGGCCCAAAACAGTAGGTGAGCCAAGGTGGCAGGAGACCTGATTGCTAAGGGGGTCCTTTCAGATGTGAAAGGTGATAGAGACCAAATTATGGTATGTGTGAAGTGTGGTGGTACCCATGTAGTTTAACATCTTGTGATAAGGATGAGATAGATCTTAGTTTAAGGTCACAGATCTAGGATCATGAGGCATGTTCACCTCTTGAAGTTAATCATCATACATTACCAAAATTAACTTAGTTTAAGGTCATAGATCTTGGACTATATATAGTTTAATGTCTTGTGGGATTAAAGGGATATTATTTTAAGGTCATAGAGCTTGGACCATATACATTTAACATCTTACTAGACAAAATGGATCTTGGTTTAAAGTCATAGAGCTCAGACCATATACAGTTTAAAGACTTGTGGGACAAAAGGGATCATTGTTTAAGTATATAGAGTTATGAATATATGGAATTTTCCATTTTATGTCTTACATCATGAAATATGGGTGGGGTATTAGTTTAAGGTCATATAACTCGGACCATTTTGTATAATGTCATCATACAAGATGATCTTTGTATGGTCTTACTTCTTTCAGTCCAGAAACATCATGAATTTTATCGTCGTGCAGTTGGTATGGGAGTAGGTATTATGAAGAGAAATATTGATTGTGAAATTTGGAATTTGTGGGAGGAATAATGCACTCACCATCCATAGTCACTAGGGAGTATGCGTCATTGGGGTAAACCTTTTTAATGATGTAAGGTCCCTCCCACTTAGGATTTAAATTGGGTGGCTTCCCTCTAGGTTTCACTGGTGTTCTCATGGAAAATACTATGTCACCTTGAAGGAATTAATGGAGATGAACTTTCTTATAGAATTCTATGACTATATTTTTCTGATGCATCTCTAGATTGTCCAAGGCATGAAGCATGTTCTCATTAAGGGCTTGTAATTCAGACAGACATACTTCTTCTATCTTGTCTAGCATCTTCTTATCATCAAAGGCTATGGAAATCATTGGTAAAAGAATCTTGGTAGGTAGGAATTCATTTTTTACATATACTAAGTAATATGTGGTCACTTGGATGGAATTACAAGTCATCGTCTGTTAACAATAGAGAATGTAAGGGAGTTTTTTCAGCAAAAAATTATTGTTCTGACCAACCATCTTTTGCATGATGTTAGAGAGGGATTTGTTGAATGTCTCAATCAACCCATATTATTGCACATGATAGTTGGATGTATTATTAGAATGTATATTATAATTAGAGTACAATTTATTTTTCTCATTTTCTTGTAAGTTGGTTCCATTATTGGCGAGGATGGCATGACGGTCTCCAAATATATGTATGATATTAAATATTATGATGTCAATGATAAAGTGATTCTTGACATCCTTGAGTGGAATTCCCTTTTACCACTTGGAAAAGAAATCCATATCACTCAGGATGAACCTTCATCAGTTAACTTCTTCTAGTGGATATGGTCCCACAATATCAAGTCCCCAAACCGCAATGGTCTAAGAGTACATTATAGTGTAGAGAGGTTCTGGCCGATACAAAAACTGTGCACGAATCTGACATTTGGGTCACCTCTTGGAAAATTCGATGTAGTAATGGACCATGGTGGGTAAAAAGTATCCCAATATTTGGATCTAATGATAGAGATTCGACTCTATCTGATGAGCTCAACAAGAAGTAGCATGAAATTCCTACATAACCTGAGAAATATCATCTCTTTGAATGCAAAAGAGGAGAATACCATCAAACCCATGTCTGTAGAGGATCTTCTCAATATTGGGACCACTCTAGAGGGTGAACTAAAATGTGTTCTGATGGACTCGCTTGCATTAGGATCTGTCTATTGAGAGATTACTGTGATGGATATACTCTATAATGGGAGTTTCCAGTCAGGTGTATCATCCAATGATTTGGTAGGTTGAACCGGAGGTCCCAATATAGAGTCGTCGTTGGTAAGGTGGCTTACATACTAGTTATCATCATCATCCGGGCTGACATGAGCAACGACCATTCGATGCACTACATGGACAATCAGATGGTCCTAGTCATGCTCTACAAGATATGCGATAAATATGGACAAGGAATCAAATTGGCTATTCCGCAATCAAGGGACATGAGTGTCTTCTATCTAAGAAGGGAACTTGGACATAAAATAATGAGTGAAAACTATCAAGGGTATGAGATCTTCCTTTGTGAGGATGTAGTCCCCGTTGATCAACATGATGACCATTTCAGAGTACCCTTTCACATGCAGGTGAGGAACATGAATATAATGGTCAAGTTCGAGGCTAGTGACAAGGGATTGATGATCAGCCTCATTGTTGGTGAAAGATTCTGACAATAAAAACAAATAGGGTTGGACATCTTGTGCATGCGTGGTAAACATGATACCTAGGCCTACCCTATTAATTTTGGGATCATTGAGGCTTATGCTTGTAGGACTGTGTGATGCACCGAAGATGTGCATCTGCCGACATGGAATGGCTTAATCAACTGACAGGATTGCCTTGTTTGGAAATTCAAGATCTAAAGACTGCTCTATGGGGGTTTGGATGGGTGATAATAAATTCTACCAATGACTATCCCTTGATAGCCTTATGGGGGAAAACATGATGTCAAACTGTTGAAGGATCACCACCCACCAAGCTAGATGGGCCCTCAACATGGGGTTGTTTAGAATGTACATCAACGGATCCACTCATGCCACAAGCTTTATCTCATGGTTCTGAATGTAATGTCGCATATTTTACCCTGTGAATACCAACACAAGGTAGTTCTTATCGATAGAGTAATATCTGGTCTTGATATTGAGGACCATGTGGCTGAGATAGTATAAACCGTTAACTATTGCTTCATTGTTATTATAGGTGAGAAGGGCGCTGAGGGATTCTTTCAGAGTGGTCACATTGAGGTCCAATGAATTTATAATAATGGGTGGCATTAGAACCAGTGGTTGTAGCAGTTACTATGTGATTTCCTAAATTTTTTTGACACTCCTCATCCCATTTTTAATCATCGCCTTTGTTCATGTGCTAGGAAAAGAGATTAAACTTTCCAACAAGATTTTTAATGAATCAGCATACGTAGTATAAGTTGAATTGAAAGCCTCAGAGATCCCGAATATTTCTCGGAGGAGGCATCTGGATGATAGACCTGATCTTCTACAGATAAATCTCAATGCCTCTGAATCTGACAATGATTTTGATAAACTTTCTTTAGGTTACCTCAAATTCACACTTCATGGGGTTCATCATCAGATTGCGGGAATGGAGGAACCTGAAAACTTTCTCAGGATCCCTGAGATTGTCCTGAACCTAACGAGATTTTACCACAAGATAATCCATGTAGTGTTCCACAAACATAACAAGGATTGGATTGAATATGCAGTTCATGGAACATTGATCGGTGGAAGCTACATTTTTTAGACTGAAATGCATTACCTGGTAGAAGAAAGTATCTTGTGGTGCTTTTAAGGTGTTATAATCTTCATCCTTAGGGGCCATACTGATGTGATTATATCTAGAATTCCCATCCATGGAGGATAGAGCGTGAAACCTCGTGGTGGATTCAATCAATAGTTCTATTTTAGGAAGGGGAAAATCATCCTTTGGACAGAGACAGTTGAGATATGAAAAGTTAAGGCAATCTCTGATCAGTCCATTTTTCTTCCCGATAGTCACAATGTTAGATAAACATATGTGGTAATGGACCTTCTTTATGATGTTGGATTTTATGATCATACCAACCTTATCCTCAACCATATCACAATGATAGGGGTGCATCTTTATAGGAGGTAGTTTAAACACTCAATGGTTTATCGGGAGGCCAAGTATGTGGATTGTGACCTTAGGATCTAGTCATTCAATATCACAGTAGGTCAAGGAAAATACATTTAGATGCTATTTCAAGAAATCCTCATATTGCTGCTACTATTCTTCAGACATGGCTGATGTAATCAGTGTTCAGTTTGGATCTGTCTCAGTGCCAAGGTTCACCTGTACCAAATCATCAAATGTAGTGGAGAGACCCACTTATAATGAAAGATGAGAATCTTCAAAATCTTCTTCATCATTCAAGGAAATAGGATCATTGACATGAGTTAACTCTTCTGAATCGATAGATATTAATAGGCCAATGGTGCCATCCTAAGCAGTAGTGGAAACCTCATCAGGGGATTCCGGCACTGCTAAAACCATGGTGATTAAAGTTATTGACTCGATTCCATTAGTACATCGACCCAAGGGGGCAAATTTGATAATATCAAAGCAATTGTGGCATGTTATCTTACATCAGTTTATCCCATCCTAGTGTAACTAGCAAGTATGACGTATTTCTATTCCCATGGGGTGGACATCCCAAGACATTATTAGCGTAGGGGCTTTGGGATTCCATGAGCCTGGTTTGTATTGGAATACAAGGTGATCTTCCAGAGTTCCTTAGACTTGGCAACATGATTCCCCCTCATCAAAGAGATAATAAAGAATTTCCCCAAGTCGGGGTTGTGACCTAAAATTGGTGAATTGGTAGCACATAAGGATCACCCAAGTCTATCCAAAGGTCGTCCATAGCGGTAGTGTGTTCAACCTCATTGGCCTGAACCAGCTTGTCCTTTCTCCTATAGTAGTCAGAATCTAGGTAGTAGGCCTCCGAAGAGGAAAAGGGAGACACATCACTTTGCAGTAATCCTACTCGACCATTAGGAGAGTACATAAGGAATTGGTGATATGAGTAATGGACTAATGCATATAGGTGGATCCATGGCCTACCCATTAATGCATTGTAAGAGGTGTCCTTTGAGACAAACATGAACTCAGTGCTGGCAACTAGGCCGTTGAAATGGGTTTTCAAGTGTATCTTTCCAACTAGTGTCTAATACATCCATTCATAACATTGAATATTCAGTTACGAGGGACTCAGTTCTATTTTAGATAGACCCATTTTACGGAGTGTCCAGGTTAGGATATAATTGATCTCATATCTCCTAACAATAAGATAGTTATGGACTTCCACACCATTGAACTAGCCAGTGATGTAAAATTGGAAGATTCTACCCAATATAGGAGAACCATTAACTTCTCCTGAGAATGAAATAATTTCCTTACACTCTTATAGTTCAACTACCTTAGCATGGAAGGTTTCTACAGCTATGACCACCATTCCAAATTTATAGGTGCTTTTTAAATCCTCTGCGAGGGCTTCAAACATATATTCTGATAGGAGTAAACCCTTTAAGATTGAAATAAGGGAATGAATATTGGAGAGATGATTGAGCACATCATTCTTCCATTCCAGGTGTAAACATTTACTAAAATAGGGTCACTCAGGGGTGGTAGGTATGACAGATACAAATAGTCAAACTTGCATATTCTGATTGGTGCTGGGGATGTCCAATTGATCACTACTTGAACTATGTGTATTTTCTATTAGTTGATGGCCAAATGACTGAGTTCCATTTAAAATGGAATGTGGCTGATCATAGCATCGTCATGGGGGATTTTCTTGATCAAGCAACACAAATGGCTGAGGGGGGGGGGGGGGTGGATATGAGGAAATGAGCTGAGAAGGATGTGTGTGCTGAGCTTTGAGATGGGCCTATTGTCTTGTCTCGGTGGTGTGAAAGTATTGTATATAAGAACTGGGAAATTCATTCTGATGATTTACATACCCATGGATTATTCGATGTTGGTGTCGACTAGGGATATTGGGAGGGTCTACCCAATGCTCTTTGTCATAAAAAACCATCGAATGGTTTACCAGTTTGACAGTATTGAACCAAGCATACTCCGGGTCATAACATTATGAATACTCCATTGTTGGATGGAATCTAGGGGTAAAAACCCATCTATGGGGGCATGAAATGTCTAAGAGTATAGGACAGATTTTCCATAGGTGGAGGGATCTATTTTCCCTTGTGTTGTCAGTTCTTACTCCCTTGAGAGGACATAGGCTGATATGTTGATGTAGAAGTAGTATCCAAAGGTAGCGTAGTGACTTATGAAGGTTCATGTTGATTTAAAAATTCATAGATAATAACATGGTAATGAGTTAATGCCTTGAGATCCATCGTTTGTCGTATTTTTGAGACCCGTGGTTAGAAACCTGTAGCCATTCACCCCTAATGTCACTGTCAAGCTTTATAAAAACACATTCCACCTGTTCCAGGGATTGAACCAATATTAATATGTTGTTATCAAAATGGTCATGGATCCAATCATTAAAAACATAAAATTTCATGAGAGTGTTCCCAAGGAACTTGTCATAGGTGCTGTAATTGTGGTGATCAGTGAGATCCACATCTCTGGACCTCTTGCATTCTAGAAACTGCAAGATTCCCTAGTCTAAGGCACTTTGAAACTAACAGGGAACATGGGACTCATTAAATGATTACGTCTTGCTTCATTGATACAGGAAAAGAACACTAGGATCTTGGCCCTGATGAAAGGCAACCAGAGCCAGTCGAGGAAGTGGAACCTGATTATATCGCCTTGCTGGCGGTGTGACGTTGCATAGGGGAACCTACCGATTATGAGGGGGGCATTGCTGAGCCAGAGGCTACACCTGAGATGGTGGGACTCAGAGAGGGTTTGGAGGAATCTTTACCAGTAAAAATTATAGATACTTGGGGAGATCTATTTGTAAAACAATGATGGTATTTACCTTGGAGGCGCTTCTTATTGGAGCTATATAAGGGAATGGACAAGCCCACATGGCTTGCTGCAAGGCATGTTATAAACATTGAGCATTGTCAAAGATATCCCGAAACTCGTCTAGGATGTTTTTAATGATGAGATAACAAACCAGTTTGGTCTTCAAATTCCCCATGCACATCATTAATAGTTGTTCATGGGTTATCGATATATCGAGTGAATATGTGAGGCCATTCCACTTGGAGATAAATTCTATGACTCGCTCATCTGGCCATTCCATAAACATGAAGAAATCCAAAATACTAGTCCTCCGTCTAGTGGAACTAAACTGGTTGATAAAATTCCTACAAAGATCCTCTCAACCAGCTATGGACCCAATGGGTAACTCTTTGTATCAGACAAACATGATATCTTTCATTGTTTTTACGAAACACCAGAGCTTGGTGGCCTCCTGCTGTGATGAAGTTCCTAAAATGCGTCCACACCTTGAAATAAAGTTGGTAAAATGCTGCAGCGGATCTCTATCCCTATTGATGGGGGAGAAGGTAGGATTTACAAAACCCATGGTTTCTGGCATATCATCCACCCATGCATGATATGGTTTTCTATTAGGTGGGATTTCCACCTATCAAGTTTTCAGATTCTCAAGGCGAGTAATAAGAGTTGTCATCAGATCATCTGGATTAGGATTATGATCTTAACGATGGTACCTAACAAAAAACAGTTTGGAAGGTTATTCTATGTGGTAAGTGAGCCCAAAAGCTCATGGGTCAATTGGAGAAATTACCCTTGGAGCTGAGGGAGTAACATATAGAGCGGTTGGTGGAATCTATGGAGTGGTCGACGAAACCTAAAAACGATCCCAAGATGGTTTTTCGTGCAGCTCAGGTATATTTGGTGAAACATATCATGACTGCTTACCCTAAACACTACCCTCTACCCTATCTAGATAGGGAGGGTTTTCGAGATCACCAGGAGGCAACCCATGAGGAGGAAGTAGTACCTTCCCTTAATACCTCGGCTAAGGATTACCATAATCTGGTTGTCATTCCACAACACACTCGATGAGGAGTTCATCAAAAATATTTTTCTCTTCAATGAGTTTTTGATGAAACCCATCCTTTTCAATTTCATCTTTTTTCTTTTGCACTGATCCAGATAGGTCAGAGGGTTTGACGGTCCAAATTTTCTCTTTTCCCTTACCGGGGTCTCAGCTAAGAGGCATTGACTTAAAAGGTGCAGGGTGGCCAAGAAAAGTTCTTTGTTGTTGAGTATAGACACCAACATAGTCTATCCAATGTTGTACTACCCCCATTGGGTTGTTCCTCTTCTTCAGGCCTTGTTCCAATGACCCCTTTCAGTTATATCTCAAGAACAAATATGCTCACTGTGATGACACCGAGAGGCATATCCTCGATATCATCGGGCGAACCAGACTGACACATGATATGAATGAAATTTAGGGTAGCATACAACCACAATCCAAATATCTGGACATGTGGGGAAACCATATTGATAACCTCGTGGAGAATAGTGAATATATTAATGCATTTTTGCTGGAGGTTCTAATGATAGTCTGGCGACATAGGGTGCTGAGAAAAATGGAGTGCAACAGACTCAATTAGACGACTCTGTTAGCCAAGGTCATCGAGGTGTTCCTGGATTTTTGGGTAAGCTATCTCTCAGTGATGGATATGGAAATGCATAATACTGAAGGTTCTATAGAGTCACATAACCTTGTCCTAGGTATGGGAATCCATATTATTGAAGTTTGAAGTTTTAATTGGCCGAAAAATATTTGGGAAATGATCCACTGCGAGAATGTCCAACAGAACTCTCTGCACAGACTCGGAATCTGGCCATTTATTACTCCATTAATCAACATGGGGAGGTTGAGGGATAGGCAATGACATTGATTCAGAACGTTATAGTTGTAGGTTGGTCGGTGGAGAGTATGGAGCACGATCCAACAATCTGTTGCATCTTGGGTGGCTTCTCGGAGAATGCACTAACTATACCACCAAATCCATGTAAGATAGAATAATTAACACTACTTCCTACATAAGGGATATAGCCATTGGTGGTGTGTCATGATGTTTCTCATCCCCTACTGGTCCCTAGAACAACTCTCAGTGATCTAGTATTGATGCAGAGAATGATCATATCGATGATAGGGAGGATTGTATAGCCAGGTCCTGGAAAATGGGCCAAATAATCCTCATCCTCTATGTATCTTCATAGGTATATAGGGATCTAGTAGACCTCACTTTATTGAAATATGAGGCTGACATGACTTTTTCATGACCTAGCCCTTGACATAGGGGATCATGGTGAATGTTCCATCATCAAATAACACTCTACTCCATAATCTAAAAAACAGACAGGTTTGATTGCGGATTGAGGCTTCACAGGATTTTTCGTATTGAGATGACAACCCACCCTCTAGCATCGGGACAGTTCTTCAGGGTAGGGTAGATTTTTGACATGCGGAGGACCTCCTCTTTTGTTGGTACTGGAGTGGGGAGGACCTCCACCGGGACAAACCGGGGTGTGAGGATCACTTAGGTAAATGTCAAATGGAACATGGGGGGGACCTCCGTGATTGAGGGTGCTGGAGTTGGGAGGGACTCTATTGGAGTTGGAAAGAACATGTGGAGGACCTCCATGGTTATTTTCTATATAACAGGGAGGAAATCCACGTTGAATGACTTTGGTAGCTATGGTATGTGGAGTGCCTTCAAAATGACCATACTGGATACGGGAAAGACCCTCACAATAACCATCAATGAAGTGAGGAGGGCCTCCGCTAGAGTTGGTGAGGACATAGGGAGAACCTCCATGATGGTAAGTGATATGAATAGGATTATACTCACATTTATAACCTATTAGGAAAGATAAATTTTCATATATGAGACTAATGACGTGGGGAGGACCATCGTGGAGAGTGTTGACAAGATGGGGAGGACCTATGCTCGGGATGATGATGGGGGCATGGGGAAGAAAACAATGATTTATGTGAGAGTAGGGAGAACCTATACTCTATCTAATGATGGTATGGGGACGACCTCCCCAATGAACATCATCATCATGGGTCAGCCCATGATGGGTTCCTCTTGCCCCGGTGATCGGAGTAGTCAACTTGTCCAACTTGTGGGGTGACTGGTGCCTCACTCTAGAATTGGCATGGAAGAGCTCCTACTCTATAAAAATTGTTTGGGGAAAATATCATGCTATAGTGGTGGCTCATTCCACAAAAGATATGGATCATGATGCCCCTAGACGAGTGTATTCTTGAGCTTGTACTCGACATTGATGTCAGGTTAGCCGAGCTAGGGCTAGCTGTGCATGGGTATGGACAAGGTACTCTCGGTCTGTAGGACTGAATGGTGATGATGACATGGCCTGGTTGGAGCCCTCATTTTTGGCCCCTCGGAAGGAGTCATAGTAGAGACTACTCAGGCATCACTTAATTCATCATCAGAAGGGAGTGAGTTATAGGAGCGCTCCGGGGAGAGGCTCCCGAAGTTGTTGGATATCAGAGTGGGGAGTAGTGGATCCATGCACGGCCCTTGGGGGCAGTGACAATGATGTGGTAATGAGGCTTTCAAGTATTTTCAGGACATATCCTTGGCTGAGACACCCCCTATTATTCATATCAACAGACAAGAGTATTAATCACCCGCCTTTGAGTAAATTTTGAGGGTGATATGGGGTGTGAATTCCTAACACCTATGGTCGTGGAAGTTGTCACAAAAGAGATGGAGCTGTGTAGGACTGGCATGTTGTCATTGCTCCAACCCATACATCCATAGACAGGAGGTGATCAGTTTCCTGTTGCTGTAGTTTTGGTCCTAAAAAAGCATGAAAATTCCGCCATCCGTACAGATAGTAGGAAAGTAATGCCCAGTGCCCCAACGTTGTTCAATCTTCCATGGATGGATAGAAATATCCACACTGACAGCTTCGCAGACCAGGATTCTCAATGATTAACTTCCCCAAATCCTAGAGAGTTTCATGCTAATACCACTATTTTCTTAGTGGGACCTAGCACCAGATTGCAGGATTCAGTGACACACATATTTGATGATGCCCAAAATGCTACTAATCCCTATATTGGGGTGAAAAGTTTCATTTTGGGTTCATGATTTCTGTTTCCAATGCTTTTGTCGAGGCACAAACATTTTTCTTCCAAAGAGGATGAGCAACTATTTGTTGATGTGGATTCCCACGTTCCAGAGGTTGGAGACATTCATAACTTCTTTAGTAATTTTCAACCTTGATCTAAATAAGATAATGGGATGTCATACTCTTTTTATAGGGGTTTCTCCTCAAAATTCACTACCTAGTCCAAGTCTCCCTTAATGATTAAGACATTGTTCATTAAAATATTCCTCGTGCCATAACTTTATGGATGACTGTTTATTACACTACTTCTTTTGGGACATTTCATGGGGTCAATTCAGGGAATCAACCTTCGGTTAAGGGAGTAGTCATGTTAGGGATCGTTGGAATGTCTAGAAGCTGAAACACTAGCACACCTTGATTTCTTCCCTTTATGATAGGGCTTATTTAGGGAATAGAATCCCAAAGAATCCCACGTCAAATGAGGGTAATTATATGCTGTCTACATGCCTAATTTTTTTTCCTAGAATTACCATGTGTAACATGGGGTATGTCATGCGTTTAAAATCCAACAGAGATGGACTGGACTGATCGGAACACTGATTAGAGTGGATCATATGGGTATATCCCAAGGAGAAGGCACTAGGAAACATTACTAGATTGGTGGATCTAGATTTCCAATGAGGATGGATCTGAGGTTGTCTGTCCCATAGAGGGAAGATATCACACCATGGAGGATGATATAGACACCTCCAAGGGAATATTTGAGGATGGTTGGGTCCTAGAAATTGGGACACCAAGGTTTTCCGTTGTATAAGATTGAACCTTGTGAAGGATTCCTAAATACATTGTATAGAAGATAGGGATAAAAACACATTTAGTTTGAAATGGTGAATCATGGAATTGGGTTGTAAAAAATGGAAAACAACCTGGAGAAATACTTGGGCTTACATGTGATTAGAGGATTAGTTATAGAAAGAGCAATGATATGAATTGGACATACAAATAGTTATCCACCCAAATTGATGTCATGATTTCACCAGGATGTGGCGGCCTGGTTATTGTTTGTATGAAAAAGGATGATGTGTTGAAGCATGGAATGAATTTGGATGGAACCTAGAACCGGTGTAGAGGTGACTGTATTGTGATTGAACCTCGAATAGGTTTCCTACATTTCTATGTGGAAGGGAATCCAAATCCACATAGTTCTGGAATGGTCGATGAGTCACCTGAGGAGGAGGGTTATGATAATGAACACATGGATTAGACCCAATAGAAGTAGAACCTCCGCGTTGGGGCATGAACTTCCCGAAATAGATTGGTTCAAGGGAGAGACCAGGATAGGACATGAGATAACATGAATATTAGGGACACTTCCTACCTAACTTTCTCACAAAGGGTAAAGATCAATGTACACATAGTTAGGTTATGGGGGAATAATATCAGGGTGTACATAAAGGACAACAACCCGAACATATTCTGGGGCTTACACGTGGTTTATATCCCAGGAATTGGTCTAACACCACCATGGGGTTGACTATGGATATGGGTACCAACAATGGGGAGGCCAAAGTTTACTAGTGTTTGGGGTTGAACCTCATGGGGGCTTCCTATGTACCTTATCCTGGAGACAATGATAAAACCCACATAGTTCCAAATCATAAAGATTAACATCATTCTGTATGAAATGGGAATACTGTTTCACATTATGCAGGAAGAGGGTGAACCGACGTGAAGTGGTCAATACCGATGGGTGATTGGATTGAGCCTCAGGGAGGCTTCCTACGTTCCATTCATGAAAAGGGCAGGGATCAATGTCCACATAGTTTGGAAAAAGGGTCTTGGTTATTACACCCTATGGTGGACCATAGAGGATTAAATGGTCGAAGCTTACTCTAATCCCATGTGAGACATTCTCAGTGTGAGAAACAAGAGCAAACAAAGACATGACAATGATACAGTAAAAGGTGCATTTGCGGGGAAAGGAACCGGGCTTATGCATGGTTAGTGGCCCATAAGAAGAATATTGGGACTTACACTAAGATGGAAAACTGAGGAGGATGCACAGATGTACGAAGAGGATATGGCCACCATGCATGGATCAACCTGACATGTTTGGTCATGCCTTTTGTAGAGACTGCCCAAGGTGCACATGGCGACAAAGCACGAAGGGAGAGGGAGCCAAAGGGTGCTGGTGCGCATCCGCTTCACGACCGTCTGAAGGCTTGTCACTTATGAGATGATAACATTTTAGCATCATGTTTCACAGACATAGGTTCTTGGCAGTTTAATGTAATGCAGCTCGGATGTGAGGATTCACTCATCACCCCTAGGAATTACATAAATATCTAACCTTGACCCTTAGTGAAGGGAAGGCACCAAAAATTTTGTGGTTAAATGGGGTTGTGGATTGATCCATTGGGGGTTCCATGTTAGTGTGCATATGCGAAGAAGTAATATCCATTACTGTATCTATAAGAAGAAGAATGAGGAAGGGTAATGCAACATGAATCACCACCCAAGGGACTTTGAAATAACTTCATACAAGACTCGAGGTATGAAAAAAGGAGGGGTTCACGAAGCATTTTGCCTCACAATGAGGGTCTTGGAAAAGATTAGTGGCTTCCAAAGGATAGGGGCTCACAAAGAATAAGGATTTGTAGAGATCAGGGGCTCACAGAGCACAGGGATTTGCAGAGAACATGGGCTCATAGGGAATATGGATTCATAGAGTACTAGGAAACATAGGGGCTCTTAGAGAATAGGGGATCATAGAGCACAAGGATTTGTAGCAAATATAAGGATTATCAAAGTATATGGATTCGTGAATCATAGTTTCCCAGTATAGTAATGGAGTTCACATGTGATTAGAGGTTTCTTCGTGAATCTTGGGTGCTTCGTGAATTCCTGGGTACCCGACACAGTCTCCTTCATTTGTAATGGCCCATAGTCTTTGATTAGGGAATACCTCTTCAAATATGGGGTAAATTTTAGAAAATGGAATGGGTTTTATCAATTATCAAGTAACAAGAATGATTTATTTTCCCATTTGGTTTGTAAAGAAAAGGATGCTTCGCGATTTGGGAAGTTGGAAGGTGAAAGTTTGGGGTCCTGCCACTTTGGAGTGGGGTGAGGAGGGTATTTATAGAAAGGGGGGGTAGTGAGATACTTTGAGGGTTCATCATGAATCGCATTGTTCTTCACCACTGGTGGATGATATCATCAAGTTTATCAATGTTAGGAAATGGTCGGTCATCACCTCCATAGAGCTGAGGATTTATTTGTTCCCTCTGTGGCGGTCACAGATCCATCTATCAATTTCAAAGGATTCATGGAGAACAACATCCTTTCCTATACAACACATATATTACCATCAATTTACTTGGATGTGGAGAGGTGACCGTCCATTTTGATCTATGGAATTTGCGGAGACAACACATATTTTTTCTCCAACCATGGTGCTAGCGTGGTTTGTGAAGTTGCATCATGAAGAAGCCCCTTTAGCACCATTTTTAGTGTCCTTTGATTATTTTTCCAAGGCTTAGATTTTGGAACCAACATAATTGTTTTCAAATAAAAATTATATTTTTACTACTGATAATGTGAAAAATAATATATTTTAGTTATAATTTAAAATGAAAATTTAAATGGTTTTTTGATAAATAAATTAGATTATTTTTATTTTATTGGCTATAATATGAATTTTTAAAATTATAGATGATGTAGAGTGAGATACATATAATTCTGGATGATGGGTGATCCTGATAAAGCTCTCCAATGCATTTTTTTGAATTTTTCATTGAAGTAGAAAAATGATGGATATTAAAAGGTTTTTTTTAATATAATAGAACAAACTAGATTATAGTTAATTGAATATGATCTAAACACAAGTCAACATGGGTTATTTATAATGTGCTCCAAAGAAAATATTTTTTTCTTTAAAAATAGGTTTTCATGTAAATATTATGATTTCACGAGGTAAAGAAATCTTATAATTAATAAATGGTGAATGGTTTGTTTTTCAGTGATAATTTTTCATCTGTTCCCACAGGACTTAGAATATCATCATTTCTTTTTTTAATTTATTTTATTTTATTTCAATAGTTTTCTTTGAACCAATATTTATTTTCACATGTAGACATTTTTTATTTATGTTATCAATGTTTTACTATTAAGAAGAAAGAATTGTTCATAGGTTTTAATGTTTTCATTGGACTAATGGGATAATATTATATTTATATCCCTTACTATGAATTGTTCTAATAATAAGAAAATTTTAAATTCATTCTATAGGATCTAATAGGGATTAAAATGTTTAGAATGTTCCCAATTTATATTATAGTTACATATTATAATGAATCCAAAGTTTCTTGAAATAAATTGTTGTGTATAAATAATGTTTTATTTTGGGGAATAAATACACACTACATGAAAATAAACACTTTTTATGTAATTATTTCAAAACATATATAAAAATATAAATCAAAAAAATATCCTATAAATTTAAGAATAAGAAACCCTTGTTATAAAACATGTAATTACTAGCTGATTAACCCAAATGGCCTGATGACCTTCTTTTTATATTGATTTTGATAAATCCCTTTTAAGGGATGAGGGGAAACCCTTAAAAGGCCTGTAAGTATAGAGTTTACAAGACCCATAATTCATAGAGGAAATATTCATACTATAACTACATGTAACTCCTCGTCCCCCGCATCTACATTATGATATCATCTCTTCACCTTCACATGGTTGTTTAGATATGCTCTTTGTGCTTGCATAGGATGGTCCTGGTGGAAATTCCATACACTCTCATTATTCCACATTTATTAGCTTCTGCTCTGGTGAATGCATCTTCTCTGAATTCTCATCTAAATTCTTCTTCTTTTAGAGTCTTCCTAGTCCATTAAGCACAATTTTATGTGGCCTGAAATCCTTGAGGTGGCCCAAAGGCCTAAATCTATTCCAAAGTCCCTGAGGTGACCCGAAAGCCTCACTAGCCCGAAGGCCTTGGGTGGCCCGAAGGCCTTGAAGGACCTGAGGACCAAACCAATTTCCCAAAAGACCAAATGGATGAATAGTTCCGACTGCTACATCACCAAACAATGTCTTCAATAATGTATTCTATAGTATTGCTATAGTACTACTACAATAATCCAGAAATATGTCTCCACCTGGTTTTGAACTCAGGTCTCTTGGATGAACTTGCGAAGTCCTCACCAACCGGGCTAAGGCTATGGTGCAATTATTGGTTGATTATGTCATATAGAATTATGGATGGTACCATATGAAAGGTTTAGAAACCTTTTGAGGATATGATAATCTTAAACGATACCTTTTGTGGACATAGATAAGGAAGGGAAGTTTACATAGGAAGGCACCAGGTACATAATAAAATTATGAATTACAAAAAATGAATGGTAGGAACAAATGATTTTGTAATATTTTTATCTATATTGATGGAGGCTATTAATTATGGAAACCATGAGAGATAGAGTAAACATATTTTCAATATTAGAACAATTCTATAATATAACATTTCCTGGAACAACACACTCCTTATTTTAAGGTATATATAGACCCAATTAAACATTAAGGATTTATAAATTAATTGGTTAAATATTATATTTTTTATAATATAAATAAAATCAATTCGTACTTTTTTAGTATATAATTTTGAATCAGAAATCAATTTTTAGTGGTCTCTGATTATGAATATTATGAAAAATACATGATTGATTCCATGTAGGGGATGGTATTTAATTCTATTTTTCATGAGAAGTATTCTCCTAATGTTCTTCTATACTGATTCAAAATGATATTTTGAAATTGTTGAAAAAGTTAGAATACATACTGGTTTGATATAAATTATATTTTACAAGACTTTTTAAGTCTGAAGAAAATTTTGTTCAGGACCAAGTGAGTGACATTGATAAAATTTACATAGGTATGGGAAAAACATTTATGAAGAATGTTACCTTCTAATGAATTAAAATATAATTATGATATTATTCATTATTATTGTAAATGTTTTAATGGAGAATTATGAAACATATATACTTCGTGAACACAAGAGTATAAATTGGTCTAGGGGGTAAGAAATAGAGAAGAAGTCAACCCCAACATGTCGAGTTAAGTCCCCCACTTGATTCAATTATGGGGATATAAATATTAGATAATTATTTATAGTTTATAAAATGTGTTACTAATGTGGAAAGCATATATATTTGTCTCATGACTATAAGGATATGTGTTCAAATTTTATAATTAATTGGAAAATAGATAGTCAGTAAGTCGTATGTTGTTTTAGTTACATTTTTTTAGAAATTATGTAGACACATATTAGATGTTTATTACTAAAGGTGAGAATTTATATTATTGTAAATAAAATTTTGTGGAAAAGAATTTTTTTATTACAATGAGATATGAGTTATCATAAAATGAAATGGGGATTGTCACATTACTTGTTCATTCAAAATACGACAATGTCATATTTTATTTGGGGTATGAATATTATTTAATATCTCTAAAATTTGTTTTAAAAATTAAAATAAATCATCAAGTAATTATGTTACAACTCTTGATAATAACTCATGGGTTTAGTATAATGGAAACTTTTATTTACAGAAATATACCTATTATCATATGTGGAATGATTTTACTATAATTCTAGTTGATATAAAAATTGAACAGTTTCATTTTACTATGGGTATTGGTTTGATTTCAATTTCTCAAAATATTATTTTTTATAGTGAAAATGATTTTAATTTTAAAATAATTTTCAATTTTTATATAAGATAGAATTTAAAAAATTAATAACATATCATAAACTAGAGAAACTGATAAAAGATTAATGTAAATTCTATGTAACAAATATTATTGAAATACGAGTAAATATTGAAAATAATGATGTTGTAGTAGTAAATGTATATTTTGATATAAATTATAATGATTTATAATGTTTAATTCATGGTCATTAGGTTGAATTTACAATTGAAATAGTACTTAATGCTATACCAATTTCAGAACCCACAAAACAAATAACCCTAATAAAACTTATGGAATTGAAAAAATAGTCGACGAGTTATTTGATAAGGGTTTAATCATCCCTTTAATTCTAATTCATATGATAAAATATTATTTATTGTAAATATTTATGGTTTCATGAGATATGACAATGATTATAGAGAACTTAGTAAGATCACTCTTAAGACAATGTATTTGTGGCCTTATATCGATTACTCTTTTAATCTATTAAATGGTTCTCATCATTTTTCAATGATTTATCTCATGTATGGTTATTAATATATGATGGTGATGTAGGAAGAGATTATAATGATGGTGTCCAGTACTAGGTATGAGAATTATGAATTTATGGTTATACCTTTCATATTAAAAAATCCACCCACTCCATTTTTAGAATCCTCTTAATAGTGTTTTCGATGTGTATTAATATTAACCTATATTAATTTTGATTGATTATATTCTAGTTTATTCTAAATGTATTGATGAACAATGGAAATTAGTAAATAATTTTTTGAAAAATTATAATAAAATTTATTATAGGGAAAATATAATAAATGTGAATAATGGTTCTAACAAATATCTTTCCATGGTAAATTTTTTATTAATATAGAATAACTATAGACCATGTTAACACTGATGTGGTGGATGTGTCATAATTTCTTATAAATTTCACTGGTTTATTTCAAATATTTCATTTACAATGGATGTTTTTTTGAAATATTTGTTTGGTTATATAGTCCACTAATAATTTTATCTTAAAAAATATTATAATTCATCTATAAAAAGTATTTTGATAATTATTATAGGCTTTGAACAAAAAATTTCATAGTTATCTAGTTTTAACTATTCTGATAATAAATGGTGAACTTGTTTTGTATAGTGATACTTCATTCAAGGGACTTGGTTATGTCATGCTACATGGAAATCAGGTAATTATAAATGCTTCACATTAATTAAAAATCTATGAGAATAATATATGATCTTGAGTGTGTAATGGTGGTATATAATTAAAAAAAAATTTGGTGTCATTTTTATGGTTAAAAATTTATATGTATATACTAACCATAAATTGTTCAATTATATATTTTCTCAAAATGAATTGAACATGAGGTATAAAAGCTGGTTATAACTGATAAATGATTGTGTTTTCATTATTTACTATTATAATTGTAAAGAAAACAATATAAATGATTCCATGAGTAAAAATGATATTGTATCAATAACCATATTATATTTGGAATGTGATCCTTTTTTAATGTGTTAATTAAAATTGGCCTATAAATATTTATAGAAAAAACTATTTTCTTTTCAGAATATATTGTAGTGTTTTCATCAATAAAATATATAACTTCTCTTTCTCAAATAGTAGATCATTATTTTCATAAAATGGTAGAAATATTCAAGAAGGTAGAGTTTACTGAGTTTTTCATTAACATGGATTATGTTAAGATATTGGAAAAGAGTTTGTGTGTTCGAAGTGATTCCCATTGAAAGAAGGAAGTGTTAACCGAATCTTATATCTCCTCATTTTCCATTCAAATATGCTACCCTAAGACATATAGATAACTTCATGAATAATATTTGGTAGGGTTTAATATAGAATGATATTTTATGTTAACCATGAAATGTTTTACTTGAGATTATATTAAAACTATGGGATTCTACCATTGGGAATTATTTAGTCTTTTAAATTTTTTGAATGGATATACAATAAAATATCTATGTATTACATGATAGGATTATCAAATACATCATGATATAATTTTAATATTTGAGTCATTATTGATTGATGTACTAAATCTATGAATATTATTCCAATTTAGGATAATTTTTATTTAGATCGATATTCTATATATTATCATAAAGAGATACCTATACTACATGGATTCCTTATATCCATTGTATTTGACAATGATCCTAGATTTACCGCATAGTTTTGGAATAGACATAGGATGTCGTTGGGTGCTATTATTTTCTATAATGATTTTTATACATAATATGATGGGTAAGGAGTGTGAATAATAAATACATTACAAGATATTATTCAGGATTCCAATCTAGATTATCAGGTATGTTAGGGTCATAATTATTCATTGGTTTAACTTTCTGATATTAAAAAATTTCATTCTCATATAAAGACTATAAATTTTTAGGGTTTACATGAAAATCATCATCAAAATCCATCATGTTGGAATGAATCTAGTGAAAGGAATTTTTTAGTACCATATATGATATAATATATTCCTGAGATTATAAAGATGATTTCACACCATTTAAGGTTAGCATAGATAAGACTGGAATGTTTAGTGGATAACCGGAGGAAATATATCTCATTTGAGGTATTGGATCATGTTTTTATTATAATATTCCTGAGAAAATTTATTAGTAGTTTTAGAAGTAAATGCAATTATTTCCTTGGTGTATATGTCAATATTTATTTATGAAACAATTTGGACCATTTTCTTACCATGTGCCCATAACTCTGATTTTTTCTCTTGAACATGTTGTGTTTTATGTATCTATGTTATAGAAACATGTAATAGGTGAAATTCATGTTTTAAGACTTAAAATTATACAATTATAAGAGACACTATTTTATGAAGAAAATAACATAATTATTTTTGATCATATATATATTTCATTATGAAATAATTTTATTCACTAGGTTGAGGTTTTATAGAACACTCACATGATGAAGAAAGAATAATTTAAATCCCAAAGAAAATTGATGAAAAATACAATGAATAATTTATTTTTCAAATTAAATTATTAGAAAATAATTTATTAATGGTGGGTGTATTGAGACAAACCATGTAATCCTATAATGAAATCAACACAATTATTAATGTGAAAAAAAATTTGGATTCAAATTCATCAATGTTTTGAAATAATATTTTTTGATTTTTCAATTGAAAAAGTAGTTGTTGTAGTTAACAAAGTTGTTTTTCCATGTATTATATGGTGTTAATTAAAATATATATTTCCAGATTGTATAATTGAAATTATATAAATTGGAAATAAATTTTTATATCATCATGAAAAATATATATTAGAGTTATTTTTTGGATTTTTCTAGAATAATTTATTATTGGGTCTATAATGAAATGAATTTTGTTTATTAAAATGTTATTTCATAACAAATATTTAAAAATATGATTTATATTTTGGATAACATCCAATTTTAAATTAATACCCTTTAAATAAAAATAGTTAAATTAATGTCATGTTATTCATTATTGTACATGTTTTTTGTATAAATTCAATTATATGTTTAAAAGTGTAAATATTAAAAAAACTAGATGCAATGCAGTTTGATTATTTATATTATTATTAGTATTTACACCTTTTTTAAATTAAATATGGTAAAATGGTAATATAAGAAATTTAATTTTTGTAATTATGAATAGTAAGAATTTCAAAACATGGTGGTTAAAAAGAAAAATAATATAAAATATCTCCTAAACACATATAAATATTATTAATTTAGTTTCTTTAACCCTACCATTTCATGTATTCTAAATTTTTCCATTTTTTCCACTTTTATTTGAGAAATTAAACTAATATATTTAAAAGCCTTATGTATTTGAAACTAATATACTCCCCACACTTATCAAAGGGAACCTCCACACCTTTATTTTTCAGACACATCGAGAAATTTACCTCCACTAATACCTAAAACATTGTCATCCCAACATCACTCCCAATTTCCTAGACATCTTCCCCTAAATACAATATAAATATAAGAATTCATAAGGTGTAAAATAGGGGTTGTTTTCTAATGAAGAGTTATAATTCTTAACAGGGTGTTTGATGAGAATTTATTTATATACCTCCATAAAAATATTATTTAACTATGATAAAATAAATACAAAAAACATATTCCATATACATAAATATATTTAGGATTATGGTATAAAACCTTCTCTTCTCATTTTCTAACCTACAGAAAATGAACATATTGCTCGTGTGTATGTGTGGACAATAACCTCCATGAAGTGATTTATTTTATTTCAATGAACATTATATATAAATGGTTATAATGATGAATAAAATGAATATATATGATTTTTATAATGTAATTTTGATTACATTGTTATATTTTATTAGAAATCTTCCAACAATACAATCCATTGGAAAATGATAATTTTTTCATGCGTATGTGTGTATATACGCATCCATGTAGATATGTGATTCGTTTTTCATTTTATCCTTATAATTATAGTCATTATGATATACCTAATGAAAAAATATTAAATTTATAACATATTTATTATATTTTTAATGTAAAATGATATCTACATTATTTCATTTCAATCCAATATAAAAATGAAAACATTTTTCTCGCATACATATAGAGTACCTTTATACGAAATAACATGATTCACATTACATGACCATTGTACATGGTTAGTTATAGAAGGGTATTTAATGTTTAAATATTAGAAATATAACATGATTATTATTATTTTTCTAATAGAACCCTAAAACCATTTACCACATTTAACTCACCAATGTTGGATTGAGGTTACAAACTGAACGACCCAAAATCATCCCATGTGAACATAATGATTTTAGTTAAAAAAATAAACTATTTAATAAATGATGTAAATGGAATAATGATAATGGTTATCACATGAAACTGTTCATATATAAGTAAATTAAAAATATACTAATATTATTAAGTATTTATAGAAATTACAACGCTAGATGGGACATTATGTTGGTGAATTTGTTTTAATAATGATCTATTCAAGTTTCCCTAGAAACTCTTTTTCTTGTATGTCAATGTTATTTTAATTATTTAAATAATTTACTTTTTTGTTAATTAAAGGTTTATCAAGTTCATTTTTATCTATATTTTACTTTATCTGAAATGTTTTAAAAATCAAACATTTCAATAATTTTTATTATGGGAAAATATTACATTTGTTTACAAAACTGAAAAAAGAATTCATCTTAATGTATATGGATTGGCCACCTTTTCCTGCCATTGTAGTCAGTATTCATTATCAATATTACTCTATAATATAAAACAATTTATCAAATTACATCATATTCCCACACATCACCAAATTTTTAATTTATAAAAGTTTTGAATTATAAATACAAATTCTCATTATGTTTTTTATTAAAATGGAATGTGTTTTTTATGAATTCAAATGAATTTTAAATGTAATTTATTATAAAAAGTGAATTTTTTTAAAACATTTCTCCATTTAATAGTAATTGGGAAATATTGTTAATGGTTTGTGAGATACATATAACTCAAGATGATGGGAAATCTTTATAATACAATCTAATGATTTTGGAAGTGATTTAGTATTTGAAGGAAAAAATGAGGGAGATAATCAGGTTGGTAACACATAGGAAATTTATTTTCATTCAGTTGTTTTTACTATGGATAAACATTAGTAAACATAGGTTATGAACATGATTTCACAATATACATATATTATTCTCAAAAAAAATTATTTTTTTGGATGTCTTTTGATTTTAAGATGTAAGGAATGTTTATGAATCATTAAAGGTGAAATGATAGTTTTTGAAGCAATGATTTCTTGAGTTCCCTTATACCTCATCATTCTTCATGGTTTTTACTTTTCTATATAATTTTTTAAGGTTTTATTTCAAAAATAATTGATATTCACATATGGAAATGTTTTATTTATGTGCTAAAACTTTTATTATCAATAAGGTCAGCGTCTTCCGGGGTTTTCATTTTTTACAAGACCAACAGAAATCCATTATCTTTATATCCCTTAATATGATTTATTTTTTTCATCACAAAATTTTAAATGTCTTTCATATGATCTATGTATGATCATAAATTTTAGAATAATCGATATTTTTTATGATGAATCGTCTTAAATGAATAGAATAATTTCTGAATGAAACAATTATATAAACATAAATCCATTTTGTAGAAACGATGTATAATGTGTGATTATTTCAACATTGTTATGTAATTTTTTACATAATTCTATAAAAATAAAAAATTAATAGATCACAGAAATTTAATAATGTGAAATCCCTATTATAAATCATGTAATTATTTGTATATTAAGGAATGGGTAAATATATATGGTTTCTATATTCCTTTGTTCAATTAATTTTTTATCTATGAAACCCTAAATTTCATTTAGTCATAGTTTTAATTCATTTTTATTTAATTTATATGATCATAATAATTTTTCATTGGTAAATATATCTCATGAGTTTCAATGTTTTATTCAGTTCACTTTCTCATTTTTTTCTCTTAGTATTCACCTCTTATTGATGTCATCTAAGGGGAATTTTTGTTGTTTTGGTTAATTATACTAGATATTATATAGTGAAGATATATTTTAGGTATTGGAATAATTATCATGTGCCTATTGCTGATTAATCATTGATTTGAATAATGTTATTTAGTATTTTTGTTGTTTAAAATTATTTTGATGTAGGTGATTTATAATCATTATTTTTTCTATATATTAATTTAGTATGACCATACTAATTTTTTGTTCAGGGTATATTTTATATGGATGAAATGAATATATTTTTTTTTCATAACAAGTGTTATTATTAGTATTATTATTCACATTTTTAACAATTGTCTTTATTTATTCACAATTTTTTACTTTTTTATTCTATTAGTAGAATCATTCAACAAATATTTTTTTTATATATTGTATAACACATTAATAATTTGAATACATTAAATGTGGCAATCGATACGGAACTGGACAACATGAATTTTATATTTCATAAAAATAATCCATAAATTCAAAATTTTACGTTCACATGTTAGAATCTGAGTTATTTTCCTTTTATTGTAATTAAATTTCACTAATATTTACTACAATGGATGAATTTTAGTTTCTCTAGGGAAATGGTGTGTGTTCATGTATAGTTAAAAATTGTTCCCCAAGATCTCTATTATATTATTACATATTTAATTTAGGTGATAATATTTTTTTTGACTATTTTTAATGTAGTTATTTTGAGTGATATTTTTAATAGAAATATCGGTTATAAAACTATAATTAGTAGAATGATAAAACAAGATTAATGAGTGTTGATTTTGATATTAAAAATAATTAATTTAATAATTTAATTTTTGATGGTTGTTTTAACATGGTTAATGTTTTACATATTTGGAATTGAAATTTATTATGGATGATAAATTATAATTTTTGGTATATTTGAAAATTTTAAAAAATAATAATTTAAAAACTATATTATGGTGTTTTCTTATGAATCATTAGTGATGTTTGTGGTTTTCTATTGACTATTATTATGTGAAATCAATGAAAATTGATGTGATAGAGTTGTTTTGAAGAATATTTGTGGTAATATATGTCTTCTCTCTTGGATGAAATGTTTTTAATGGTTGTTTGATTATAAAATATTCAGTGATGTATATGTTATTTCAAATAATCCTATGATATGTTGAGGTGAAACTAATGATCCACATTTATGATTTTCGGTTTTCGATGGATCCTCCACATCCATGATATAATTAATATAGATGTATGACTATTACCCCTTCCACGTATCTACTTCTAGACATAGTATATGTAATGATTTATTGATATTATTATGTGTGATTGTACTATGGTGATGCGATTTTATAGTGATCATATCATAGTTGTGTGATTACATGGTGATATTTAGTTTTTCCTACAGTTATGTGGTATGTTATTATTGTTACATGGTTATGGATATGATATTGTTTTGTGGTAGGTGTTTATAGGGATATAGAAATAATGGGAGTTCAATACATATACTTTTGAAAATTGAGGTCAAGTAGTTCATAGTGAAGTGTATGTAGGGTTCCATGCTAACATATTTATTTATTATAATATTTTCCACGTGTATGTAATTTTTTGGGCATGATCTAAAATTAGGTTTTGTAGAAGATGAGCTATTGAGGTGACATACTAGTTTGACTATTACTTACCGAGGATTTAGTATAATTCTTCAACATTTAAATAAAGGTTACTTAGAGGATCATATTTAGTATAATTGTGTGATCACGCCTCTATTATAAATTTTACTTTTGTTAATATTCCCAAAATAAAAATGTACATTATAATGGATATTACATGAATATATAGATCCTCGGAGTTGGTGCAATACTATAGGCCCTCATTTTACTTTACATTTATTTTAGTTTTTGTATGAAATTACTTGCATTTTGAGTTCTATGATTTATTTTATATTGGTTATTATGAGTTGATTGGTTATATTTGTTATATTTTTTATTGTATATATTAGGTTAATACCTCCCACATATAAATATTCTATAATCAATGATAGTCTCCAAATTTTTACTATTAGTTGTTGGTTTTGAGACGACATACATATTTGAATTCAGATGAGGAGGGGTTATAGTGGGGGAACACCATGAAGGATTATTAATAATGATTATGTTAACAAGTGGGATTAAATTTGTTGTCTGGAACATGAGAGGATTATAATTGTATTTCATGGAAAGTATGTTGATAAAAAATTTTATATGATGGATGTAAGGGAGAAATCATGGAGATAAATAGTGATCATATGATCCAATGAAATGAAGAAAATATTACTAAACATATTTATATAAGATCACGATAATTGATGGGTAGAGGATAAATAATCATACCTATAACATGTTTGATTGTGGTTGTATATGAATTTTGGAAAATGAAGACAAGTTAAAATGAATTTAATTAATGAGTATGTTATGAATTACACACCACATTATTTGGTGAAAAAGTATTTTGTTTTCATAGATGTATAGTGTATAGATCCCTCATCCTGATCATGTGGCTAATATTTAATAGGGTCAATTAGTTGATTTTACAAGGTTATATTATATAGATGAGGATTCCATGATGATGGTTCTTTGTGAATTTGAAATTCAGATCATGCTACTATATGTTGGAAATATTTACAATTTGGGGAGGGAGTGTTATTGATCTTAGAGTTTTTATATAAATCTTTTTAATTATTACATGAATATTCTCACAAATTATGAGGATATGGTTTGGAAATTAGATGAACTTTTACATCTAGTGGTCCACATTCAGGTCACCCTATTTATGTTTGAAGTATATAATTCATTTTTTGTTACTGTTAATTTGAGGGAGAATATGATTAGACAGAATAAACCACCATGAGAAGAAATTAATCTGAATTTACCAAGGAGTATAGTAATTTATTTTGGTTCTCAATATTCTATGTAGTTGAGGAATCAACGGGGCCATAATTAGTGTAATATTTTTATCTCATTTATTAACATCTAGTTGTTATTATAATTCTACAAAGATATCAATCATGGTTTTCATTTCTAATAGTGTTTCAGGCCATTAAAAATTGTTGTTCCCAAGAAGTCATGGGGGTCAACAAAAGATTTATTACTATTTTTTAGTCTAGCAATATAAATTATTTTTTAATGATCATTTTAACATCAATAGAGTTATTATGAATTTGGGATATAGATATGAGATGGGGTTGGTAGTGTGTAGTCCAATGATGTTCCCAATCCTTAGGTACCTAGAGATGACTGTGTCTGGGGTTATAAATTTCATCATTCTTAGAAATAAATATGAGGAAGATCAGGTTAGTTACATTGTATAATGATTTGAGTAACCATTATAAAATATTTTCTTCATGTTTCCATTTATTTATTTTACATCCTATATTATGTTTTTTTTTATTTTTGGTCCTTACACTCCTTTATGGTGATTACCATAGTATGATAATTAGGAAATAATATAGAGAGAATTAATGGTCCCTAGGCATTGAATAAACAATTTAGAGGCCAATACAACTTTTTCAGGGTGTGTTATGATTTTTTTTAAATTGAGGGCTATCAAAATATAGTGGTATAATTATTCTATCTATATATACAAACATATATTACATTCATTATAATGGATTGGTTTTATTCTACATGAAAATTATTAGATTCTTTTATGGGATATATTTTTACTATGATGTTGGTTGTGAGGGTGGGGTTTTGGATGGTGTGAGGGATCATTACATAGAATTAAAGTGTCCATATCCTCATTTTTCTCAATTAGAATAGTTGATGTTTGGATTAGTAGATTATTAGGTAGTTGGGAATATAGTATTTTATGGTAAAATTCCTCATGTTTCTTATATAATGGTCATAACCCTACTGCATCAATGTGTTTTTGAGTTTGGTATAGTAATAAAACAAATAGTTTATATTATTTAAATTTCCCGAAATAATATATTTTTATCATAATAATAGGAACTGCTTATTTAAAATAACATACCCTCGAAATAGGTTTTATATTAGATATTTTCTTAATTTGGGAACCATTTGTGTTGTCCACTAAGAAATCATATGATAGTTATTTGAAATGAAATGATTTATATTTTAAGAATTATGTAAAAATGATATACCACTTTCCCCATGTTATGATTAATGGTTTAATTAACCAATTAATTTTATATAGTGGTATTTTAATTATTAATTTTAAAATTTTTATTCATTAAATGATGGTGAAATAAGAATATATTTTCAATACTTCCTTCCGATTTTTTGGGTACATTGTTTTTATGGTAAGTCATTTCTTTATGACAAACACTGATGTTTTCTTCTTGGGACTTGCGATCTTAGTATTTCATGAGTTCATAGATTTGTTTTTTATAGTGTTAATTGATTATATTCTAATATATTCAGGAAGATAATGGATAATTCAATGAATTATATGATTTTCGGGTTATAATTGATAACCACAGTTGTTTGGGAATATTTCCATGTGCATATTATATATATCATGGATGTATTTCTATTGGAAATTAATGTTTTTTGTGAGTGGTATTCAATCCTTCAATGACTATAGATTTTTTTTTCATTTAATCCTATATTTATTTCATATTTTTCTGGTTTCATTGATCATTATTTATATTACTAAATGTTTGTGCCTAAATTATAAAGAATTTCTGAAATCATAATATCATTTACCATAATATTTCATACCAAAAAATAATTAAATCTGTGTTAAGAATATGATTATCATCAAAAGGAAAAAGAACTAAATTATCATATTAATAAATTACTAATTTTGGGTGCCTTATTATAGGTCTTCATGGATTCTTAGAGTCTTATTAGGATTTTATTATGATTTCAAATAAATAGATAATATATTATGGGTTTTGGAAGATATATAATCATGAATATTCTTGGGATACCCACAATGTTGAGAATCCTATTGAATTATTTTCTATAAAACTATGGTTACATTATCTTACTTGATATTTATTCCTAAATCACAATGATCTATGATATCTTGTATCCATGTTATGTTTGAATATATTTTGGTGTATATAGATAGTTAACATATTAGTTTATATATAAGAGTTCTCTAATAATTTTGTGAAAGTAAATATCTGAAATAATGTAATTAGTTCTAAGTCTTATAGAGATTCTTATTGAGATTCTGGAAATGAATTAAAGTATATTTGAGTGCATGTGGATATACATCTATATATAGTGAAATTTTTCTTGGGAATTTCTATATATTAGATGAATATTGATTCATTCTAATAGAAATAGCTATAAAATTTTAATATTTTTGATCCTGAGGTGAATGTGTAAAAGATTGTGTTTTTTATGATCACTATAGGGTGGTATATAAATAATCAACATAACATATTCTTTGGGTGTCGGTATTTCCATCCATAAAAGGTGATATATATGATCTTTTATGCTTTTTATATCTTACCTCTTATTGTGAACAATAGATATATCATCCTTTAAGGATACAGTTTTTTATTCTTAAATGAATATATTGGTAACTAAATTGATTTTATGATGTTTTTGTTATTAGTGTTTCAAATCCATGAACAAAAATATAGAAATTTTACTATAATTTTTTTACTCAGTGGATAAGGAATGAAAGACTATATTTTTTAAATTGTTCAGTATAATATTCGGAATGCTTTGATTCTATCTTGGTGATTGTGGTTTTGTAGTTGATGTCAACTCATTTCATAGTTATCAAGGAGTTAATTAGATTTGATTATTTAGAAATTCTATATAGAGATATATAATTTCATCAATATTGAGTAATGTGGTTGAACATCACTATTAAATAACTTCATTTTACCTCTGGTGTGTGGAATATCTAGTATCATATTTTTTTCAAAATTGTTCCTTATAAATTACATTAATCAACTAATGTAAAACCATATGGAGAATAATATATAAATTTTGTAAAAAATATTGTAGTAATTGGTACATTATTTAGGAGGTTCAAGGTTGAATAAAATTCATTTCATTGATTTATCAGATAAAAATATCTATATTGCATCCATTATTTTGTATAAATTTAGATAATTATGAGGTTAGACATTTTGATCACCTTGTGTTGTATTGTGATTGGATCATTAGTCATCCATCGACTATAGTGGGTAATTTTCCCAACAAAACATTTTTGGGGACTCATCTGGAAATGAAATCTACTTTAGATCATTGGAAGCATTATCCATCTTGGATGTACAGACATATGGGGTTCATTATTTGCGATAATGTTTTTCTTGAATATTTTTCTCAAAATATTTAGAATAGGTTTGATATAGTGATTATTTTTTCCCCATTTATTAATTTCACCTATCATTAAATTAGTTCATTTTAGAATTATTGAATATTGGATAGCACATGTTTCACAAAATCCTCAAATTCATTATCTTTTCCACCGTTCAAAATCTTAATGTTATATTCATGAGGACCACCTTTACATTAATTAGAGGAAAATTGATAATGTGGAGGATGTAACACTTATATAATAAATTATTTGTAAAGACCCGTAAAATTAAAGGGAAATTTTTTCTTAAATTTCCTTGGGTTTTTACAAGAACGCAGTTTCTGACGGCACCTGATTTCGAGGCCCGGTGAGCCCGGAATAAATTTCCAATGTTTAGCTCGGCTACGTTCAGTGAATGAACGAGCAGGTTTTCTAACTTTTGAACCGGTGCTCGGAATCGAAATCCGAGGGCACTGATGAACTCGTAGCACCGGTAATTTTTTAAGGGGACCTTTACCACAGTTGCGTTTGAAGCAGGATGAGTTTTTTTGGGGGATTTTGTTTAGATTAAATAAAATTATTGAAATCAATTTTCTATTTAAACCTATGGTGGATTTCTCTTTGTTGAGGGAGATTATAATCCTACAAAATGGTAGGGTTTTGTGAGGTGGGGCCCACACAGGACCCTAACTCCTCACCTCCCCTTCAACTCCCAAAACCACCTTTATCACTCTTTAATTCAAATTGTAACTCCTCTTTAATTATGTAGTCTAGACACATAATTAATGAAGTGACACTTTGAATTAATTTGAATGGTTGGATTACCTTTTAAAATGGGGGAAAGCTCTTTTTAATTTGTTTTGGTTGGACAAATGTGAGGGGAATTCTTGGAGAATTTAGAAGAGCTTCCTCCTTCTGACGAAGAACATTCTTGATGAAGAAGAACGCCTCCGACGAAGAACACCTCCGACGGAGAACACAAAGTCACCGACGATGTACCCTCTATTCTTTTTCCTCCACGTCAAGGGAGGAGAAACCACCGCGGGGAACATCGCTATCGACGACGACTCTCCCTCCGACGTCAATAGAATCAGCACCGATCTTCCACGACGTCCGATCATCGTGACGTTTGCCTCTTACTGCGGCTCGACGACGTGTGACGTCTTTGAAAGGTAGGGGTTAATATCTTCTTCGTGAATACTTCTTCATCATTCAGCATTTTTTAAATAGGCCACCTGTTATCGCAATAATGGGAGGAGGTCAGACCGCATGAACACGGCCGCCCCTCCTCTCCCTTGATGATTATGTTTTTTGTGGTTCAAAAGAAGGCGGTGCGGGGCAACAACACCACAAGGTAACATTGGAAAATGTGGCGAAGATGCGCGGTGACATCGCGCCACGCCTTTGAGGACAAACGAACATGTGGTTGGAGTCAGGCCGCGACGAACGGGCGCGGTGTCGTCGCGCTGCGCCGGAGAACCCCGAAGACACCGCGGCCGGAGTGGGGCTGCGACGGAGGGGTGCAGCGCCGTCGCGTCGTGCCGGTCGGACCAAGGCCACGACCTTTGGCCGTGGCGGAGCAGGGAGTGGCAGCCGGACTACCGGCCGCCGGCGCACCAGAGCAGGAGGGCGGGACCCCGGCGGTCCCGCGGCAGCAGCACGGCCGGCCAGCCGGGCCGGCCGATCGAAGAGACTGGGGGTTCGTAACCCACAACTGGTAGGAGAGCGGCCCCCACGTGGAATGGGGAGGGGGGGGGTTCATTAATTACGGGGCAGCGCGCCCCCCTATTTTGCTCAGCTCGAACAGCCGAGCAGGCCACGCGGGCCGCGCCCAGGCTGGGCCGGGCCGCGCCTAGGCCGGGCCGGGCCGCGCAGGCTGGGCCGGGCCGTGCCAGCCAGGCCAGGCCATGCCCTAGTGGGCCGGACCCGGACCCGGGTTGGGTCGACCCGGTTTGGGTTGACCCAGGGGGTCTCGAGCCAGGTCGGACCGGGCCCGGACCCCCTATTTTCGGGCAGCTTTCGGTCTTTTTCCCATAACATGGGATACAGACCTCCGATCGATGCACTGTCAGTTGCAATGCGATCCTTGGATCGAGAAATTGTTTCAGTTTATTACACTCAAGGTTTCGGAGAACTTTGGGTACGACCGGGTTGGTTCGATCATGAAACCAACCGGGCCCTTGGAGCAGAAACACTTATATCTCGATCTCCAGACGTCTGATTGACGTTTCGTCGACTTTTTTGGATTCCTCATGATGAGACGGAACTTTTGGAATACTTCGCCTGATATTTGGACGCAGTTGGAGTATGGTCGAGTTGGATTGTACCTGGAAACCAACCGGGCCGCTGGAACGGAAAAGCTGATAACTTTTAGACCGGACGTCCGTTTGAAGAACCATCAGCGGCTTTGGTGATCACGTTGAGAAAGGGTCCCTATGAGTATACCCTATGAGAGTTCTGGGTACAGTTGAGATACGTCCGGGTTGGTTCGCACACAAAACCAACCGGGCCCCTATGACAAAAGGCTAATAACTCACAGACCGGGAGTCCGATTGACGCGCCGTCTATTGTGTTGAGACGCCTATGACGAGGCGGCCCTTTGAGATAATTCTTCATGGGACTTTTTGATACTTGGAGTATCGGGCTGTAGCTCGTGGAGAAGACCCTCTCGGAGATGAGCGTACGGAGTACGGAGACCGTGTAGCCGGATGAGAACTGACGACTGCTTGACCGACTCGACTTGGACTGTGTTGACTAGCCCAGTGGATGGAGCACTACTTTTTTTGGGTGCAGACCCATGGTGGACGGAGCACTAATGATTTTGGGTGCAGACCCATGGTACTCGTCCGGAGAGTACCTCTGTAGGCTATTAGGGGGGATGCACTACTGTGTTTGAGTGGCAGACCCCGGCGGGAAGCACTACTGTGTTGGGGTGGCTGACCCGCGGTACTCAACAGGAGAAGTACCTCAGCATTCTTAGGTTAGTGAGCAGTACCTCAGAGACCTGACAGGATCACGGTACTCTCCAGAGTCGGGGCTCTTCAGCAGTTATGGTTTCGATAATGAAAATTTTGGTTTGAGCTGAGTCTATGACCTTTGTGTTTACCTCATGATTGAGATGGGTCACTTGATAAATTAGGTATATGTATGGGCATATACCCAAGTAGTGTTTATCCGTTGATTTCATAACCTTTGTGTTTCCTCATGATTAAGATGGGTTACTTGATAACTTAGGTATAAGTATGGGCATATACCTAAGTAGAGGTTATCTGTTGAGATCTTCTTTGTGGTTATCCTTATTGGGTTTAGTGAGACCTTGAGGGTCTCGGGGTCCCTACTGAGTATCGTTATACTCACCCATGCATGGGCTATGCCCGCACCTCGTTGTGCTGGTTGCTGACGGAGGCCGAGTGTTCGAAGACTGGATGATACCCGGAGGTGGACCTCACAACGAGTCAGTATCAGGAGGTGGACATCATGGTGAGACGATACTCGGAGGAGGTTGACAGGCAAGAGAATTGTGGAGACTATCTATACCTACCCTTCAGTTAGGATCCGTGGTGGACAATCCAGGAGCTGCGCTATCTGTACCTACCCTTCAGGTAGGATCCGTGGTGGATGATCTAGGAGCTGCGCTATCTCTACCTACCCTTCAGGTATGATCCGAGGAGGACGACCCAGGAGCTGCTTCCATTCTTCCAGCTGTTGTCTTTTTCTGTTGTAATTTTGTTCAGTTGTAGCTGTACTTTCGATTGAGTTTGTATTCTGGCCCATTTAATTTTTCATCACTTCCTTTTGTACTTAGTTTATTACTTCTGCTTGTACTCTATGGTGTTTTCTTTACTTTTATAAAGGCAATGTCTTCCCAGTTATGGGGAATTATGCCTTTGGTGCTAGTCGCCATCCCCTGGCCTATGGAAGGCGAGCTTGGTGAAGTCACGACACAGGCATCGAGGACTGGTCATGATAAATTGGTATTAGACATCTCTCCTTAAAGCTTCCTCTTCTTGAAACATTTAACACGCCCGAGTCTCTAAGACTGGCACCAGTTCGCTGCGTTCCAACTTATAACATTCTCTAGCTGTATTTGGTCAAGGAGTGTGACCCAATGGCTCTAAAAATGACTCAAGGGATAGTCTATGTCCACTAATAGCTGCCGTAGTAACAGATGTCAATATGAATCATTCCTTCATTTCAAAAATCTTGTCCCAGACCTAGAGTTTCCGGTAAGCCGTAGACTTTACCCTCACGTCTGGAGATACCTTGAGAGAAGACTCGATAATCACACTTACGCCGACAGTGTGGTCAGACCCTCGAGGCGAGAGTTTCGGTTGGAATATCTTGGTGGCAGCGTCGAGGCCCTATGACGTTGGTTTGAGTATAGAATGCGCAATCACAGTTCATACAAAAATTGACGGTATTAGGAAAAAAGGTTGTGGTTTATCTACAATGTTGGGATGGGGTTTTCCTTGGTCGATGAAAAGGAAAACCCGGGCATCATAGGATAAACTCATGCAGAGGAGGGTGTGGCCGATCATTCTTGAGTCAGTCAACCTTACCCTTGTGGCAGCAGGAGTTTTGAGTTTCAGTTCTAACAGGAATTGGAGTCCTCTAGAGTTCGAGGATGATGGTAATGTCCTTATATGGGTCTCACCTCAACGAGGATTACAGAGATGTGGCCGAGGTGACAAGTTATATCCGAGGTTCGACGGACCTTTCTAGGTCCTCAGCAGGGCAGATGAGGTGGTTTACCGCTTGACCATTCCACCTCAGTTTCACCAGGTGCATGATGTCATCCCCGTATCTCAGCTGAGGAGATACATGCATGATCCTTCACACATCATCGACCTCAGGAAGTAGGACGCCGATGGCAGGGCGACATTCACGGAGGATCCAGAGGGGAACGAGGATCGACCGGATCAGATCCTATGTAGATGGTCGATTCTTCCGGTGCGCTTCACTGGTAGTACGGGAACCTCCAGCTGAGCACATGGGAGCAGAAGGCTCAGATGCGTGCTCAATACCACTATTTTATCCCTAGTTTGTATTAAAGCTTTAAGAGGATGTAAATCCATGAGGTGGGAGTAATGTAAAGAACTGTAAAATTCAAGGGAAATTTTTTCTTAATTTTCTTTGGGTTTTTACAAGAACTCAGTTTTTGAAGGAACCTGATTCTGAGACCCGGTGAGCCCAGAATAAATTTCTGAAGATTAGCTCGGGTACGTTCAGTGAACGAACGAGCGGGTTTTTCTAACTTTTGAACCGGTGCTCGGAATCGATATCCGAGGGCACCGATGAACTCGTAGCGCCAGTAATTTCTTAAGGGGACCTTTACAACAGTTTCGTTTGAAGAAGGATGCATTTTTTTGGGGATTTTGATTAGATTGAATAAAATTGTTGAAATCAATTTTCTATTTAAAACTACAGTGGATTTATTTTTGTTGAGGGAAATTATAATCCTACAAAATGGGAGGGTTTGTGAGGTGGGTCCCACACGGTACCCTAATTCCTCACCTCCCCCTCAACTCCCCAAACCCCCCTTTATATCTCTTTAATTCAAATTGTAACTCCTCCTTAATTATGTAGTCTACACACATAATTAATGAAGTGACACTTTGAATTAATTTGAATGGTTGGATTACCTTTTAAAATGGGGGAAAGTACTTTTTAATTTGTTTTGGTTGGAAAAATATGAGGGGAATTCTTGGAGAATTTAGAAGAGCTTCCTCCTTCTGACGAAGGATGTTCTTGACGAAGAACAACGCCTCCGACGAAGAACGCCTCTGATGGAGAATGCGAAGTCACCGACGATGTGCCCTCTCTTCTTATTTCTCTGCGTCAAGGGAGGAGACACCACCACGGGCAACATCGCCATCGATGATGACTCTCCCTCCGATGTCAACAAAATCGGCACTAATCTTCCGTGATATCCGAACATCGCGACGTTTGCCTCTTACCGCGGCTCGATGACGTGCGATGTCTTTGCAAGGTAGGGGTTAATATCTTTTCATGAATACTTCGTCGTCGTTCATCGTTTTCTAAATAGGCCGCCTGTTATCGCAATAATGGGAGGAGTTCGGACCGCACGAACACATCCGCCCCTCCCCCCTTGATGATTATGTTTGTTGTGGTTTGAAAGAAGGCGGAGCGGTGCAATGGCACTGTGCGGTATCATGGGAAAATGTGGAGAAGATGCGCGGCGCCGTCGCGCCGCGCCTTTGAAGACAAACGAACCCGCGACCAGAGTCGGGCCGCGGCGAAGGGGCGCGGCATCGTCGCACTGTGCTGGAGAACCCCGAAGACACCGTGGCCGGAGAGGGGCCACAACGGAGGGGTGCGGCGCCGTCGCGTCATGTCGGTCGGACCAAGGCCGCAGCGGGGTAGGGAGCGGCAGCCAGACTACCGGCCGCCGGCGCGTCGGACTACCGGCCGCCGGCACGCAGGAGCATGAGGGTGGGACCCCAGCGGTCCCGCGGCAGCAGTACGGCTGGCCAGCCGGGCCGGCCGATCGAAGAGACTGGGTGTTCGTAACCCCCGGCTTGAAGGAGAGCGACCCCACGTGGGGGGGGGGGGGGGGTTCATCAATTTGGGGGGAAGCGTGCCCCCTTGTTTTGCTCAGCTTGGACAGCCGAGCAGGCCGGGCCGGGCCGCGCAGGCCGGGCCGGGCCGCACCCTTGTGGGCCGGACCCGAACCCGGGTCGGGTCGACCCAGTTCGGGTTGACCCAGGGGGTCTCGGGCCGGGTCGGACCGGGCCCGAACCCCTATTTTCGGGCAGATTTTGATCTTTTTCTCATAACATGGGCTACAGACCTCCGATCGATGCACCGTCAGTTGCGATGAGATCCTTGGATTGAGACGGTCGTTTATGTATATTACACTCAAGGTTTCATAGAACTTTGGGTATGTCCGGGTTGGTTCGATCACGAAACCAACCGGGCCCTCAGAGCGGAAACACTTATATCTCGAGCTTCGGACGTCCGATTGACGTGACATCGACTTTGTTGGATTTCTCTTGATGAGACAGGAATTTTGGCATACTTCTAATGAGATTTGGACGCAGTTGGAGTATGGTCGGGTTGGATTGTACCTGAAATCCAACCGGGCCCCTAGAACGGAAAAGCTGATAACTTTCAGACCGGACGACTGTTTGACGAACCGTCAATGGATTTGGTGATCACGTTGAGAAACGGTCCCTATGAGTATACCCTATGAGAGTTCAGGGTACAGTTGAGAAACGGACGGGTTGGTTCACACACGAAACCAACCGGGCCCCTGGGACAAAAAGGCTAATAACTCACAGACCGAGCATCCGATTGAAGCGCTGTCTGTTGCGTTGAGACCCCTATGATGAGGTGGTCCTTTGAGATACTTCTTCGTGGGAATTTGTGATACTTGGAGTATCGACCTTTAGATTTTGGATCGGAACCTCTTGGAGATGAGCGTACGGAGTACGGAGACCGTGTAGCCAGCTGAGAACTGACGACTGCTTGACCGACTCGACTTGGAGTGATTCGACTAGACCAGTGGACAGAGCACTACTTTGTTTGGGTGCAGAACCATGGAGGACAGAGCACTACTGAGTTTGGGTGCCGACCCGTGGTACTCGTCCGGAGAGTACCTCTGTAGGCTATTAGGGGGGATGCACTACTGTGTTTGGGTGGCAGACCCTGGCGGGAAGCACTACTGTGTTTGGGTGGCTGACCCGCGGTACTCGATAGGAGGAGTACCTCAGCTGTCTTAGGTTAGTGAGCAGTACCTCAGAGACCTGACATGATCAGGGTACTCTCAAGAGACTGGGCTCTTCTGTATTAACGTTTTTGATAATGAAAATCATGGTTTGAGCTGAGTCTATGACCTTTGTGTTTACCTTATAATTGAGATGGGTCACTTGATAACTTAGGTATATGTATGGGCATATACCCAGGTAGTGGTTAACCATTGATTTAATAACCTTTGTGTTTCCTCAGGATTGAGATGGGTTACTTGATAACATAGGTATAAGTATGGGCATATACCTAAGTAGAGGATATCTGTTGAGATCTTATTTGTGGTTATCCTTTTTGGATTTAGTGATACCTTGAGGGTATTGGGGTCCCTACTGAGTATCGTTATACTCACCCATGCATGGGCTATGCTCGCACCTCGTTGTGTTGGTTGCAGATAATGGGCAGTGCTGACAGAGGCCAAGTGTTCGATGACTAGACGATACCAGGAGGTGGACCTCACGACGAGTTAGTATCAGGAGGTGGACTTCACGGCGAGACGATACTCGGAGGATGTTGATGGGAAAGATTGTTGTAGAGGCTATATGTACCTAACCTTCAGGTAGGATCCGTGGTGGATGATCCAGGAGCTGCGCTATCTGTACCTACCCTTCAGGTAGGATCTGTGGTGGACAATCCAGGAGCTGCACTATCTGTACCTACCATTCAGGTAGGATCCGAGGAGGACGAACCAGGAGCTGCTTCAATTCTTCTAGCTGTTGTCTTTTTCTGCTGTACCTTTGTTCAGTTTTAGCTGTACTTTCGATTGGGTTTGTATTCTGGACCATTTAATTTATCATCACTTCCTTTTGTACATAGTTTATTACTTCCGCTTGTACTCTGTGGCGTTTTATTTACATTTATAAAGGCAATGCCTTCCCAGTTATCCGGAATTACGCCTTTGGTGCTAGTCGCCAGCCCCTGGCCTATAGAAGGCGGGCTTGGGGAAGTCACAACACGGGCCCCGAGGACGGGTCGTGACATAATTGTGATTCAAGATCATTAAGGGAAGGTGTTTTGTATATGTTTTTATACATTGATTCATTTTTTGTGGATAATAGTTCCATAGAGGAATTTATAAGGATGTGTGACCCATATATAAATATCATCACCCTGAGTTGTTTTGATATATTGATTTTTTTACCTGATGAGTATTATCTTATAATAATATTACTTGTGACATTATTCTCACATTTTCTATTTTTTTACTTTATTTTATTCTAATTAAAATGTCAATACTTTCAAATTTTCATATTTCTATTAATGATGATTTTCATTTCATCTTGAGTTTTTTAGGAATTTGTTTGATAGGTATATTATATTAATTAGTATATTATACTAGACTACAACTCTTTTTTTGGGTGATATAGGTGTAGGAGTGGAATATATAGTTAGATTATATGAAAATAAATGTCATTTCAATTTATATTAAAGTCACAACAATGTAGTTTTTCCCACACTATTTTGTGGTAATCCCAAAGGGTTTCTCAAGCTATAACTGTATAAATGGTTTCCAAGATAGTTTTATAAATATCATTGGTAGTGGTTGGTTACGACTATTTTTTATTTTATAAAATCATGGTGGTCAATTATGGAATGGTAGTTAATGTTTTGATTTTCATTAAAAAATATCATAGTTATCATTTTCCACATGATATGTTGAAAAGGGAACGATGGTGTCCAAAGTAGACTATATTTTTGGTTTAAATAGACGATGAAATTATCATATCCTGATATATGTATTAAATAGTTAATCTATAGGATATTATTTTTTGAATATTTATGCTTTCCAAAATGAAATAGTTGGTTCACATCTTGGCCTTTTTGATTATTCCATTACTGTAATCAAGTATTATCTTAAGAAGTAAATGAGTCGAGGTTAATTTTGGAATAATAATTTTTAAAATAAATGGAATTTTAATCCAATTTAAATGAGCATCAAAATGATGTAGTCAATTATTCAACACATTATAGTATGTACACTAGTTCTTTATAGTGTCTCACTCCATGGGTGAGATATTTTTTATTTTTTGTAGAAAACCACTACCCATTGATCTTGGTTCATTGAAAATTGGTAATCAAATTTTGTATCCTGATCCATTACATTATAATGATTACCTTTTTCAATTAAATGTTTCATTTTACCATCATTCACTTATTAATTCATGATATTCTTACCTGAAGAGGTTATAAAAAGTTATTTTTTTACAATATGTGTAGTTTGTTATGATTGTTGATAGTGGATGTTAAGTTGTTGTTTTCTAGGGGATAATTATTATGTTCTTAGAATTTAGTTATTTATTTAATTATTTTCTATTGGTGATGTGATTATGGAACGTCCATTCATGGAAGGGGATTTAGAATGTTCCTTCGTAAATCTATGTTAATTTCGAATCATAACTATTTCATTTTCAATGGATAAAAATCCCAAAATACAATTAAACAATATATTAATAACATTAGTAATTATATTGGGTATATTTTATCATAATTTATATATATTATTTTATTACTAATTTTTCATGTAAGGATTTTTTTTCATTGAATTAATTTGTGATTTCTATTATTTTTATATATTATAAGATGTTGACAGTCGATAAATAACATAATGAAGGTAATTTTATGTGTATATAATAATATAAAATTTTATTTCATAAAAATGTTAAAGAAATAACTGAATTATACAAATATAATTTTTATAGTTAGATTTATCTTCAAAATTTCAAAACATAATATTTCATATTCATTGAATTATGTATTTAATAAGTTTACTTTTATAGTAGTTGTACTAGATTTAGTTTAGTTAGATATTTATGTGTGTGTGGGGGGGGGGGTATTGTATTGATTCTTATTTGTACTAATGTTTTATGTTTTGATTTATTTTATATATGTATTTTATGTGATTAATGATATATTTTTATGTGGATGTTATTATTTAATAGTTGAAAAAATGATAAAATTTTCCAAAGTAATTTCAATTTATGGTGGTAAAATTTAGAATTATATCAAATAAATTTTATTTTTTTATTAAATGGTAGTTAATGTGACATAAATATGAGTAAAATCATAAGAAGGTTAATAAAATTTTATGGATGGTAAAAGGAATACAATGTTATATAATAATGTAATATGAAATTTTATGAATGTGTTTTTATTTGACGTTATGGAAATACTTATTATTTTGGTGTTGATCAATATGAATTAAAAATGATAAATATTCATATGGTAGTGATATTTTTGGTTTAGGTTTTAGAAAAAGAGGTGTTATATTATTTTTAAACCCTATATTGGGCTTCTATGATTAGAATATATTCAACCTAGATTTTGTTATTTAATATTCCCCACCACCCTCGTCTGGTACAATGATGGTCGACCAAATGAGTTTTGGGTTTCTGGGATACCATAAACACAAATGATGTGGTTTAAATATATTAGTATGTACTGTCACATATATTTCCACTCATCATGATATAATATCAAACATGAAGGAATGAGAGTATTCTAGATGACAATAGTTTGGTTATGTGTTCATGACATGATTATGTTGCAGTGGAGTTCTTATATTGTGGTATGAATTCGTATCCATTTTATATATTATGTTATTATGCTTAGTTGGTTATGGAAATGATATGCGTAATTCCCTTTAAATTCATTACACATTAAATTAAAATTTCTTTTTTGTTTGAGTGTTCAATAAGATTTTTGGGTATGAATAATTGGTGATTATTGGAGTTATAAATTATCATTTCATAGGATTCATGGATTATTACTTGACCATATAAATTTAAGAATATATGTTTTTCTAGCATAACATGAGTTCATAATGTTATTTTTTCATAATAATTACCTCATAGGTTTTAGAGAGTGGATATGTTTTATAGATTGAAGCCTAGACCATGAGTTTTTTTGTATAATCCATTTTAGTTGAAGGGATTGATTTTTGTGGGATGAGTTTTTAATAGTGTGAGGTGCTCTAAAATAATATTGAATATTGATGATTGAATAATGATAAATTTATTTTTTATAAGGGTCTTTGATATATAATTTAATGGTTTGGTAATTTTTTAGATCATTACACAATGATGATGAATGGTTCAATGTTGTTCATGTTTTGGATACATAGAGTTTAAGGACGAAGGAATCATATTGTGCTATATTTTTTGGGTTTTCAAGATATATGCCATGAATTCCTCAATTCTATTATTGGATTCATTGATTTCATTGATTTTAATGATTTTATAGCTATATAATTTTGTGTATTACACTATGATATTGAAATTTATCACCAATTGATGTGCGTTAATGATTATTTCTCAATAGTGGTATGTTTTCATAGATTCTATTATAAATTCATAACCCTCATTAAATTATCTTCTACATTACTTTTATCTATTACACCCTAGTTACACATTGAAATTTCCTTGGTGATCTCCATCATTTCATGGTAAAATATTGAATCATTTCATGGAATTTATAAAATTTTGTTATCTGAGGTGAGTTATATTTCCTCTTTTAGTAGATATTATTCAACCAACCTCTATATTAATTCCTAGAAGTCTTTGTAATGAGTTAAATTTTACTTCATTTGTTTTTATTATTTTTTAGATGGGAGGATGATTTCTGTGATGTTTAAGTGAATTACATCAAATATGGTGTCCATTAGGCAAAGTCCATTTATCATTATCATGATATTTTTTTTATAAAAATTAGTTAAGGGTTTTAATTCTAGTTTTTACTCTAATTATTATTCATTGAATATTGAATTAACATCTAGTTTGATTAAATTCAAATATCACTAGAAGTATAAAAATAATTAAAATGATCCTCATTATTGAAAATTAGAAGGGAAAATGATTTGAAATTTAATTCTATGTTTTCTATGATATTGTGATATATTATTACATATTTGTTAATTTGTTTTAGTTTTGAGACTTTATTTTTTGTTCGTTATGTGACATTACTATTTGTAATTTTTTATAACATAACAATGGAAATGAAATTAATATGAGTGAATAAAAAAATTAATTTTGATCTAGTTTATATATTGTAACCCATGTAAATATAGAAGAAAGAATAATGAAATCCACTTGTTGTTTTATTTTTGGGAAAAAATAATTCCACTCTATTATCATTTGGTTATCATATTTTATAATTTATAAGATAGAGTTATTTATTATATTGGATTTGATGATAGATGATTTTTTATGTTGGATTGTATAAGAGAGATTTTGTCATAATTATGGATTTTTTAGTAGTTATTGGGTGGAATTTGGTGGTGGTTAATGAGGTTTGTTTCATCTTATCGTTGAATCTAAAAATATATGATTGGATTACAAATTAAATAAATGAATATGGGAATTAATAATATTTTAATTGACTATGGGTTGTGAAATATTAAATATCAGTTAAATGATACAAATATTTTGGATTATTAAGGATTGATGAGCTGGATATTATAAATAATGGAAATTATATGGGTGTGCAATTGTAATAATTTGGTTCTGGATGGTATTTTTGTACTAGTATATATGTTTTTTGGGGGAATAGGATTGATTAGATCATTAGTATTTCAATTTGGGGTACATTACAAATAATTTTTTTTGAAACTATGTTATTATTATTCAATCTTATATTTATTTATATAGCCTTAGTAAATTTTGGGATTATTCGAACAATTTATTCGTCTAGGAACCAACAAGAATCTTCAAAATTTCTTGAGGGTTTTTATGATGTATCAAACTGGGTGTACTTATTTTTCGATATATATAGGTGTCATTGTGGGATTTTTTTATAAGGATAAAATTTAATAGATTTTCAATGATTGGTGGTGTTTATGGAGTCATGGCCATAAAACCTGGCTTGAAACATCATCTGTGTTATATAAATTTAGACTGGGATTTGATCTTCAATCGTTCAAATCTTGGGGTGAAACATCACACTCTAGATAACTATACAAGGTTCGTATCCGATGAGGATAATGATACATTTAGTGAGACATTGCATGATTTTTAGTGTCTAGTGATGTTAATGTATTGGGTGACTATCTCATATTGGAAGAAAAAGTAGTGGTTAATGTATTTTATTTTTTTGTAAGTAAGGTAATTTTCGTAATATGAGGGGGTGAATCATGGTATGTTGAATTTATTCCAATGAAACACTCCAAAAATATCCATTAAATTTTAATAGAAACAAATCTCTTCCTTGATAAAAATATAAAAAAATGATTAATGTAAATAGATACATAATGTATTTTTCAAGGTTAATATGCACTAAACTATGACCAAGTACTATATAATGGTGGTGTGTGGATTTACCAAATTAAATAGGTGGACTTATAGATTAAATAAATGTTTTAGAAATTTTAATAACTATTGAGGTTTTTAACTCTCACAATTGGGAAAAGAATGAAACTCTAAAATTAAAAAATTCTCTCAACTCTTTTAAGAGAAATAATCATTATAAGTCATTATCTTAGAATGATATTTCACTAATATTTTTGTTTCAAATAACGATTATTTCACCAATGTGTTGAATATCCATATACATCAACAAATAGAATATTTTTTATCATTCAATAATATTAATATTAATTTATTATAAGTATATATAATTTCAACCCTCTATTGATCAATAAAACATCTTAGATTAATTTTAGATAAATATATATATCTTCATCCATGATAGAATGACCAAGTCAACGATACTATTAATCATCAATTCACTATTATTTGGATCAAAAATATTACCCAATATAGAACATCAATTTTGAGTTATCATTCATTAATTTCAGTCTCATGAAGTCACAAAAAATGGAAACATTAATTTTAATATATTCTTCTTGACTCAATTTTTTTTTATTACAATAATCAATTTTATAGAGTGTTGTTATTCAATCAAAAAACCAATGTCAGTCTTCTACATTATAATACCCCACCTGTTTCACCAAGTATGATACCTCCTTTTGTTTTTTAACCCCTTAAACTAGATGTTATGAGATTATTAGGGATTGGAAAAGATTTTATTGGGGGATAGAGTCTCATGAGAATTCATGAGGATCATGAGTACAAGTAGTGGTTTCCACAATCTAATTTATTCCCAACAAATTTCCAGTACTAGTTTATTTATTAGATGGAATCATCTTGATAGGCCTGCAATTCTTCTTGGTCTCACCATCCATATAGTTGTCCATTGGGTAGTTTTCATAATTTTGTTAGGTTTTACTAAAAGGGGGAATTTTTTTTTCACATCCCTTTACTCCTTTATTCTAAACCCATTTCCAGATTAATTATAGTAGTAGTGGCATTGGAACTCTATACTTATCCCTTGAATCATGGGTGTTCCTCCTCTATTCATCCAATATTTTGGATTCCTTATATTATATTGGAGTGGTTTTGATATGTTTCAAACAGATATACCATCAAATAATAATTTTCATTATTTTGAAAATCTTTCCCGTCGTGTTTAAAAGAAATTATCTACATTGAGGGATTTTAAATTTTTTACAATATCCTCTGGTTAATCTGAAATTGAATTCCAAATTTGAATGAGAGGGTCCCTATGATGTTGATATAATTCATTTTTTTATAATTATCTCATAATTTCTCCCCATCGTATTATATATTGTCATGTGGGGTTTCACTGGATCATTGGGTGATTGACCCGAAATTAATTTTAATGTTCTTTTATTCCACATTAATGTATTTTAAACTCCTATGGGATTAAAAAATAATGTTGGCATATGTGTATACCTTTTTTAATTTCTTAAAATCAGTGTGTTACAGCTATACCTCAAAAAATGGTGATTTAATGGGTGTAAATTTGGGATTCCCTTTATGATGACATGAATTAATAAGATATATAGGATTCCTAGGATGAACCCTATGAATAATAATTTATTATAACAATGGAAATATTGAATGAAAAATGATAAATGAACCAATTTTTTGACATTTTTGATTTATTTTATGTTTAAATTTTCAAATAAATAATTAGTTGAGTTTCTTAGAATGTTTATGAAAATTATAATTCTTTATAATCATCCTTATATTAATCATAAATTAATTTTATTAGAATTTATTAGGTATACCATTTAATATATTAAAGGACTAATATAAATTTTGTGTGTATATAAATTATTTAGTTCAAAGATGGTTAAATCTATCGAATCCATAAATAAATCTAGTGGATTCTAATTAGATTCATTAATATGAACTCCATGGGTTGACTCACCCATATATTCCAAAATTGTCTTCACTTATCGATTTCCATGAATTAATGACAGGGATAATTGAGGGGTTACATTGTTGAATTCTAGGGGATGATATCCCTAGATTTGGATAGATCTTATTGGAGTGTAATTCCTCGGGTGTGAGGAGCTAATTAAAATTGAACAATGATACTTAATAACATGGATGGTTCCTTGAGAAAACTGTTAACTAATGGTTTCTTTTTAAATTATGGGATGAGAGTCACCTGATGAGACTTATTTATTCAATAATGCCACATGATCTAGGATTGATTGATGATGTTCCTTGGAACCCGATGGATCCAAAATAACACCAGTATGACCAAATATATAGACAATGGTTAAAATAGAAAGGGTCAATTGGGATGTCTAATTGAGACTCAATGTTCGATTTCATCCTTTCTTCAACATATTATCACTGTTACTACTTCAATTATTTAATTCAATACATCATGATTTACACATATAGACTATCTTTTCATTAGACACTATTAGTGATGGACTATTATGTTTTACTCAGATCCTATACAATCCAGTGTATGGTACCCAAATAAAAATAATTTGTTGCATGTCTTGGCATGGGCTAGTGTCTTTCATCTGATGCTTGATTTTATGCATACTATTGTTCTTGGGAGTTGGGACCCATGATACAACTCAAGAAATCTTTGATTTTGTAGCCTATTTATATTTTTCCTTTATTATTACATGTGTACATGTTATAAATAACAATATTGGAATGTAAGTTTACCATTTATGTATATAGAGTCATTATGATGTTTACTGGTTTTGGGATTAGTTATTTAGAACACAATGTTTATTTGTCTAGATAATATGATATAATATGCTGCCATACTATCATTTTTGGGCACTAATATGATGTTATAATCTCACCACAACACTACTAATAACCCATATTATCTTGTTAGAATCCTATATTATATATGGAAGTGTTCTTTAGGCATTGTGGCACACTAATCGAGGGATCAGTTTAGTGTCGTCATAGTCGGGGTGTTACAAAATTGTAAAAGAAATATTTTTTTAATTTTTTTACTTGGGCATGGAAGACATGACATAGGATGTTTTGAGACCTTGTAATGAGATTTTACCTAAGAGAATATACACCTTTTATGAGGGAAAATCCAATTTTCCTATGGTGGAAAATATTGTTTGTGGAAATAATTATTAAAGCTGGTTTATTTTCAATTATAGGGAGGCTAATTTTTTTGAGGTTATCGACTATGGGACTTTAGACATTGAACTTATATAAATATAGGAAATTTGCTCATGCAATTTATTAAATATGTATCTATTTACATTCCATTTTTATCATTTCTTTGGTTGATTGCATTGGTTGATTGGACTGGTTGAATTGGATGAAAAATTGTTTGTTATATATTTCGTATTCATTAACCATTTTTTCCAAATATATCATATTGGTGAATCTCTAACTAAAAAATATCTAATTGATACGATATTTGAAATTTTGTACATTTAAGAAGAAATCTATATAGTTATCAGTAAATTGTTTTTCCAATCAAAACATAAAAGGTTTATTCCTCTATTACTTCTTATTCATACATCATAAAATGGATCCACATTAGTGGACTTGAAGAAAAAAAATTATACTAAAAAATATCTAATGTATTTGATATATGATACTTAGATCAAATTAAATGATAGGATCTTAATTGAATTTGATAACATGTGGTTTCTTTAATTGTATGAAATTACCCATGTGTGGGTAAATTAGGATAGTGAGAGCACGCAATATAGGGTTTTAGGGATCTATGATTATAACATCTTTCCAGAAACGGTAATATAAATAATTGTGATAGTTATGTTCTCTGAGATGTTCTGTTGGACTTATTAAAAAAATTCTCCACATCGACTACCAGTTGAGTGATAGGAGAATAATGGTGACCACTACCATATGGTTCAATGACATGATCTATCAATGTCCCTAGGATATCATGTAGAAGTTAAATATAAGGATATTTATATTCACCTAGTATTGTCTATAGAGAGAGATATATCTTTAGTAGCACATATAATGTATGAGTTGAACTAGGAGTATCCCCAGTACCATCTTCCCACCTCTTCTAGTGATAGATTTCCCTATTAATCAGAGACTTGGATAAAGTATATATGTACTATCATGGATAATATTGAATCACCTCTTATGATGATAGTTAATCATTCCACATGTATTCCTCATGTACATGCTAGGAGATGGAATGAAATTGTTATCGAGACTAATCAAAATACATGTATGGTCTAGAAGGTTTTTTATTTTAGTTTCTATGATAAACTTTTCTTAGTGACCCTACAATATAATAGGTCTAGAGAGTTCAACCACTTGTCATAGTGGGAATTCTATATGATCAAATATGTTTCTAATTTTTTCATGTTAATATTGTATCTCTCATATATGGATAATGATCATTTGGATAGGAAAATCCTCCTTGAGGATGACCATAGGAAAGAGATAATGGGTCAGGTGAATGGATTTATCCTGAGAACAATCTAATAGATGGAGAATCAGACTTTTACTTCTGAGATGAATTTGAGAGATGATTTCAGGATCATGCCAGAGACACTAGTAAGCAGTTGTATAAAAGATGTAAAGAGGAACAATTTTCGTGGGTTCCATCAAGATAGTGGGGGATAGTGTATCCATGTATATATTTTGGTTGAATTATATATGTATGTTGGAACATGTCATTGGGATGGAGAATTTTTAAGGCCTCAAATCTAGTCCTTATCTTGTGTGAGATTAGATTATATACAATTTTTTTGCAGAATGGCCTCAAAATAACATTGTGATATAGAATTTTGGCTAGTTTAGGATTTTTGAATTGGATCTAATACACTATGAAAATGTGGTAGTAGGAGTTAGATGGGTTTCATAGGTTGAGGAAAGTTCCAAGATCCTTTGTTTTAGGGTAAGTCCCTTCAGTAAGTAAGTATAATTCCATGAAGTTGGGATAGGATAATTTAGATGTACACAGAGCATCCCAATCTAATAGATTAGGATTTTTGGCCTTATACAGTGATATGTATGATCTTGGGGGGTTTGATATTAGTTTGATGGTGGTATTTGTTTAGTTATAAAGTATATGTAGGGGTAAATTACATCAATATATTGTTCGGATCCTGCTCTGAGGGTGTTCCTCAGTATAGCATGTGTTCTCTCGAAAATGGAGTTTACATGTTTGTATGGAACATTTTTATTCATGAAATTTCTATTTTTACCTAATTTTTAAATGGACTACTTAATTACCTTAAAATATCATATATATTATTATCATCATTTGGCATCCTTCATATGACAACCCATATCAAGTGTATTGTTTAATTCATAAAGATATACATAACAAAAATCTAATAGATTAAGATTCCTAGTGTCAATGGGTTAATAAATATATTTCACAATATCATTAAATAGATACCAAATAACATTATATATAAATTTATAACATTATATTAAAATCCATTGATCTTATAATACTATATTGAATAACATAGGGACATACATAAGAAATGGGTGGGATAGAATGCCTAGTAATGGAAAAGTCAAAACATAACATGATGTAAAGAAGTAAAAGTGAGTATAGGGGAATAAGAGAGTGATATAAAAATGTGGGAATCATAATCACGAACATAGAAATATGGAATAAGATGAATACATCATGGAATCATATGAATATGGAAAAAATAAAAATATAAAATCATAAGAATATATCAGGGTTAACTATCAAGACATCATAACATAGTTTTATTAATCTAACCACTCGTTCACCATAAAAGGTTTTTCATGAGATAAAAAAATTACCTAATGCCCTAGAGTGATATATTATTGTATACCCGCTCATCATATTTATAGCACAAAGAGGAGTTTGGGTGCCACATAAATAATACAAATTAAGAATGCATGTAATCAATTTTAGTCTAATGGTTAAGGGGTGTGCGTTAGATGTATAGATGTCCCCAATCAATTAAGGATATTAACATCAAGATTAATATCCATGACTGTAAATATATATCAGTATAAAGAACATAAAACCTAGGTATGGAAAATAATTAGATAATTTCAACTATATAATAGGAGCATATAATGATTAATATAAGGGATTAGTTAAAGGTACCATCTCTTTATATGGGAATCATAATGAGATTAATTGGATATTTTCCTCAATCAAAAATTTGATGTCAAAGTGACTAATAAAAGGGAAAAACTAAAATAAATAGTATTGGGAAGAAAATCTCATAATTTGGCATAGTAACAACAAAGGTAATGGTTGTAATGAGATGGGAGTTTTACTCTCCCAATATTTAAAATAAAATTTTATATTAAAGTTGTATTTATAAATAGATGAAAATAAAAACAATTGAGATTAAAAATGAAAATTACAACGAAATTACTTGAATGAAGAGGAAAAGGAAGATAATCCCCTAACATGAGATGGCGATTCTAATAGTTTTGGTGGATCATATTAGGACATTGATAACACCTTGGTAGGGATTTAAGGAGATATGTATAGGGGAAAGTCCTGATTATTTTTTTGAGTGAAGAGAAATGGGAGTTGTAGTGGGTAATTATAGAAAAAGAGCTTGGAATTCTTTTTTAAACTATAAAACTTGATCTTGAACATTAAGTGAAAAAATAATGAAAACAATAAAAAATATGATGGTTTTTTTTGAAATAGGACTGATATTAATAACTTTATTTGGATATGAGTCAATATATTTAAAATAATACTAGAAATTATTGGGTTGTTCGTCATGAACATACTGAATTGGGTTTAATACTTTAACATATAATATAGGTTTGGGATGATTCATTATTAGTCTGTGAAATGAATAATATAACATCAAAAAACACAATTTAAAATGGTAAATATTTTTTTTCATGGATTCATATAATAGCAGTTATTAAATTTCATTTAGGCAATTATGATGTCTTAATACATAATATATTTATACCGTATTTAATTTTTACCCAAAATTATACTGTCTCAATAATTTATGAAAAATTTCCCATTGATTAATTTCAAAATTACAATTCCAAAAATAAAATATAATTTCACAAAATAATTTATAATATATATACATGTATTTTGATTTTAATTAAAACAATATTATTTATTCGAAAATACTAGTTTTATAACACTATTATCATTCTAAACCTTATAATAATTTCTATAAATTTCAATAAATTGGATTATCATGTATATATAAATAAATAATATTTAATAATAGTGTTTCACAAAAATTAAATATATTTCAAAATTCCTGAATTAGTCAAGTAGTGTGTTTTAATTGGAAATATATACCCTAAAAAAATCAACTTTTGGATACATTGTATCAAAAATCTAGTTTTTTATTAAACGTATTATATAATCACATGAATAAAGTAATAATTATAATTGATAAATATAATAAACATTATCACAAATAAAATGTAGAAATTCATACTACTATGGTGTAGACACATAACCCCTAATTATACCAGCACACTCATTAAGGGTATTGTGCGTGATTGTTGTACATTCTTAGGGTAGTTCGATGAACGTGGTTTGGATGGTGATATCAATAATTTTTAAATTCTCCAATAATTGATTTTCTCAGAAAAAATTTATTTAATTTCATCTTAATATTTTTCAAGGTAAAATCTTAGTGATTCTATCACCTTCCGAATCTCTAATAAATATGATTCATAGGGTGCAATCCTACCGGTCTAGGTTATCACATCATCATTCCCTGTAAATTAAATAATATTATAACCAATAATATATAATAATATGAATATTAATTATAGAATGAAAATTTTATCAATGCTTATGATTCTTAAAATTCTATTAAATGAAACTTTTTTTATAATAGTCCAAAATAACCAATGTAGTGAATGTTTTTCCTATAATATTTTCAGTTAATAAATAATTTATTCCTTCAATGAGGGAAATTAAATTGTAAAAATTGTGGGATATTATATTATCCCTAGATTTTTAATTTTTACATCAAAATATTATTTCATACAATAAAATAGATGACAGTTTTTATGATTCATTAGCTCCTTCAGTTATCAAGTTTCTTCCCCAAGCTTGTGGTTCCTTCACTGTAAATTGACTAAGTTATTTTTATTGTCCCATATATAATTGTATTTATGATATAATATCTTTAGAGGATTATCCTCATATAAAAAGTTTATTATATAATGGTACCACCTCTATATTTAGTACATGTGTGGTGTCTAGTATATAAATCATCTAGAATAACAGATGGAATAGACCATATGCTTTTGATAGGTTTTTTGGGAGTTATAGTTGATTGTATATAGCTACAATGAAACAAAGGATATAAATGAAGATAAAATATCAGGAAATAATCATTCCCTTATTCCCAATAATCATGAATTTCTTCCATGGGGATATATGAAGGAACACATTATCACTGACAAAAAGTATATTTCTATTCTATGATTGGTTAGGAAGAATTTATATCAAAATTAAATGGATTTAATGTGATGCTAAATGGTTTTAATACTATATACCAAATCATATAGAAGATCAGGTCCCATCAAACTTGTCTCTCTAACTTCATCTTATAATTTTAGAGTCAAACAAATCTTCTTGTACAGATCATCATAAGTTTCTATTTGAATGCTAGAATGAAAATAGTTTTTATATAACAACTCTAATTGGGGAAGGTGAATATAAAAATTCCATTAAAATGAATTATAAATATCTCAAAATATTCTATAGTATCAAAATTATTCCCTCACAATAACCATCCATTTTAGGGTGATATATATTACTAAAACAAAGCCTAGTTTCAAAAACTTACTGAATGATTCTCTAAAACCCCGAGGTTAACCTTGGATCTCGATCAAATATAATGGATAGTAATAACTCATATAGTCATACCAATTTTTTCACATACATAACTTATTTTAAAGTTTTTTTTATTTTATTTTCCATTCATGATTTGTTTTGGGGGTTTCTCAAGCTTTTATGGAGGAATGGGTGAGTTTTCATGAATTGGGCCAAACCGTGAGCCCAATTCCAGATTTAAAATAAATTTTGTTTCTTTTATAACTCATTAATTTTTCAACATTTTTTATCCATTAAAATTCCTACTTTTCCTCCCATGACCTATTAACACCAACATAAAAATTTTGATCCTTTATAAATCCATAATCAAGGGGGATTTGGGTTTTTATTTAAGAATTGGGCCAACCCGAAATCCCATGTTCCAGTTTTAAATTCATTCTTTAATTATTTAATATATTATTCATTATAATGAATATTTAGGTGATTCCACCTCCCCCTAGACCCTAAGAATCCAAGGCGTGCTGTCATTGCCTTTCCACCCTCCTTGGAGCTCTTTGAAATCTCGACTTAGGGAAGAACTTCATAGGGTGTCTCAAATCGGCCATAACTGAAGAGGTAACTTCATACCTTCTTAACTATCTCAATTATTACTCTTTTCCCTCCATTATAGTTCATAAATGACCTCCTAAATCTTTTTCAAACAACCCCTTAATTTTGGATGTTTTCAATTTCATCTACTATTGTTTTTAGAGTGATTAATTCAGGATACTTCAAGTAAGTTAGTCCATTTCTTTCCTCTTTCAAAATTTTTAGGGTTTCATTTGTTTTTATTATGGTTTATTCCCTCTTCCATGAAGTCCCAAATGACTAGGGGGTAGGGTTTTGAACTTAAGGATTAACCTTGGGTTTTATTTTTCCAATTCGTGTGGTTTTAGGTTTGATCTAGGTCCCTATTGGTGCGGCGGTGGTGCGATTTGATTTTTGCACAAAGGATTCAAGGTTTTAACTAATTTGGTAGGTGATTCCATATGTATTAAATCTATGTAAATTAAATTTATGTTTTTTTGAAATTTTTATGTTCATTTAATTTCATCGTTGCTGCAAAAAATATATTTAGTGGTTTTTGTAATGCAAATGAATTTTTAATGCAAATTTTAGGTGAAATTGGGGTTTTTTCATGGAAGTCTCTTATTGGTTCTTTTGGGACTACCCCATAACTACTTATTTTATTTTATTGGGATGTTATAGGGCTTAAAAAACTATTTTGAATGTTTATCCATTGTGTTTGTTGCTTTTAAAGTTGGTTTTAGTGGCGTTGTGGAACTTGTGAACATTAAGTGTCATGTTTGTTTAAAAATGAAGTTTTACAAAGATTAAATTTCATGGTTCACATGGGAATGCCCTAAAAATTTCTATTTTGGCTTTAATTGAAATGTATAATTCTGCCTCTTCTATTTTGGTAACCTATAGGTGTGCGTATAGTGTGCAAATTTGGGTTTTCAGGGAGTGTTGGGTGCAAAACAATGAGGTTTTTTGAAAAATTGTTTTATGGAAAATCCAAGTGTTTTGTTGTGTGTTTTAAATGGTATAATGTGTGTATTGATACTGTATTGTTTGTAAGTGAACATTATTGGTGTATTTATATGAAAATGGATTCATGTGGCATGCTTAATTTTTTTGAGCACAAAGGGGGAAGCCCGGGTACCTAGGTGGGGCGGATGTGTACTAGTACGGCTAGTGGACCGGATGGGTTTGGTCCCTGTTTCACCTAGAATTTGGATAACAACAACTATAACTAAACTATTTGGATGATTATTGGGAACCACTAGGTTATGGTTATGTTCTCTACTAGTGGCTCATGCACGAAAATGGATTTTACTATGGTTATTTACACTGAGGTATGAGGTACATGGGGCCCTAAACTATCTTGTGCCAAGAGGTGTTCTCGATTTTGTTTCTCACTGTGTTTGTGATATTTTCCATTGTATTGGGGTTTTTTGGGAGTACTTTATAGTAAATACCATTTCTATTTAAATTTGTGATCATTCTGAAAATTTTAGCTTGAAAACTGTTTTCAATTGAAAGTTGCATTTCTTGGATTTTATCACTGTCTTTCTTTGTGTACTAAAACTGCTTTCTTTTTCACATTGTATTGCATCCTATTTGTAATAATTGGGTGGTATCCTATTGATCATAGTATCACACACTAATTACACCCATTGGGTGCACGCAGACTTGGTTATGTTTGACTCAGGTAAAGGAAAGGCCAAGGGTGATGGCGGTTCAGGGTGTTAGTTCCCATCGTTGGGGCAAAGTTGTGGAGGCAACTTGCGGGTGATGACCCCCTTGTCCTGTGGAGTCCTTGGGGATGTCTTGATGTGGTCGTTATTTTTATTTGGACCTATTTTATGGTCTTTAATCCAATGTATTCAGTTTTGGTATTTGGTTAATACTTGTTTGGATTGAAAATTTCAGATTTATATTATGGATTGTTTTAATGTGTTATGCTTTCATACTCGGGTAAATCATTCCCATACCAAAATTAATGATACCCGGGAAATTGTGCCTACCCGTGGGGATAGGTAAAACCCTTCAGGCCTTGGCACAGGCTAGGTTTGGTGCTGGTTTGATGGCGACCATATCCGGTTCGTGACAAAATGTTATCAGAGGAGGTTCTGGTTAACTCTTTTGGTCACGTTATTTAGGGAACAATCGAGAAAGTCTAGAGTTAGGATTTTTGGGACTCAGTAGTTTGGTTATGGGTAGTGTGACTGATCACCACACCTCATGATGGTATTCGAGTCGCTAGGGGAAGTCGGGATTTATCCTAGTCCTTTGGTTTTCTTGGTTTGATGATGATTAAGAGAAATGAAAAGAGAGTTGGTTTATTGGTCTCAGTGAGCTCGCAGGGCCTGGAAGGCCATGTAGAGTCTGCGATATTCCCTAGAATACTCTATGGGATGGTGAAGTGATTGGATATGGCCGACAACCATATTTCCAAGTCACCCAATAAAACTAGTTTCCTCTCGCATTGTTTTGTGCTTTAGTTTTGAAATCTTGGCACTTTGGTTTTAAAGTGATTTAGTTTTAATAAGCGTAAAATTTTTGTGAAATGATTTTAAAATAAAGAGGGAATGGTTTGGTTTATGAAATGGTGGAACTGAATTTTCATAAATGTTTTGAAATGGGAAATGGTGTGCTTAGACATCTTTTGAAAGCAGGAACTATATTGAAGTTGGTTTTGAAAAGTGTTTCCAATATATTTTTTCAAACAATCAAAGAGTGTTTTAATGGGATGAGATGTTTTGAAATTGATGTAAATATATTGAAAGTGAGTTATTTTCTAAATGGCTGTATCTTTCTGATATGTTTTTTAAGATGTGAGTTGGGATTTTGATCTCATGGTTAGCAGTTTTGAGAAAAATGATGTGTTGGTTGACCGTTTTGGTTTTAAAAAGTGGAATAAATTTTTGTTTTAACCTTTGGTATTTTCATGAGCAACCACATGCATGGGGTTATATTGGATGATGGATGGTTGATGACATGACTGGATGAGTGTCAGGATGGATATGAGGAGGGTGCCTGGTGTGGCATAGAAACATGCATGTGTAAGTCCCATAGGGTACCATTGGTGGATGTGCTAACCGCTGAACCATTTGTTTTCAAAGAAATATTTTTAAAGAAAAACATGACGTCTTGATGAATTGTTTGGGATAGTTTATATTATGTGTTTTTGGAAAATGATGATGTTGTGGGATGTTTTGGGTCCAAGAACCCCACCTGTTCGGACTGTGTTTTTGGTTTGTGTTTGGTCGGTAAGCTGGGTAGAAGGACCGGTTAGTAGTCTCCTCTGAGATATATTTCAGGACACCTTTATGGTGGATCCCTTCGTGTGTTTGGATCTGGTTTGTGGCACTTTTTGACCAATGGACCAGCTTGGTTGGGTCTTTAGGTTCTCTTGTTGGATATGGCATGCCCCCATTAAGGGTTAATGCATAACTGAAGTGCAACCCATATTGTTTCTCCATTAGAAAATCCTCCATTTGATCAATATAAGGATTTTTTTCTCGAGATCTGTAGATTGAGTCTACACCCATTCCTTTATTGGTTTTTTATATTCTCTTATAATGGGAGAGTGCTTGTGGAAGGTTGAAAGAGACCTTAGTTTCTTATGTTTCCTAATTCGTCGAAGGTGGATGTGGTCTAGGGTTGTTAGTGTGGATGAGTGTCTCAATGGTTTCTAAGAGGGCCTTTAGGTTCATCAAAGTTTCTTTGAAGCATGAGTTCATGTTAAAACACCTGTGTCAGAAATATGGTCATGATAGGATATTTTTGCCACTTTCTAGAATTATGTGTTATTTGGGGATGTTGTATAAGGTCCTACTCCATGCATTGTTTATATCAGTAACAATGGTCATGTTCAGTGATGCCTTATGATATCATGTGCTTGATTGACCGTATAGGTGAAAGTCGTGAAATCCTATGAGAGTCCCTGTTATGTTGGGAAAATTTCTCCCATGGGAAAACTTCAAAATCTTCCATTTTAGAGGAAGGTGAGTGTAAGTGTTATTTACTTTTATTGTTTCTCACCTGAATAAACAAGGTGTGATGTGTGTACATCTTCTTAGCCCTTGTTTTAGTGAAATATCGGGATAGGGTAAAGTGAGTTTGGAATTTTTTATTCCTGGAAAACTTATCTCAGATTTTGGTGTAGTTGTTGGTGGCACCAAAAGAAGAATTATCATTAAGTGGGATTCCAAATACTAACTGCGAGGATGAAGATGCTTCAATCATTTCAGCTCCAGCCATAGGTATCAGAGAGAAGCTGGCTCGTAGTCAGGGGAAATCACAGGGTCATTTATACCAATGTACAAAGTCCTATCCTTAATATGAAATATAGGAAGAGTTTAAAACTTTGGTATCATCATCTTTCTTCTGTTGTCCACGTTTAGTGGAAATAGGTGGAGGGCCTTGTACCCATGTCATCACCCAATGTCATTCCCTACCCCTTTGGTTTCCATTGAGTCTTTAGAGAATGGTTGGAAATTTGGCTAGACAGGCTGAGCACATTGTTTTTGAATGATTAAGAGTGACTGTGTACCTGGAAGCCATGTGGGAAGATTTATCAGCATAGTTAGTTCGAGGTTTCACAAACTGTGCAGTCTAACCGTGCGACCTTCCCAAATCTTGATTTTTTTGGGGTTTTCTATGCCGCCCCATGATGGTCGGTTAAGATGGTTGGTTCATATGGTGAGGAGAACCATTATTATTCTCATGTATGTTCTTTCGGAAATTTTGAATAGAATTCTACCCTATGTACTAGGCAGTCCGTTCAGGCCTCCCCCTATTAGTGTCCTGATTCTGTCTCGGGAAAAAAATATTGGTTGTCTCTTATGGTGGGGAGCATATTTGTGTCCCCCAATACCAGTAACTTAAATTTATCCATTGTCTTGGATTGGTGTAGATAGTCTCGTTCGGAGCTATCTAGCTACCAACATCGTCCTTGGGTAAACGTTTGGACTGGAGAGTGCCCAATGGTTTAATTAATGTAAGGTAAGTGTAACCTTGTTCAAAGTTGTTGTTCGTTTTGGTGAATTGCTAGAGTCTTGTTCGGATAGTGTTTGAGGAGTTTTCTTTTGGGATAAAGTATGATTTTGATTGATCATTTCAAGAATGTGGTGTATGTTTTGTTTGTGAGAGTAATCCTTCCTTAAATGATCACTGAAGGTGTTTTGGCCTTTGGGGGTGAAACCAGGCAAGGGAGTACCTATTGGTTTCTCATTTGGGTTTGGTTGTTTATTTGACCTTTCTGTGACTTTATGGGGTGTAAAGTTATCAAGGTGGGGAGAATTGTCACATACATAACTTATTTTAAAGTTTTTTTAATTTATTTTCCAGTTATGCTATGTTTTGGGGGTTTCCCAAGCTTTTATGGAGGAATGGGTGAGTTTTCATGAATTGGGCCAAACCGTGAGCCCAATTCCAGATTTAAAATAAATTTTGTTTCTTTTACAACTCATTATTTTTTCAACATTTTTTATCCATTCAAATTAATACATGGCCTCAACCAACCTATTAACACCATAATTTAAATTTGGATCCTTTATAAATCCATAATCATGGGGTATTTGGGTTTTTATTTAAGAATTGGGCCAACCCAAAATCCCATTTTCTAGTTTTAAATTATTTCTTTAATTGTTTATATATTATTAATATTAATTAATTTTTTGGTAATTCCACCTCCCTCTCGACCCTAAGAATCCTAGGCGCGATCGAAGTTCCTTCCCCCCCTCCTTGGAGCTCTTGGAATCGCGACCTAGTGCAGAACTTCATCAGGTGTCTCAAATAATCCATAATTGAAGAGGTAACTTCATACCTTATTAAATCTCTCAATCCTTACTATTTTCCCTCCATTTCAGTTCATAAATGACCTCCTAAATCTTTTTTTAACAACCCCTAATTTTTGGAAGTTTTCAATCTCAGATACTGTTTTTTGGAGTGATTAATTCAGGATACTTCATGTAAGTGAGTCTATTTCTTTCCTCTTTCAAATTGCTTAGGGTTTCATTTGTTTTTATTAGGGTTTATTCCCTATTACATGAAGTCCCAAATGAATAGGGGGTAGGTTTTAGAACCTAAGGTTTAACCTTGGGTTTTCTTTTCCAATTCTTGTGGTTTTAGGTTTGATCTAGGTCTATCTTGGTGCGACGGTGGTGCAATTTGATTTTGGCACAAAGGATTCAAGGTTTTAACTAATTTGGTAGGTGATTCGATATGTATGAAATCTATGTGAATTGAATTTCTGTTTTATGACATTTTAATTTTCATTTAATTTTATGGTTGTTGCAGAAAATAGTTTTCGTGGTTTTTGTAATGCAAATGAATTTTTAATGCCAGTTTTTAGTGAAATTGGGGGGTTTTCATGGAAGTCTCTTGTTGGTTCTTTTGGGGCTTCCCTATAACTACTTATTTTATTTTATTTCTATTTAATAGGGATTAAAATACTGTTTTTAATGTTTATCTCTTCTGTTTTTTTCTTTGAATGTTGGTTTTAATGGTGTTGTGGAACTTGTGATCTTTAAGTGTCATGTTTGTTTAAAAATGGAAGTTTTTGAATGAATACATTTATTGGATCACATGGGGCGGCCCAAAAAATTTATTTGTTAATTTCATTGAAATGTATATGGATGAAATTTCTGTTTTGGTAACTTATAGGTGTGCATATAGTGTGAAAAGTGGGGTTTTCAGAAAGTATTGGGTGCAAAATAATGCGATTTTTTAGAAATTGTTTTAGGGAAAATCAAAGTGTTTTGTTGTGTGTTTTAAATGTTATAAAGTATGTATAGATACTATATTTTTTGTAAGTGAATAGTATTGGTGTTTTTATATGAAAATGGATGAATTTGGCATGCTTAATTTGTTTGAGCATAAAGGGGGAAGCCCGGGTACCTAGGTGGGGCAGATGTGTACCAGTACGACTAGTGGACCAGATGGGTTTTGTCACTATTCCACCTAGAATTTGGATAAAAAAACTCTAACTAAACTATGTGGATGATTATTGGGGACCACTAGGTTATGTGTATGTTCCCTACTAGTGGCTCATGCACGAGAATGGATTTTACTATGGTTACTTTACACCGAGGTGTGAGGTACATGGGGCCCGAGACTATCTAGTGCCTAGGGGTGTTCCCGATTTTGTTTCTCATTGTGTTTGTGATATTTTACATTGTATTTGGGTTTTCTGGTAGAAATTTACATTATCTAACCTTTATATTTAAATGTGTGAACATTCATAAAATTTTAGCTTGAAAACTGTTTTCAATTTAAAGTTTCATTTCTTGGATTTTATCGCTGTCTTTCTTGGCGTACTAAAAATGATGGCTTTTTCACAATGTATTGCATCCTATTTGGAATAATTTGTTGGTATCCTATTGGTAATATTATAAAACTCTACTTACACCCCTTGAGTGTAAGTATACTTGGTTATGTTTGACTCAGGTAAAGGAAAGTTCAAGTGTGATGGCGGTTCAGGGTGTTAGTTCCCATCGCTGGGGCAGAGTTGTGGAGACGACTTGCAGGTGATGAACCCTTGTCATGTGGAGTCCTTGGGGATGTCTTTCTGTTGTCATTATTAGTATATGGACCACTTTTATGGTCTTTAATCCAATGTATTCAGTTCAGGTTTTTGGTTAAGATTTTTTTGTCTTGAAAATTTCAGATTTATATTATGGATTGTTTTAATGTGTTATGCTTTCATACTTGGCTAAATTGTTCCCATTCCTAAATTAAGGATACTCGGGCACTTGTGCCAGCCCATGGGGATAGGGAATGACCTTCGGGCCTTGGAACGTGCCAGTTTTGGTGCCGGTTTTATGGAGACCATATCCAGTTCTAGAAAACTTCTCTTATATACATCTTACTAATATATGCAAGAGATAGATTTTACATGATAATAATGAGATGCAATAACATTATAAGTTTATCAGATAGAGAAAAAATGAGGTTATTTCCTTTATATTTCCTTTGGTTTTCTACACCAAAATCCATTTAAATGTATTAGAATTTTTATAATAGTATATCAAATTATTGCATCACAACCAAGGAAATTTTTCCACTATCATTGTATTTTTTTCATACCAATAATCATGTTAAAAATTACACAATATCTCTCTTCATGTTATCCCCCCAATTTTTTTCTTTATATCCACATTAGTTCCTAAATTAATAGAAAAATATTATTTGTATACCTCGTATCTAAGTTTTATGTTTACTTTTTTTGTTTTATGGGAATCATATCTGGTCTCAAAACTTATACTAAATTATTTAACAATATTAAACAACAGAGTATTCAATCAATTTATCTTTAGAACCTTATCATCTTTTTTGGTATCCTTGATCCTCTTACGAATGGGCAGTTGAGTAGATATTTGAAATTTTTTGGATGAAATTCTTCTAATAATTTTCATGTCAATCTATTTCATGCATAATTAAATTATATCCCCTTTAATCCTCATTAGGGATTGAGATGTAAGATCCTTTTTAATCATATATTCTTGGTTATTATTTTAAATACCATGATGGTAAGGGATTGAACATCCATAATCATCGAATATATATAACTACCTTAATTGGTCCATATATATCTCATTTTTTTGTGAACATATTCATAAGGATTTTATAATATTTATATATGTCCCAGTTTTCTTAGTTGAGATAATTTCCCCAAATTTTGAATGTAAATATTGCTAAAGTCAATTAATGATGATATGTTGTGTAGTTTTTCTCATCCATCATTACGTGGTTGTAGCTATAGGGTATCATTTTTTTTCATTTTCCATGAGTACACAACCCAATAATTTTTTGAGCACATCATTGTAGATCACATACCATTCTTCCATGGTTGGTAATGTGAGTATCAGTGTGAGAATTAACCTCTTCCTTAAATCATTAATTTTATCCTTCCATTCATCTTTAAAAATAAAAAACACTACTCTTAAATATATAATGGTCAGTGGGATTTTAAATCATGATATTTTTATCAAAAATCGATGATAGTACCTAGCTAATCCAAGGAAACTACATATCTTCACCATAGATATTGTTCAGGTCCATCCTTTAAATTCCTCTCATGGTAAAATATTAATTTATATCTCTTATATGGGGATAAAATTCCTTATCAATGTAAATTTATCCATACAAATATCAAATTTATTTTTCATAATCTAAATAATTTCCTTCTATAAAGTCTTTAATATATAATCTAAAATCTCTTAATGTTCCTCCATTAATATAGAGTAGATGTGAATATAGTCTATAAATAGTGCCAAAACAATATCACGTCCATCCCTAATGAGTCTATTCATTATTTATATTAATAAATCTATAGAATTAGTGAGTCCAAATGGGACCACTATTTAATAATGAAGCCCATAAATTGTGTGAAATTCCATCTTTAGGATATCCTACATCCTATCCTTTTCTTGATAATATCCCATCTAGATATCTGCCATACATATGTACTGGAAACCATATAAATGATTAAAAAATTCATCTATCCATGGGATTGGATACTTTTTATTTCTCCAGAATGCTTTGAGATCATGATAATCATTGAAAATGTGCATTGATGTGTCAATATTATTGATGAAAATCCACAATGCACCCTATTTTAAAAAAATTAGTATAAAACCCCTTTGTCCTTGTGGTCTTATAGTTTCTTATTTAGTTTTTCTTATTTTATAATGTAAAATGAATATATATTCTTAGATATAATAAATAATATTTTTATGGTTTTTATTAAGAACTGAAACTATTGCCTAGGAGGAAGACCAAACAATTCATTGAGGAACTCATCAACATATTCCCTTATAATTGGAATGTATCATAGATGAAATTTCCAATCTTATAAAAACATTGAGATAGATACTATAATGAAATGATATTTCACTACATGTTCTCCATAAATTGATGATATATTAAATTTCAAATTCCACACATTGTACTGTATTGAAATGGAATAAAGCCAAGATATATAATGAAAATTAAATATGAACATTAAAACATATCTAACAAATCATCTGGTATAAATAGATGTAACCATATCACATACTTCATAAAGAATATAAGAGGAAATGACAACTATAAATGTATGTACTTATTATGAATCAAATTTTTCTGATCTTGGATGGGAGGTATTTTTTCACGGGTTTTACATAGACCATTCACAAGATGAACCCATAAAACTATGGCTTAAGGGAAATCACTTATGTGAAAAGAATACACTTGTGAAACTCATTGAAATAGTCATTATAGTAGAATAATCACCCACAATATGTAATTCAAGTTATCAGTTCTGTAGATCTTTTATAGATGTCATATGAAATTTTTGTGTGAATAAATTAGTATGATATAAATAGTCAATTGTTATCTAATGAATCAAAGGGGTATATCAATATAAAAGCCATGAAACTATTAAAACATTTTTTGGACTTCCTATGTTAAAATGAACTAATATAAATTATATATATATATATCACTGACCTTTTGATATATATTATTTTATAATAAATAAAAATAATTAATATTTACAATTTAAATAATTCTATTAATCAATATGAACATCTTTCCATTATATTATGGAATTTTATTGAAATATTTATTTCTTTAATGATTAAAATTTAATTTTAAAAAATTAACAACTTATTTTTAATTAAAAATATCATATATCTTTAAGATTAATTTGTAGAATGTTTTCAAAATTTATGTTTTTTTGAAATGTGGAAAATATCATTTCGTTGAAATATTGTGGTACTGTAACATGACATTGATAAAATCATAACCTCAAATATAGATATCCTTTATATTGGCCTAATATGTTACATTTTTGTAACGTTATATATTTTTAAATATCATTTTTAAATTAAAAATTTATATTTCATATTTTAAAAAATAACTTATATTTTCTCAATATATATTTTTAATTAATTTTAAAATATTAATTTAAATTTAGTTTTTATAAATTAAATCAAATGTAGTAGATTTTTACATTAAAAGTAAATGGTTTAAAATTATCTAATAATTCTCACATTATTTTTATGCATAAAGATTATGTTTACTTGTGTAAATATTAGCTAACTAAGTAAAATGATTATTTTTCAAAGAATAATACATTTCTAAATAATGTGTATTTTTAAAATTAAATTTCTAAAATTTAATTTATCTCACTAATAAGAAGTTAGAACCTATATAAAAACTAAATAAAAATCTTTTAATGGGTTTTAAAGGTAAAATAATACTAATAACAATTAAGGAATAAAATTAAATTTTTCAACAAAAATGTTTTTAAACACATTATATGTTTTCATCAAAAAATTAATTTTATTATATTTAGAAAATTAATTAGGAAAAATGGAGGTCAAATTAAGATTATGAACATATAAAATAGGTAACTATAGTATACTTATATTTTTATTAAAAATATAATTGACATGATTAATATTTAATTAGATGGAATATGTGTTTAAATGCCTAATATATAGCTTTCTGGATTTTTAAAAAAATTAACATGACTTTCAGTCCTTATTGAATTATTTTTTATACATAATCTTACCTAAAATTAATGACACCCATACTTCACATAAATCACTTTTCTTTCAGGTATTTCAATTCCTACACCTTACCATTGTTTTCTAATGAAATTCCCTACTTCATCAATTATAATAGAGACATTATTTTTAACCTTTCAGTAATCCAATATTATTTTAAAATTACCTTGAAAACCATAAAAAATATCCATTATTTGATGTACTTTATATTAACTAATTCTTCAGGTCACCATACATTCTACATAGTACCATAAATCTATGTCCTTAATGAGTAGAATGTTTTTTGTCTCAATGTAATTATCACATATTTATTAATGTTACATTTTCATTATTCCTGTAATAAAAGAAGCATAACCATTTTATAACAAAAAAATCATAACAATTACTATGTTGAAATTTTATTATAATAATGGTAAAACTATTAATTTATATCTTCAATATAATATGAGAATAATAAAAAAAATTCTTATGTATATGTGTGTGTGTGCTAATTACTACATCCATAAAGTGATAGTTTCTATTTTTCATCACCTCCTCTCATGGATGTTATTAATGATGGTATTGAAGAATAAATATGATTTATTTATTTTATATATGATAATAAAACGACCACTTTATTTCCACTGTCAACCCTCTCTTAAATTGAGTAATGGAAACACTAATCTAGTATAATGTGGACTACCACCTCCACGAAGAATCATTTTTTCATTTTATCCCAATTTTCCATAAATTATCAAAATAAATTCAAATATTATTATAAATAATAAATATAAAAAAATATCATTATTATTCTATTATAATGTTTCCATGTCAAAATAAACACCTCCATAACCATACTCATTAATCGAGTTAAAGTGTGTTCATGGTTGGGTCAGTTTGAACACTTACATGAATTATGATGTTTAATTGTATCATAGATGATTATGAAAACATAATTTACATTATTATAAAAAAAAATTATATAAATAATTACTTTTTAATATTTATAGAATGGATAAAACAATATTTAACACATTAATTATGAAAACACCCTTCATTGGTTGAAAATCACCAATGAATGTTCCTTTTTTTATTACATCTTATAGCTTAAAGTGTACAATACCAATGAATGTAAATTTAATCATATAAGATAATTGTAATTCATCAATTATAGTAACATTAATGAACTCTTAGTGATCAAATTTGGAATAGGAAGAAACATTGATATCAGTCCTATGAAACTGCTACAAACGTTCGAAATTGTAAACACATAATGTGAAAATATATGCCAAAACTAACTAATATAGATGTACATAACGACTATAAATCAAAATTATTAATATTGAAATGTATTAATATTTTTATAAAATAATAAATTAAGATATTAATGTTTTTTATAGGAGGTTAGGGTATAACCAACTACTTTGTGAAACCCTATAAGTCATTCTTTGTTTTAAAATTGAACCCCCTACGACATGTTCATGTTATACATTGTGTTCCATTTTTGTGGGATAATTTCTACCTAATTTTAAATTTATTTACTGATTTAATGAAATTTAATAATTTAAATTGTTTTTTATATTTTAATTCTCTCTTTGGGTTTTAAATCAAAATATAAAAAGGTTGTAAGTGTTTTGTTCTCTTCTTCTATTTATTGGGGAATGTTTCAATGTTTTGTACAATTTTTTTATTTCTATAGGGTATACGTTGAAAAATAATTTGTTTTTAGCCAAATTAGGATTCAATATATTGTATTTATAGAAACATATTATTTTAAGTCATTCAATTAATTATGATTTAACCATTACTAATTCTTTATGGCATTTTTAGTGACTCAATTCTTTTCTTTGGGTAATAATCAGTCATTCTTTTATATTATCTTTATTGATTTATTTATTCTATCATAATATTATTTTAGGATGTATTACACATTTTATTCTTGGTAAATCATGTTTCAATCAAATCTATTCTTACTTAATGAATTTAATGTTTCATTGATATCTATTTTTAATAAGAATAATTCCCATTAGTTTTATTTGATTTTTTCCATTCCATATTTTTACATCCCACAAATGTTCTCTAATAGAATATGGAAACTAAAACTTTGTTATCTCTAATGAAAAATTTATTACAATTATTTCATTTTAAATATGACTTTTCATTATCCTTTTTAATTTTTTCTATTATACAAGGTTGTTTTAAAATGTTCACATTATTTTTGTATCCTTTAAAAATAGAAGGTTTTATCTTCCACTCCCCATTTTCTTTTGAAAAAATTTATATATTTAATAGGTATTAATTATTAGGGAGTTGTTTAAAGTAAATTTTTTTATTTTATCCTCAAAAAACATTTTTTTTATAAACATTATTTATTTTTCATGTCATAATTATTAATGATTATTTTTCACATTATTTCAACTTTCCATTTTCAAAAATATTATTTATTTTTATAAGTTCCCATTATTTATTATTAACTTAAAAATTAAATGTCTTAAATTTATTTTCACTTATCCATTTTTAATCATATTTCTTTTTGAGGATTTATTATTTAAAATTCCTTTTGAAAAGGGCTTCAAAAATAATTTTCTTTCCCCTTAAAATAACTGTTTTAAGTAATTTACATTTAATCATTTATAAAAACTATTAAATTGGATTTAAGAAAAAGTTGATTTTTCCCATTATTGTTTTCAATGGGTTATCTTCAAAAAAGTTCTGTTTATATCCTTATACACTGGTTTTCAGGTTATGAATTATTTTGGTAAATTAAATTTTGATATCCTATTATTTTTTGGACCGTATAATATAAATGATTAAAAAATTACTTCATTCCATTTTCCATTTAATATAGGTTTACATTTTATTTTTAATTTTACAAAAATGTATAGATAATGAAATTTTGGTTCCTATATCACACTCAAATTCATTGATTTATGTTTATATCTCACGAGATAGTTTATCTTGGACACAATGATCTTTTTTCAAAGAAACATGGGGATAATATATTTGATGTCATTTTAAAGTGTGGACAAAATGTGTTTGTTCACATTTTGTGGGTATGAAAATTTTCCACACATTTTATAATGTGGTCATAATTAGTTTATTCTTATATTAATGGGAATATTGGAATTTCTAAAATAGGTTTTCCTATGATTTTGGTTGATCCACATTTTCATGTTATTCACAATGTTATTCCATGTTCCCATGTTGTTCATCAAGTCATTTAAAATTTATAGGATTCATTTCAATTCCATGAATTCACACGTTTTCAAGTTCATTCATTACTTTTAGAATATTCATCTCTTTTATATAATGATCATTATTTAATAGTGACTTATATGTGTTTAAAACATGTAATATCTTTTATTCATTCTCAATGATATTTTTGTGATGTTATATTACTCAGTCATATTTATGATTATTATTCATTATCATATGACCATTTAGGAATATTTCATTTTTATCTTCTTTATTATCCATCAATTTTATGATCTAATACCTTATGTTATATATTCCTTACTATGAATTATAACTTGATACATTCTTGTGCTTCCATTTCCTAAGTTATAAAGATGAATATTTCTTATGAAGAATCTATAAATTATCTAAGCGATACCTATTATAGAAAAATGTTCACAAGTGTATTAAAATTATATTTTTATAAATCAACTCTCCATGAAATTAAACATTTCTATCCTTGGGTTATATAATTATTTATGATATTTTTTTAAATAATAATTTTGTTATAATATTGATATTATGTTGAGGACTAATCACTATATTTTGAATCATAAGATGTTTAGGTATATTTGAGACTATTTTAGAGAATAATATAGGTATTTTTTAGATTAGTTTAGCTGTTTTATTTATTTTTTAGAGAACTATTGTGAAAACCCTAGTTACAAGACTATGTATATGATTATATTCTAAAATATTGGTAATGTAGTGATGATACGGTATTTCCCATTAGTATATCAGTTTTTGGATACTAAAAGTTGATGCAGTTATGGAACCAATTCACCTACTGGTAATCAATACAATAATAGGTTATTGACTAATGAATCCATTATAAACTTAATGCATTATGTGTACACCAAATACACTATTTCAATATTGAAACTCCCATGAAATATGATTTTTATCTTGTTCTCATTATAAAATACTATAATGTATTGATTTCCTAGTTAGTTTGATTGATTAATATGATAATCATATGATAACCCAATTTAAATTATCATAGGTAAACTAATATAGATATTGGTAAAAATATTGGATATATAGGGCAATGTGATAATGTAATAGAAAAATGTAGTTTATGTTCCATTTCCTTTTATGATTTTGATAAATCCCTTGTATTGTTAATTTATTTTCACTCATGTCAACCTTTCAAGTTTTTAGTGAAGTATGGATCTAGAAGGAACTAAATTAATCTTGTATTTGAAGGAAAATTATCTGATTTCCTAAACACTAAACCCATTGAAAAGAGAGATATATAGTTTTTTTATTTTGGAAAAACAACTATCACTCAATATGATTAACAATGAAACCATAAATATAATCTAGAGGTCCCCAAAGAATAAAATCACGGGGGATTTAAAAATTTCAGGAAATGAGGATGGTGAAAGAATGGATATTAAAAAAAATTATGCAAAAGTGTGGGATGAAAAATCAATTTAATTTCCACAAGGGGTCCATGATATGCATTACTTGTTTTAATGGAGGGAATATAAAATAAATAAATGGACCCCTATATGGGAAACCCCATTATTCTTATAGTCACTAAGGATTTCAAATGATGGTAGGAATCCATAACCTCTTAGATAAAGAGTCAAAGGAAGAACTATAAAATCACAATCAATGAAGAGGATAATTTTTTTTATGTGTCTACATACCCTCTACCCTAAACTAGTGGTTTTATTCTGGTTATATTAAATATATTCTTTATTGGATACTCTTAAAAAAAATATAGTCACCATCCTAAGTCATTTTTATTTTAAGGAATACATTGAAAGGTATGATTATTATGTTATAAAAATAAGCCTTTTAAAAATCATAATACCCTCATTTAAAAAAACATTAATCAATTTTTGTAATATAATGGCTATTTTCACGTTTACATTATATTAAATTTATAAATGGTAAAACAACATTCTATATCAAATGTTCCCATATGTTAGATAAAGGCCCTATTTTAATTTTCTAAACGTAATATGCAATCCTTTATATGGTCATTAACACATAGTGATGATATATATTTCCTTCAAATGGTTTTGGAAAATATGTTTTCTTTAGTCCTCTCTAAGATATTCGGGATCAAATCACATTAGATATACTATCTTGAGGGATTTAAAAATTTTCCATACCATTATCTATTTCATCTAGAAAATTATAACTACATTGTGAGAAAAAAGACGATTAACTGAGTTGAATGTAATTACTGAATATTTCACTGAATTTTCTCTATAAAAAGATGATATATTAAAATGAATGTTTCTAAATGTAAATTTTTTTAAATTATTTTAACCTATACTTTTGAAAACATTTTTTTCATTGATATATGTTTCTAACTCTATATAAATTTATTTTCTAAAATTATTCAATCTCCCTTAAAAAATATGTTTCTGAAACATGTTTTCACAACATATTTTTAAAATTTCGTAAAAAATGTGTGATTTTTTTATTTCAACATAATTTTTTCCTTAATGGTTTATCTACCAAAAATTAATGCTTTTGTAACCCTCCATTTTTTATTATGTTATGAATCAATTTTTGAAATGAAATTTCGATATCTAATGATTTCTCAATAATTTGTTATATGTATATATATGAGAAACCCATAATTTTTAATGGTTTATTCATGATATGTTTAGTATTTATTTAAATGGAATGCATATATATGGGTGATGATGGATGGGGTCCTATATGACTCATTAATTTTTTGGGATTTTTTATATCTCATGAATAATACTTCCATGGAAATAATGAGTTTGTTTACATATGCATGGGTAAGATGGATTCTAATACATTTTTAGTTACAGAAATAATGTGTTTTTTCACACATGAATGGACATAATAGGTATCCTCACATTTTTATTCATGAACACAATGATATTATTCACATACGTATAAGAATAATGGGGTTTCCCATATAGGTTTTCATATGATTTTGGTTATGAAACATTTTTTATCATAATTTTATACAACATTCACAATTTGTTTATCATGTTATGTCAATTTTACACAACGTATTTCATTTCCAAGAAATAAAAAATATTCGGATCTATGAAATACATTTAATTTATTTAAAATATTTATTGTTATCATATAATTAATGATAATTAATACTTGTTTTTTTCCACGTCTTATAATATATGATTTCTTAAGTATCTTTTTATTATCTTATATTGGATGATTTTGTTTTATGATTACCATACATAGTCTTATGATATTTTATTAATTTATCAATATATTCCTATTATTATCCATTATTTTATAATCTAAAACCTCATAATATTCCTTTTACATTATGGATTACATGATCTCAACTCTTTTTTATATTTCAATTTCTCAGTTTATGAAGTTGATTATGTCATTTGGGGTATATTCAAAAGGTATATAGGATAAAATTTGTATAAAAATGGTCACAAGTGTTAAAGAATTACATATTTATATAAATAATCTATAATATATTAATCATTTGGTACATGTGTTATGATATTGGATATGATATGTACTATAGAACATCATGATATTATTGAACAATTTTTGAAATATTTATTATGCAATCCTATTGATATGATTTATTAGAAGGAAATAAAATCAAAACTTGATATTAAGACTTTAAAGGAGATACATCATCCAACTTACACTTGTATATAATTAAAGGGTGATTGGGGATACATATGGTGATTTACATCTCTAAATAATTGATATTTTGTCAATACAAATAAAGCCAATTCCGTAACAACAATATCATTGAATCCAACTAGAGGGAAAATCAAAATAATTATATGAAATTCAGCTATAAATTATTATCGAGGGAGAATTTCTATACATGGGATGTAATAATTTTACTATTTTCTATTTTAATTTATATCTTGTATTATTTGGTTTGAGGTTATGTTTGAGTATTTATAAAAATGTTGTGTGATATGAAATAATGAATATAACATGAAACAATTATTCAAATATATATATTTTATATAGTAACTAGTATATACATCAGCTCATTATTTCAAGAATACCCATTATTAGTTGTGATGGAATAATATTTCTCTTTCACTCTGGGACATGGAGGTTGTTATCATCAGTTATAAAATATAATCCTTTCCCTAGTGCATTGATTCACATTTTTTCAATGTTCTGTGGACTTCATACATTACAAAATAGGTCAAGGGTTTACAGGAGAATTAAATTCTTCCATAATTTTTTTGGTTTCTACCATCAGAATTTTCATCCTGGAGAACCTCCTTAAAAACCTAAATAATTTTCTTTATTCAATTCAAGAAATTTTCAGGATCCTTCACCTCATACATTTGATAAGTGGGATGTTGTATTATAATAACAATATTTAATTTATCTATCACTCCCTAAATATTATACTCTATTTTATTTATCTTATCCCAAGAACAAGGAGACACTTTAGATTTAGATATATCTATTTCAATATTCGAGGAATATTGAAAAATTTCATCATAAATATCAGACACTCAATTATCTAATAAATTTCATAGATTTGTCTTCAAACAACTGATAAAACAATCAATGTAACAATTGGTGTTAATGAAAAATCTTGTGGTGTATAGAGAATGTTCATTAAAGTTTGTATCATATATACTAATGGATTATAAATACTTTCAAATGAGAGCAAGGAACTCCCTATTTATTTTATGTTATAGAGTGATAGGAAAATATATAAAAAAATTCCTGATTTCTTAAGAATATATCACTTTAACTTCTTCCATGGGAATAATATTCTTGATCATTGTCAAACACTATTCAAATTATACCTCTATGAGATAATAATACATCAAAAACATCTCTTAATCACACAATTGAAGGTCATAGAAGATATTTTCATTAGATTTTATCTATTGTTTTTCAATTAAGAGATCAAAATGTCCACATAATGTTAGAGGCATTTTCCTCATAAATTTCTTAATTGTAACTTTTTATTTCTTAATGGGATATGATTTCTCCCCTAAGTTACATTTTTCTATAAAACCTAATTTAACTGAGAAATTATTAACATGAATTTCGTGAATCCTTCTCCGACCAGGTCAGAAATCTCATTTTTACAGTCATTACATTTCCCATCACAATAGTGGTCATATATACTCATATTATTTGAATCCACTAACAATAAATATGTGATAATTATGGATGAAATTTTTTATGCTATTAATCAAATATTTGAGAAACCAGGAAATTTTAAATGGTAAAACATAAATTACATATATTCCTTGAAAAAAATATTTCTAGGAAAAAATATAAGTTATCAATGATTTATTTTATTAGAAAAAAATTTATATTATTTTTTCTTTCCTTTATAATTTTTTGTAAATAGATTCTAAATTTAACAAATCATATCATCCAGAAGTATAAAAATAATTTTTTAGAAATGCCACTTTTTTGTAACAAGGTGAAAATAATGTTAATTCCCAATGTTCCCTTTTTGTGGTTATTAACTCTATATACAAGTGTGTGAGAGTCACCTCCACATGTGAATTAGAGACACAAATTTTGTTTCATGGAAACAACTCGCATTAAAATTTCTAAAAACTCATGGATACTTTTCTATGTTTAGACTTATAATTATGGGTTTCAATATTGTCTTCTTATCTAAAACCCAAAATATAACTAGACCATTCCATGATACAAACAATAACATTCCATATCATATACATATATTAATTCATATACATACACATATCACAAACCCAAAATATCGGGATGCAATGTTTCTTTGGGAAATTAAATAAATACATATACCTATAACATAAAATAGTGATAAAACCCCACAAAATACCATTAAAATCCTTTGATATTCTAGTACTACATGGGATAACATGGTGATGTACAAAAGAAAGTGATTAACTCTTAATCTTAGAAATGGAATTATCAGTGAATCAAATGAAGTAATCTAGTACAAGCGAGTCAATGGGAATAACAGTGTGAAATAAAAAATTTATAATCACTTTCATGAATATTTAAGCATCATATATGATAATAACATTAACTAATTAAAGGAATTTTTAAATAACATAATACAAGACAACATTAGCATAAGTCAATATTAACTGCCAAGACATCATAATAAAGTATTCTTAGGCTAACTACCCATGTACAACATAGTGTATCTCAATATATGACCATATTATTAAATTTTTTGGAGGGATATATAATTATGAGACCCCACATAACATTCATATCATTTAAAAAAATATTCATGCCATATAGATTATAAAACACAAGAATTTATTTCATCACATTCAATAACATGATTAATGCGTGTGGGTTGAATTCATTGAGGTACCTCGTAAATGAATGATATATATATATATATATGTAGTTGAATAACCTTGAGTGGAAAAGAGAATGTGTATTCACTACACAAATTTTTGGCAATGGAAAATCATGAGATAATTTAGGCATTATAACATATGTACATAGAGAATCCGAGAAGGGATTAGTGAAAAGTGGTTTCAAAACATATTGGTGTCATAATATTACTAATGGGATTTGTAAAACATATAAAAATAAGATAAATTGGATATAATGTGACTTAATACAATGAATGTACATAAAAAATGTGGAAGAATATTATTAATTAGTTTGGCATTGAAATGACTTACGCAATGTTATAATGAGTGGGAATAATACATATCCCATTGTTAAAACATAAATTATAATTTATATGGTAATTTATATTTACATGAGAACAAAATAAATTGAGATACATAAGTATATATACTAAGGACGTATATGAATGAAGTGGAAAAGAAAGAGACTCCCTTACCATTAGTGGGTTCTTTTAAAAGCATGGGAGGCTGTTCTTAATAGCCTAGAAATTCCATTATAGATATAAAAAACCTTATATTTATTACTCATTAATACATGATTTAATTACATAGAATTACACATAATACAAGATGAAATATCATGATGTTGAGTGTCTTTGGGAAATAGGTTCATTACATTACAACTTTAAACATTAATTACAACATCTTTAATGGAAACCTTTTAACACGCTTGAGCTTAAAAATACATTGGATGACCTAGGGAAATACAAAAAAAACGGGGTGATCCATAAAACCAAAAAAGTGAATAAACATGGAATAACATGAAGATAATAATACATGTTATAAAAGGAATATAAATCAGGCATAAAGGAACTTGAATAATAAGGCATCATATATCATGATAATAATATCATGGGAAATGTAAAAACAACTTAAAACACTACATCACAAAAATAGTTCAAGGATAATACGAAAAGACTTCATGTTGTACAATGTAAAATAATGGAATCAGGTATACCCATGTCCGAAAATGATATATCAGGATACTAAAGGATACACCATGTATTGGAGCACTATATAATTCCGGGCGCAGTCATCACTTTCATTTCATTATCATGATTAAGTGTTCCACAAATATCATAAAAAATGGATTACTTCATCATAATAATTTATTAAATGATAAAGGAGTGTGGAATCAATACATGTATATACCTAATAAAAGGTATATGTTAATAAAAGTGAAGACCCTAGATAAGAAAGTCGTACAATATTCACTAAAACATTTGATCGGCATGGAAAATCATGGTGAAATTTTGGAAGCATAGCAGTGTCACTTAAAAAATCATTAAATGGGTTTATGACATAGAGAAATGGGTATATAATAATTTTTACATAAATATGATAGAAATAGGGACATACAATGATATTCCCACACATATATTGTATAAATATAAGGCATATGATAATATATAAGCTTGAAAAAAGGATGTCTACGAAATTTCGACAGTGTAACGGGTGTACATGGGAGGGATTAATGAGAGATAAATGGTTATATAATCTTTTATACATAATAAAATCAGTATCTAGGAAGTGAGAAAACATTCTCCATAATTTTTAATTGAAAATTAATGGTCATAACAAGATAGAGAAACTAGGGTAAATATGAGAATGGAAGGAACCCTTATTTGAATGTGTGGATCCAAATGCATGAAAAGGAGATTCTTGAGAGATTAAGGTGCCTTGAGATAATTCTAGAGAGGATAGAGAAGAGTAAGGGTGTTCTCTGATTATATTTTTTGATGATAAGTGGGATCCTGGGTGGGTTTATAGAGGAAAATATAGGGGAATTATTTAATATTTCAGAAACATAGGTTTTGGACTCTATATAATAAAATATTCAAAACCAAATACCTTCCCATGTTTTTACCCATGGTTTTAACCAAATTAAAGAGGTTTTTATTATTTTATTATGAAAATGGCTGAAAATCCTAAAATATTACCCTTTCGTATATGGAGTTGAGTCACCTTTTGAAGAAATGAATTTAAAATATTTAAATATATTATATATTTTGGATGATTCGTAAAGGAATTATAAAATTAATATAAAAACATAAAATTAAATTATGTTAAGAATAAAATATATATTTTTACTAGGATACCCATTATTTTTTGACATCAATTTGTGTCATTAGGATGTCATAAAACACACCATATTTTTCTATGATATTTATTTTTTACCAGAAAATATGACTTTCTCTGAAAATAAATAAAAATTATCCATTGGATTATTTTGATGTTCTAATTCGAAAAAAAATATTTATTTTCGGAAAATAATTTTCTAATTTTTTTTATTTTCACTTTTAAAATAAGATTTAACAATTATTAAAAAAATTAGGTTTTTTGACAATAATAGTTTTTGAGCCCGTATAAAAATTACATTTCACTTCATAATAATTATATGACCATATATAATTCATAAAATTATTTAATGATAATTTTTTTTAAAATAATATTTATTTCTAAAATCTCTAGGTTCATCAAAATAAATCCCTTAATATAATTTGAATATTACACAAAAATAAAATATCTCTTTAATTGTTTCAAAATAATAAACATTTATATTGTAACTATAAATATGAAAATCAGTTTGCTATTATATATATTATACATGTTAATGTTGTTAATTTCTTGACCCGTATTCCCTTATTACACCAGTATATTCTTAATGAGTAAGGTGTGTGACGTTGAGACTTTCATGGGGTTATTTAGTGAATATGGGTTTGGTCGTGATCTTTATGATCTTGAGATTATACCATAAACGGTTTTGCTCATGCAAACATTGTTGGGTCATATTATGGGATTGGTTAAGGTAAATTCCAATAGATTCTATTTCCCTCACAAGCTCTGATAAATTCACTTCATAGGGCATGATTCTACCTATTAAGGTTATCACTTCTTTTATCTATGTCAATTGGATTTGTTAAATACCTATATTTATAATAATAATTTGATGAATATTTAATGGGTATATTTTCATTGGTAAAGATTATTAATGGTTCATTGAATCCAATTGGAGATAATGAAACAAAATAACGACATGTTTTTTCTATACAAATATTATATAATAAAACATTATATCATAAGAGAATATAATTTATAACTATTCTGGTCGTTAAAATATCCCCCCTTGAGAAATGTATTCCTTAAAATTTTCATTTATCACCCTTAAAACATAAGATTTTAATTATATCTCATCACCTCCTATGTTTCAAATGGTGCTTCTTCAAACATGTGGTTTCCCTACAGAACCTTGACAAAGTGGATTGTCTTATTTCATAGAACTTTGTATCTATAATCAAAGATCTTCATTAAATTCTCCTTATAGGAAAAATAATTCTCTAATGGTACTGGTTATGGATTGAGTAAATGTGTGGGTTTATATATATAATTCTTTAAGAGTGATATATGGAATACATTATTAACTCGAGAAAAGTCAGGTGGGAGTGTAGGTTGATAATTCACTGCTTCGATGTGATCAAGGATCTCAAAGAGGCCAATGTATTTTAGACTAAGATTTGGATTCTTCACAAATCTCATCACTTTGTTCCATTTTTATATGCGGAGGAATACCATGTCTCTAAAATCAAACTCTAGGTATCATAAATGATTTTCATCATAGGTATTTTTTCGACTCGGAGATGCCTTGATGTGTTGATGAATGGTCTTAACCTTTTCCACCATTTCCTTGACCACTTCAAGACCTAACCGTTTTTGTTCCCTAACTTTATCCCAGCGTAGAGGTTTCCTTCACATCATCCCATAAAGGGATTCATAATAATCCATTTTCACGATCAAGTGGAAACTATTGTAGAAGATAACTCTAAAAAATTGAATATGTTGATCCCATCATAATTTGAAGTCAATTGAGCATGCTCTATATATGTCCTCAATTGTCTGGATAGTCTACTTTGATTGACCATCGGTTTAACGGTGATAAGATGTGATGAAGTTCATATCCATGTTTAGATAATTCTGAAGATGTTTCTAGAATTTATTGGTGAATCTTGGATCTAGAATGGATAAAATTGATAGTTCTACTCCATGTAGCCTAAACAATTCCCTTATGTATATCTGTGCAAGTAAATTCAAGGGTAATTACTCTCATATCACAATGAAGTGTTTAGTATTTATAAGAGGATCAACCATAAACCATATATAATTATTCCCTCGATATGTCTTTGTAAGATCAGTAACAAATTCCATTGTAATGTTTTCCCATTTCCATATACGTATGAGTAATAGTTGCATCATCCCCCTGTAGTTTTTCTTTTCTGATTTCAATTTTTGAAAAAATAGACTTATGGATGTATATTTTGTGATCTCCTTCATCATATTTACACACCAATAGTGTTATCATAGATCATGATACATATTTGTTCTTCCCTGGTGGAGGTAGAATTTTGTACTATGTGAATCATCAAACAACTCCTCCTTTAACTCAAGATTTGATGGTAAAAAGAGTCAAAGCCCAAATCTTATAACAGTATCATCATTAAAATTGAACTCAAAGGATTTAATTTTCCTTATATCTTCCAATTTATTCTAAATTCCTACATCAACACTTTATGAATCATTTTCTTATCCAGAAGATATGGTTGGGTAATCATTTGTGAAAGTATTGATGGTTTTACTTCATTTATGATTACTATATCCATACCTTTAAATAAAAGAAGATCATATCTCTCTTAATTCTCATCAATGATATAATTGTTTGATCCTTTCTAAATAGAGAATATTCCACTTTATTTTATTTCCCATGATGGTTGTGAATTGATTAGTCATAGTATTTTATCATATCCAACCATCGTTATTGGTGTTTGCTCAGATCTTTCTATGTGAGTATTTATTTTAGGATTCCGTGATCCATATATATTTCACAATTCTCCCCAAGGAGATTATACTAACAATATATTTAATAAAAAACCACTAGAACCAACTCCTATTCATGTGTTGGGAAGTTATCTTCAGGAACTTTTAACTGTATTGAATCATAGGCAATGAAATTTTCATTTTTAATCAACTCACAACCCATAGAATTCTTTGAAGCATCACCGAATACCATGAAAATTTCTCCACATGTGGGTAGTGTGAGCACAAGTACAGTGATATGTCTCCATTTCATCTCCTGGATGTTTTCTCCATATTCATCATTCCAAGAAAACATTACTTACTTCCAAGTTAATTTTGTAAGAGGGTTTGAAAATCGCATGAAATTTCTCCAAAATCGGAGATAATACCAAGCTATTCCAAGGAAAATACGGATATATCTATCCAAAATTTTGGAATCATCCACCCATAAATTACTTATATTTTTAAGGGTATATAAATATCACATTTCTTGTGATGATATTTCCCAGGAAATTTAATTTCTTTTACCATAACACACACATGATATACATGGCATAAATATTTTTATTTATTGAGGTCTTTAGAATATTAATCAAATGCTCATCATGCTTCTTATTATTTTTGTAGTATAGTATAATATCATCAACAAATTCTACAAAATATTTTTCAAGGTAATCTCTAATGACACTATTCATTAATTCCATGATGATTTATAGTGAATTAGTGAGTCCAAATGAGATTACTATGAATTCCTAGAGCCCATACCCTGTTCAAAAAGGAGTCTTGGGGATATCCTCCTTCTTCACCCTAACATGGTAATATCCTGACCAAAGATCCAACAAGGAGAAGTATTTTTCTCTAAGTATATGATATAATAATTAATAAATAAATGGAATAGTATACTTGTTCTTTATCATGTTCATTTTGAGCTCATGATAATCAATGCAAAGGCACACTGCCACATCCTCTTCTTCAATAAGAGGAATAGTGCACCCCATGGTGAAGAACATTGGAATATGAAACCATTATCCAGATTATCCTATAGTTGTTTCTAAATCTCCTAAATTTCCACAAAAACCATTCTATATGATTTATTGGTCAATGGTAACACCACAAGTATAAGCTTGATAAAAAATTCATCATCCCGTCTCAGAGGAAGACCAAACAATTACTCAGGAAACACATCATTGTATTCCCTCAAAATGGTTATGTATTCAAGTATATTTCCTTCATTACACTCAGTAATTCAAGATAAATACAAATTATCTTAGGTATATAATATTCAGACTTGAGATTATGGTGCTAAATAAGATTCATCCTTCACCTTACACTTGTACCAAATCAGGGGTTGATTCACAATACAGATAGTGATTTCCTTCTCAAAAAAATTTATTATAGATCTATATAGATAAATCCAATACATTCCAAAAACTGCATCAAATTCCACATAATGGGGTATGAAAAGTCTTTCATGATGTTCAAACCATAAATTATGATATGGGAGGAGTTATATACTTGGGATGCAATAATTTTCCCATTTTCAATTTTCAATGATAACTCAACATCCATGATTTGTGATGGTTTTTGAGTAGTTCTACTAAAAATTAGTGATATGATGGATTACATAGAACTAGAATAAAAACATAGGTTTTCTATTCTTGAATGAATAAATAAAACACCTATCACCCCCTTGTTTTCAAGATCCACTTCGGTAGTTGTGATAGAAAAATATGTCCCGTGTTTCCATGGAGGTCGTTGGTTGTCTTAAAAATCCGTGTCTTAGTGCATTGGTTTTAAATATTCCCTAGTTCCTTATAGTTGTTGGAATGAAAAATACATAGAGGGTTGACTATAGAATTCGTCTTCTATATCTTAGTAGCTAGTTTTTCCTGATGGAAATCACTGGATGGGTTCCCTGCCTTCCCACACCAAAACAATTTCCTCATACCCTTCATGAAATTTCCATGGTGCTTTATTCTGCACCATTTCCATGTGGGCTGTTGAAATTTATTATCACAATTATATCTCTCTACCGGACATCTATAACTGAACTACAATTTTATCTTCTTATCCCCAAGACACCCCAGATATTTTCCTATCTCCATTTCGAATTTGAGGGAACATCAATCAATTTCATCATAGCTATCAAATTCATAGATCACTTGGTATTTCCATAGGATAGGTTTTATCCCACCAAAGAAGAGTTCAACCTTGAACTCTGGGGTAACGACAAACCTGGAGGTGTATCATTCAAGCCTTGTGATGTTTTTCTTGTACTCCCTGATAGATTTGTCATCTTTTTTCTTGAGGGAAATTAAATCCGTTTACATTTTATATCGGAGGGTGTGAGGAAAATATTTATCATTTTTTTGAAATCCTTTGATCCCATTTCCTCGACCTCTTCCTCTAGATTTTTATTTTTTTTATCAATGTACACCATTGAATAGATTCGCCCTATATATGATAAAAATCCTAAAGAACCTACTCTTGTTCATTGAATGATGGAGACGATCTTCTCAATGGAGTTAATCCATTTTTCACTGATTAAGGGATCACGTGATCCATTGAAAGTTAGATTCCTTTGTCAGATAAAGCATTCAGGTGAGGATTTATCTCACATAGGGGATTTAGAAGATCCTCTTGATCAATGTTTCAATTTAAAACCTGAGTTAGTTGAGAGAGCATCTCCATGAAGTGCGTGATTCCTTCTCCCATCGTGTTTGGAATCTCATCGGGAAAGTTAACACATTTCTCTTCACATTGATTGTTTAACCAATTCCTCATTTTTCTGTCCATTTCCTAGAATAAGAGGAAAATTTAAGGATTAGTATTTCTCAACTATTAAACACATACCGAGGAAATTTAATAACATTAAAGGGATAATTTACTTGTATATATTTAACTTATGAATTTATAGGATTCAGTCTTTTTTATCGATGACCTATTTCATAACATATACTATTGTAAGATTTTTTATACTAAGTTAATAGTGTATCATGATGAACTTATGAATTAACAATTATATCACCCGGTAGTGTCAAACTATTTACACAGTAAAGTTCATAGTCCTGTACTAGGTTACCCCATGTTCGGCCCGGAACACCTTGTCAGAGTTGTTACTCTTAGGTACATCGGTGCTGGAACCATGTCCACCTGTAGTATCCATATAGTGATGTATTTTCATTATAAACCACTTATTATATACAGACAAAAAAATTGGGTATTTTTTCTAATATTTAATCTTATACCTAAGTCATTTCCTAGTGTTTTATAATCCTTATCCAAAAAATAAGCAATCTTATACTATGACACCAACTATAAAAACCCTTTTATTTATTACACATTAATACATTATTTAATAACAAAAAATTACACATAATACATCCCAAAATATTTCCATGTCTATTTTCTATGGGAATTAGGTACATTGAATTACAACTTTCAAAATGAATTAAAACATCTATATTGAAAACATCTTTATTTGCTTGAGCTTAAAACTGCATTGGAGAACCTAGGGAAATACATAAGAAATGGGTGATACATAAATCCCAATATGGGAATTAAAATGAAATAACATAAAGATAATAATACATGTTATACTATTAATATCAATGAGGCATAAATTAACATTAATAATTTTATAGGATATATCAGATAATCATAACATGGGAAATACGGAAACAACTTAAAACACTACATCATTAAAATTGTTTATGGATAATCCAAAAAAACAGCATGGTGGAAAAATTCCCATAAAGGAATTAGGTATACCCCTATCCCAACATTTCATATCATGATACTAAACATTACCCAAATCATTGGATAGAGATAAAATTTTGGACTCACCCTTCACTTTCATTTCATTGGCATGCTTAAGTGATCCACATAGATCACAAAACATGGATTTATTCATGATCATAATTTATTCCCAAATCAAGGTGTATGGAATAAATAAATGTAAGACCCAATTGAAAAGAGAAATGGTTATAAAAGTGAACAACCTTGATATGAAATGGGTATGGTATTCACTACACAATTGGTTTGGCATTGAAGGTCATGGTGAAAATTCAGCTGCATAACAATGTCACATAAAAATTAATAAAATAGGTTTATGGGAGAGAAATGTGTATATAATATTTTTTACATGAATTGTAGGGAAATATCAACATTTAATTATATTCCTAGATATATATAATTAGAAATAGAAGACATGTGATAATAAATAAACTAGAATAAAAAAAGGATGCTTATGAAATTTCCACATGGTAATGGTAGTACACGAGAGGGATTAATGAGAAATGAATGGGTATATAATAATATTCAAATAACAAGAGTATTATGGTAGAAGTGAAAAAACATACCCCATAATTATTATTTCCAAATAAAAGTGCATAACAAGATAAATAAAATTTGATAAAAATGAGAAAGGAAAGAACCCTTACTTGAATGTGTGGATCAAAAAGCTTGAATATGGGATTCTTCAGAGCTTGGTGCACCTTGGATGGATTATAGAGAAGGTAGGTAAAAATCAGGTCTTGATGCAATTTTTTTTAGTGATTAGAAGTGGGTTCTTGGGTGGGTTTATATAGGAAAATTTTGGGTTTTTCTTTAATATTTCACAAACATATGATTTGAACTCTATATAATAAAATAATAAAAACCAAAAACCTTCCCATGGGTTTGCCCATGATTTTTGAAAAATTAGGGTGGATTTAATTATTTTATTTGTAAAAGGGATGAACATACTAAAATATTACCCTTTCTTATATGGGGCGAGTCACTCTTTTAAAGAATTGAATTTAAAATCCTATAATATATTATCTATTTTGGAGGATTCATAAAGGTATTATAAAATTAAAAAATAAACATAAAATAAAATTATGTTTAGAGTAAAATATTTATTTGGACTCGGATATCCCTTATAGTATTTATTACATCATTTATGACCATTATGATTACATAAAACACATCATATATTTATATGTTATATAATTGTTACCTGATAACTTGATTGCCTCATAACATTATAAAATATTCACTATTGGATAATTTTAGAATTATGATTATAAATATAATATTTATTTTATCTGTATATTTTTATAAATATGACAATTTTTACTTTTAAAATAATATTCTACATTTATTGAAAAATGGTGTGTTTTTGACAATAATAGTTTTGAATAGTTATAAAAAGTAAACTTCACTTCATAAAACTTATATGACCCTTTATAATTCAAAAAAAAAATATTTAATGATAAATTTTTTGTAAAATAATATATATTTTGAAAATCGTTAATTTTTAAATAGAAATCCATTATTTTAATTTGAATACCACCTAAAAATATAATTTGTGTTTAATTAAATTAAAATAAAAATCCATTATAAAGTTACAATAAAAATGAAAATAAATCCATTATTTTATAAAAGAAACATATTCATATTGTAAATGTATTGAAATATATCCATTTATTGAACCAATTTATGCCCTTAGCGTAAGGTTTGTGATGTTGAGAATTTCATGGGGTCGTTCAGTGAACATAGTTTGGGTTGTGATCTTGATGAGCTTGAACTTCTCCAATAAATGGGTTTTCTCATGCTTAAGTTGTTCGATCTAAACGTGGTATTTGTAAAGGGAAAATACTTGGGATTCCATCTCCCTCTGATGCTCTGATAAATGGGATTCATAGTACACGATTCTATTGGTTTTGTTCGTCACATCCTTTATCTGTGTCAATTTGATTTGTTAAATCCCTAGATTTATAATAATTATGTGATCATTGTTTAATGACTATATTATCAGTAGTAAATATTTTTTTATGGTCTTCTGAATCCAATTGTATATAATAAAACAAAATATGTTCATGCTTTTTCTATAACCATATTACATAATAAAACATTAAATAAAAAGGGAATTTTATTTATAATCGTTTGGGTCGTTACAATATTTCCACCATTTGAAATTTCTACCTCAAAATTTTCATTTCACACCCTTAAAAAAAGATGAGGTTAATTCTATCTCATTACTTCCTCTAGTTCACATGTTGAGCCTTCAAAAGTGTGGTTTCTCCATATCACTTTGACAATGTTAATTGTCTCATTTATTATAACTTTGTGTCTATGATCTTAGATCTTCCCCAGCTAGTCCTTATAGGAAAGACCATTCTCAAATAGTACCACCTAAGGATTGAGTACATGTGAGGGGCCAGGTATGTACTTCCTCAAGAGTGATATGTGGAATATATCAGGATCCCAATATAGGTTAGGTGGGAGTGAAAGCTAAAAAGGCGCTGCTCTAATGTGATCATGGATCTCAAAGGGTACAATGTATCATAGATTTAGATTTCCCTTCTCCCAAAATCTCAACACTTTCATTCATGGATATATTCAGAGGAATACCATGTATCCAACACTAAACTCTAGGTCTCATCATTTATTGTCAACGTCAATCTTTTTTCTGACTCTTAGCAGCCTTTATGTATTACTAAATATTCTTAAAATTTTCAACCATCTTCTCAACCATTTTAGGAGTTAGAAGTTTTAATTTTCTAACTTCAACCCACCATACTAGATTCCTTTAACTCTTCCCATAAATGGATTCATAATAAAACAATTTGATTATTACATAGAGATTATTGTTGTGAGAGAAATAAACTTAAGGAAGATGTTTATCCCATACTATATTGAAGTCAATTGAGCATTCTATCAACATTACCTCACGTTTATGGATAGTTTTCTTGGATTTCACATCAGTTTGAGGGTGATAAGTCATGATAAAGTAAAACATAGTGTTTAGATAATGAAACATACCTTTCTAGAACAAGGAGGTGAATCTTTTTTCTCGATCGGATACAATCAATAGTGGTACTCTATATATCCTAACCACTTCCCTGATGTATATCTGTGTAATTAGATCCAATAATAATTCCTCTAATATTGTAATGATGTGTCAAGTCTCTTTAAAATGATCCACCACATCCCATATAGAATTATTCCCTCTTGATGTATTTTTATGATCAGTGATAAAGTCCATAGTGATTTTTTCCTATTTCAATGTAGGTATGGGTAATGGTTGCATCATCGCCTTAGATTTTCCCCTCCGGCTTCAATTGCTGACATAACAGACATCTTGATGTATATTATGAAATCTCATTCTTCATATTAACCCCCAAATAGTGTTTTTAGATATCTCGATACATTTGTGTTCTTCTTGAGTGGATGGAGAAGGTTGAGCTATGTGCATCTTCCAAAAATACCTTCTCTAACTCTGGATTTTATGGTACACGTAGTGTTGACCCATATCTCCCAACACCTTCATCATTAACATTGAACTTGAAGTGTTTCCATTTCCTTATAGCATCCACTTTATTTTGGTTATCCACATCAACTATTTAAGCATCCTTTAACCTCTCTAGATGATATTCTTGATCAATCATTTTTGAAAAGATTTATTACGTTCCTTTATTTATAATTATTATGTCTAACCTTTCCATATATAACAATATCAGGTCCTTATAAATTCTCATCAATGATATAATTACTAGATATTTTCTACATATATAATATTCTCCATTATTCTCTTTCCCTAGATGGTAGTAAATTCAGAAGTTATAGTTTTGATCATCTCTAACCATATTTTTTGTGCATATTTATCTCTTTCTATGTGAATATATACTTGATACTTTTGGGATCCATATATATTTCACAGTTCCCTGAAAAGAGATAATACTTTATATTTTTAAAGAGAAAATCATTGAAGCCAACTCCATATCAGGTGTTGGGTTGTTCTGTTCATGAACTTTTAAACTTCTTGAAGAAATGGAAATGAATTTGTCATTTTTTATCAACACACATCCCATTACCTTCTTCTGAGTTAGTCTGGTAAGAGAGTTTTACAATCACAATAACTGTATCCCAAATTAGCGATAATACCCATCTAACCTAAGAAAACTACAGATATCTATCATATATGTTGGCCTTGGCCATCCTTAAATTGCTTCTATTTTTAAAGTGTCTATAGATATCCTATTTCTTGTTACGATATTCCATGATAAAGAGACTTCCTTCCACCATAAATCTAATTTGATGTACTTGGAATAATGCTTTTCCATACACAAGGTCTTTAGAATAGTACTCTAATTCTCTTCATGGTCCACATTAATGTTTATGTATATTCGAATATCTTCTTTAAATACTTCCAAAACTTTGTCGGGTTAATATCTAAAGACTCCATTCATCATGTCAATTTAGATTACTGGAGAATCATTTTTTCCAAATGGAATTACTATGAATTCATAGTTCCTATACCTTGTATGAAAATTAGTCTTGCACATATCCTCCTTATTTAACCTATCTTGGTAATATCCTGACCTCCGAACCGCCATGGGTAAGTATTGTTTTCCATGTAGCTGATCAAACAAATCATCAATCTATAGAAGTGGATAATTTTTCATTATCATGTTCTTGTTGAGCTCATGAAAATCAATATAAATGCACGTTGACTCATTATTGTTCTTAACAAGGAGTACTGGTGCACCCCATGATGAAGCACTAGGGCCTATGAATCATTTTTCCAGATTATCCTCTAGTTATTTTTTAGCTCTTCATGTTTTACAATATCCATTTTATACAGAGTCTTTGATAATGGAAACACCCTAGGTATAATATTTATTAAAAATTCAACACCTCTACTAAGTGGTAGACATTGAAATTCCTCAAGAAACAAATAAGTGTATTCCCTCACAATGGGAATGTCTTTAAGGATGTTTCTTTCCTTAAACTCGATCATTTTATCTAGATACAATTTATCATAGAGAAATAATATCTAGTCATGAGATGATGTTTCTAAATAATATTCACCCTCTCTTTAAACATGTATAGAATGGGGGTCAATTTTCAATATTGAGAGTGATTCCCTTCTCACATTACTTTAGGTTGTATCTGTATAGTGATATCTAATCCTTACCAATAATTACATAAAATTCCACCAAAGGAAGTATGAAAAGTTTCTTTGGGAATTTCATCCCTCAAATTGGGATAGTGTAAGAGTTACATACTTGGGATGAAATAATTTACAAATTTTATATCTTCACAGATAAATCCACTTCCTTGATTTTTATGGTGTTTGAATAGTTCTAATAAATATTCGTGAAATGAAGGAATGCATATAACTAGAATAAAATAAATTATGTTATCTACTCTTGAATGAAAAACTATAGTACCTATCACCACCTCATTTTTGGGATACATATTTGAAATTATTATGGAAAAACCTCTCTCTTGTTTCCCTAGAGGTTGTTGGTTGTCTCCAAAAAACCATGGCTAAGTGCATTTGTTTGAAAAATTACCTAGTTCCTTTCAGTTTTAGAAATAAACAATACCTTGTGGGTTTACTGGAGAATTACATTCCTCAGTCTTAGTAACAAGTTTTTTCTACCGGAAAATTCTGGCTAGGTTCCCTTACTTCCCACACCTAAAAAATTTTCTCACCCCTTTTAGTCAATTTCCATGGTTCTTCTTTCTACACATTTGGAAAATAAGATGTTTAAATTTATTTTCACTTTTATATATCTCTATCAGACCTCCAAAATTGATCTCCACTTTCCACTTCATATCTCTCTGATACCCTTGATATTCATCGATCTCTATTTTGACTTTGAGGGAACATCATACAATTTCCCCATACATATCAAAGTCATCGATCGCTAGGGATTTTTGTAGGCTAGGTTTTAGTCCACCAAAGAAGAATTCAATATTTTACTTGGAGGAAACAGTAAAGCTGGAGACATATCTTGAAAGCTTTCCAATTTTTCCTCATACGCCCAATAGATTTGTCATCTTTTTCATGAGGGAATGAAAATAACATTAGATTTTCTTTCAGAGGGTTCGGAAAATTTTTTATCGAAAAATAGTTTCCAGAAATAAATCCATCCCATTTCCTTGGTCTATTCCTCAGGATTGACATTATCGATCAATGTGAAACATTGATCATCTTTTCCCCTCTAAATGATAAACATCCAAAAACCCTTATCCTATTCAATGTATTACGGGATTGAGAAGATCTTATCAATGGAGTTGATCTATTATTCTATGTTTAAGGGATATGATGTTCTATTGAATGTCAGAATCCTTTTTCACATAAATCATTCGATTGCAACTTTCTCTTTATTAGGGGTATTTTGATTCTAATCTTAATCCACATTTCTATTAAAAACCTAATTTAGCTAAGAGAGCATCATCATGATGGGGGTGATTACTTCTCCCATCGGGTTGGTCATCTTGTTGGGGGAATTAATCACATTTCTCTTTGCATTTATTGTTTACCTGATTCCTCCTATTTTCGTCTATTGACTATACTTAGAGTAAAAATTATGGATGACTATTTTTCAACTATTAAACACATAAAGGTGCAATTTAATAACATTAATGGGTTAACATATAATTTTCATGTATTTCCTTGTCTTATGTATTTCTATGCTTTGGAATTTGTTATACATGATATATTTCATAACATATACACATATGGGATTGTTTTACTCCCTTAAGAGTGGTTCATAATGATCTTATGATTTACTAAATAATATAGCCCAATAGTTTCTATCCAGGTGAATTTTAAGGTCCAATTTTGTGTACTAGGTTACCCTAAGTCAGCCTCGGGCCACCTTGTCAGAGTTGTTACTCCAAGGTATATCTGTGGCAGAACCATGACCACTTGTGGTATCTAGAAATGGATTTGTATTCATTCTAAACAACTCACATTATAATAACACAAATTTATATATGTTTTATTACACTTATTCTTATCCTCAATCCATGTTCTAGATCTTTCTAATCCAAATCCTAAAATTAATTATACTTATCATCTGATATAAATTATAACAACCCCTCTCTTTATTAGACATTAATACATCATTTAATTAAATAAAATTAAACTTAATACAATGTGAGAGATTGAGAATTAGAGTTTATTTTGCAATTAGTTTCATTCTATTAAATATTTTAACAATAATTAGAAAATAATTTTTGAATATTTGTTTAACAAGATTCAGCTTAGAACATCATTGGATAACCTAGGGAAACACATAAGAAAGGGGTGATCCTTAATGAATAGTAAGGGAATAAAAAAGAAATAACATGAATATATTAATACATTTTATAAAAGGAATATCCATAAATCATAAAAGAAAATTAATAATAAGGCATGATATAATATGATAATCATAACATTGGAAATGTGGAAACCATTTAAACACTGCATCATAAAAATAGTTCAAGGCTAAACCACTAGGACACAAATGTGGAAAAATTACCATAAAGGAATCATATACACCCCTATCCCAACATGAAATTTCATGATACTAATCATTACCCAAATCATTGGAGCATTATGATATTCGGGGTTCACCCATAACTTTCATTTCATTCTCATGCTTAAGTATGCCACATAGATCATAAAACATGGGTTCACTCATCATCATAATTTACTACATGATTCAGGATTGTATAATAATTCCACTTATGTCCCAAATAAAAATGTATAAGTTCCTAAAAGTGAACACCATATTTGGTAAATTTGTACAATATTCACTACATAATTGGTTTGGCAGGGAAAATCGTGGTGAAAATTTGACAGCATAACAACATCATGTTAAAATTCATAAATTTGGTTGATGAAAGAGAAATGGGTCTCTCATAAATTTTACATGAATTGAAAAAATATGGAAATTTAAGGATAATCTAACACATATATAATTATAAAAAATGGAATATGATCATAAATGTGCTTTAAATACGGAAAAAAATGATGCTTACAAAATTTTGGTATGGTAATAGGTGTACATGGGAGGGATTAATGAGAGATAAAGTGGTATATCGTAATTTTGACATAATAAGGGTAGTATGGGGGTGATAAAACCTACCCCATAATTAGTAATTGAAAACAAAAGTTCATAACAAGATAATGAAACTTGGATAAGGATGAGAAAGAAAATAACCTTTACTTGAATGTGTGGATCCAAAAGTTGAATAGGGGTTCTTGAGAGCATAAGGCTCCTTAGGAGGATTATAGAGAGGATAGGTAAGAGTAATTAATTGATACAAGTATTATTAATGAATATATGTGGGATATTGGGTGGGTTTATATAGGAAAATAGATGGTAATTCTATAATATTTCACAAACGTAGGTTCTAGACTCTATATAATAAAATATTCAAAAAAACAACAACCATAATGTGGTTTTTGACCATGTTTTTTATAATATGGGGAGGTTTTCATTATTTTATTAGGAAACTAGAATGAAATATTAAAATTATACCTTTTCTTATGTGGATTTGAGTCGCACTTTTTAAAAAATGAATTTAAAACCATAAAATATATTTTATATCTTGGATGATTCACAAAGGTCTTATAAAATTAATAAAAAAATTAAAATAAAATTATACGAAGGTAAAAATATATCCAGACAATTATATCAATTATATTATATATTAAAACATATTTTTCATTCTTATGTCTTTAAATACACCGTAAGTTTGTACGATATTTAATTTTTACCCAAAAATTATATAATCTTAAAAAATTATGAAAAATTCAGTACAATATAATTTTGATAATCTGAGCCCAAAAATAATATTTACTTTATATAAATTATTTTCTAAATATTTTAATTTTTACTTTTAATATAAGATTCAACATTTATTTAAAAATTTTGGGTTTTTGACAATAACAGTTTCTGAACCATTATAAACTAAATTTCACTTTATAAAAATTATATGACCATTTATAATTGATAAAAAATATTTAGGGATAATATTTTATTAAAATAAAATGTATTCCAAAATCCATTAATTAATAAAAATAAATCACTTAATTGAATTTGAAATTTTCCCAAAAATACAATTTGTGTATAATTGAATCAAAACGAAAATAATTTATAACGTCAAAAAAATAAAAATTAATTAACTATTCTTTTAAATATACATATTCATATTATTATGGTCTTAACACATATCTCTTTATTACACCAGCTTATTCCCTTAGAGTAAGGTGTACACCAGGGAGACTTTCATGGGGTCATTCATCGAACATTGTTTGGGACATGATCTCGATGAGCATGAAATTATATTGTAAATGGTTTTACTCATGTTTAAGTTGTTTCATATCAGCTTGGTCTTGGACATGGTAAAATCCTAGAGATTATATCTCCCTCTGAAGCACCGATAAATTCACTTCATTGGTCACAATCCTATTTTTTGAGGCCATCACTTGTTTTGTGTCATTTTGATTTGTTAAATCCCTACATTTGTACTAATCATGTGATCACTATTTAGTGGCTATATTTTAAATTGAAAATATTATTAATGGTATTTATAATCTAATTGTATAAAATAAAATAAAATAATATCGTTTTTTTTTCTCTAACCATATCCCAAAATAAAACATTAAATCATATGGTAATTTAACTTATAAACATTTGGGTCATTACAAGAGGGCCTTATAGATTAATAGGGAGAAGAACATCAGGATCAGTTACATTTTAGTGAGAAGTAATGGTAGGATTGGTGGTTATTTAATGAAAAATATATGGTAACTGGTTATTACATTTTAAACATATGTTTTGCACTGTATTTTATAATATAACAAAAACAAAAAATCATACTTTGTTATGTGCTAATGGTTTCTTGAAAAAAGTATTGTATTTAATTATTCTACTTGCATAAGTACCATAATCCTTTAGAAAAATCATTCATTTTTTTTATGATAGTAATGATCATAAATAATTTTTTTTGGACCCATAAAATATAATATAGACTTTTTAGGATTCAATATAGATTTGTAAAATTAATCAAATACCATAAAAATTTATATTAAGGCGAAATATTCTTTTCTCCATTAATTATATTCATAAAATTTACTCAATAATTATAATTATATTATTATGTCATAAATGAAAATGTATATTTGTACCATAATTTGTTTTTATGAAAATATTTATTTGTCTAAAAAATAATATGAAAAATTCACAATTGGAAAATTTTCACATGATGATTCCAAAAAATATTATTTATAGTAAAAAAATTATTTTATAGATATGATAATTTTCACATTTTGAAAAAAAATCCGTACTAGAAAATAATATTTTTTTACAAAAATAAAAAAATTATAAACGTTTGGAAAATTATGTAACACCCACACCCCAGAATCCCAGAGTCGGAGCATTATTTTGTAACATTGGAATGATTACAAGGAATCAAGTCCTGAATGACTGATCATTTTAGCAGTCTTGGAAAATATATTACATACATGAATCTCAACATTAAAACTTGAAAAGAAATACAACACTAATTTATTCCATTGGAAACATCCAAGCCTCCTAAATTAAGCCTGCAAGTCACTCATAATTAACTTCTTCGCATCCTGGAAAAAATAAAACATAGAAAGGGGTGAGATCAGATGCTCAGTAAGGATAACAATATAGCAGAAACTTTCATAAATAAGCATAAACATTTAATGTAATGTACAATAATAAAACAAAATCTTTTTAAACTTGAACTTTAGAATAATATGAAAAAGATAAAATCAAAATAATTCCATTTACTTACTCATATAGATATTCTACTCATCGAATAATCACTTGCAATATCAATAGCCACTTTCATAATGATGGAATGCATAATGCCCGACTTTCATAACCACATAGTCAAGGCCTTGTGCCAAGACTACAAATAAGATTTTGTCAAGGCCTTGTGCCAAGACACTAGTTTGTCTCATGAGACCTACCGATTCGTCGAGGAGCTATAGTGGGCTCCACCCGTCACTTACTAATTCCAATGAATTGTTCATATGAAAAGGTTTAAACATAACATAATCATTAATATTAAAATGTGCATATAGAGTGTCAATAAATTATCCATAAACCCTGAATTGTAATGCCCCGACCCTAATTACCTAGAGTCGGTGCATTATTACATAACATTGGCATGATCATGAGAAAGATCAAGTCTCGAAAGACCGATTAGTTTAGTAGCCTTGGAATAACTAGATACATCCATAAATTTTTACATTACATCATAAAAAAAACATCTTGTCTTCATATCCCCTCATACTATCCCTGCAGGTCATTCATAAATTACTTCTTCATAATCCTGGGAAAAATAAAACATTGAAAGGGGTGAGCTCGGATGCTCAGTAAGGATAACATTATAGCAGAAGCTTTCATAAATAAGCATAAACACTTAAGGCAATTTATAACTAAAACAAAAGCCTTTTAAATTTAAACTTCAGCATAAAATGGCGAAGGTAAAATGAAATAATGCCATTTACTTACTCACATGGATATTCTACTAGTCGAATGATCACATGCAATATCAATAACCACTTTCATAATGATGGAATGCATAATGCCAGACTATCATAACCACATAGCCAAGGCCTCGTGCCAAGACTACAAATAAGATTTTGCCAAGGCCTTGTGCCAAGACACTAGTTTGTCTCATGAGACCTACCGATGCATCGAGGAGCTATAGCGGGCTCCACCCGTCACTTATTAAGTCCAATGCATTCCTCATATGAATAGGTTTAAACATAACATAAACATTCGTATTAAAAACTAGCATACGAAATGTCAATACTTTTACCACAAACCATGAATGGTATAAAAATAGCACATCCACAGTCAAACATAACTCATTCGATACAATATAGAAGATTGTATTGTATCACATTAACCTCAATCAAGAGTAATGAAGGATGTTGACATAGATGAAAATAATCATCAAAACTATTTGAGAGAAATATCCCCCTTTTCTTGAAAACATTTAAAAGTCACACTATTTGTCAAGAAGCCATTTAAAAGTAGATTTTTGAATCAAAGTGTCCCATACCACTTTGAAACTTTTTAAAAGGAGTTTTAATTTCTAAAACTTTAATGTCCATATAAATAAATCCTTAAAACCATTTTTAAAACATGGACATTAATGAGCAAGATTTAGAAGAATAAGTATTTAAAACATTTAAAAATGGTATTTTGGTTAGAGATTCTAACCAAAAGAGACACTTGAATACAAATAATTGTGGTAATCAAAACTTTGTAATACCATGAGAATAAAGGGATTCATGATATACTATGTCAAAGTACGTTATATACACCACATAAAAGTGATTTGGTGTATATCAACAAAGAAGTCTCAATGGAATGTAAATTGAGATGAAATCTCTTGTAAAGGTTGTATCCTTAGGTTAAGGATAAATCAATGACATAATTATGTGTGACAAATATAAATACACTAAATATGATTGGATATTCAGTGTAAAACAATCAAATGACATTCACACATATTCTTGTAAAATCAATACCAACGAATTGGATGTTTAACTCAACAAATGGAGAATGAGTTAAAATTACTCTTATCAAATTCATATCAATGAATTGAGAATTATCAATGGAGTGATTATGTGTATCAAACTTATATCCACAGGAAGGGGAGTGGAAATTATGACATAATCAAATGAATAGTGATTCCACACATAATCTTGGGGTAATATAATCAATGAAATATGCGTAAAGCCAAATGAGTGGAAATTGAAATCTCAAATTCCCTTATTGATTAGGTAACTTAAGAAACAAACACCCATTAAAGAAAGATCATACCATGATGATTTAAATACCCATAAAATAAAGTATATTACACAATGAATACAATCATGGGTAGTACACATACACCACATGCAATAACTAAATGGTGATCAATGGAATTCTCACGGAATTAAAAGTGAGACAAGAAACCCCTTACCACGTTAATCAACTGAGTCACATGGCCAAAAGTTAATAACCACCAAATTATTTACAGAATAACATGAATATAAAGTGAGTCATGATAATATATATCAAATGGAAGTACACAATACACCACTTTTAATAATTTAGTAGCGAACAATGGAAATCTCACGGAATTGAAAGTGAGATAAGAGAATCCCTTACTTTGTACTTTTTCCTTGGTCGATGGTTGGTTTACCTCCTGTATAATGGTGAAATAATTGTTATTGAATAATACAAGAATCATTTACTTTAATATGATATCATATATGATCTTTTAACATTGATTTGTTAATAATATCTTAGTATTAACGCTGTTTCGGGTGTTAACTTACTCATTTTCTTTTATATGTTTTGTTACATAAGTCATGTTTGTTGTATCTTATTCATATCTAGAATGATATAAAGTCCTTAAACATCATTTTTTAATCATTAAATGATAATTATACTTGAATGGATACGATGGATAATGAATCTCATCGCGTTCGTGGAGACGGTAGTCCGTACGTACGCACGAACGCTACTTCCATTTAATTTTTTATTTTAGAAGAATCGAATCCAAATGATACATAGGTATATTACTATTCCAGTATAATATAATATTTTATATATGTTACTTATGTTCATTAACACCATCCTTTATATGTTCCATGTGTGGTATGAACGAGTCATATCATTTTAAGGGGGCGGTAGTCCGCACTTCCTCAAATGAAATTATCGTATGTATATACGACATGAAACGAATAATGGTATGAAATAAAATGGAATTACAGAAGCTTATATATAAAATATATATCATTAATATCATATTTAATTACAGTGCCATCATAATGGCCACCATGAGAGGCGGTAAGATGTTTTTGAACAATCATCGTTTTGTGAGGCGTTAGTTTGCCATCCACAGAAACATTATGTTCATCATCCATTAGATGGAGTTGTGTGTATGTGTAGTTTGAATACTTCTTATAACAACATCCTAGTATATTGAGGATACTGGTGTTGTTACAATAGAAGGGAAATAAAAAGAGTTTGGGGGTTGAAAAAGCAAAATAAATGAAAATAATTTAAGAGAAATCGTTACCTTTAATTTAGGTAACTCACTTTGGTTGGAACCAAAGGACTTGTTGAAATGCTTTCTTCCTAAGGGGAAGCTTCAAGGAGGATGAGAGGGATGTGGGGAGCTTAGTTGGGCAGATTTTGGACGAGCCAAGTGGCTTGAGAGGTGTGAGGAAATGAGAAGGAGGAGTGCCCTTTTATAAGAGGGGTGAGGGGCACCTTTGGAAAAGCTAGAAATATTAATTTATAATAAATTCATATTCGGTTTCCAATGGCTCCAAAGTTGACTATTCAAAGGTTGAGGTGGGGATAGGTCGAAAACAACTCATCCAATAGAATTTAGACAGGTTTGGGTACTTATATTAACCTTATCTTTAAGTATTAACTCTAAGTTAATTAGTTTCACTTTTACAATGTCTCTTTGTATTTTTATATAATATGGTTAATAAACTTACTATATACATCCAAAAGACCCCCAAGTGGTCCATTAATGATTAACCTATCATAATATAAGTCTCTTGGCCGAACCTTAGATTTTTAGGAATTTAATATCAATTAATAATATAATATTTGTTTTAAGAACTCTTTTATGTCAATTTTGACACTATTCACTAGTTGATTTTTGTGAAACTCATAACAGATTGATTACTTCGAACAAAGTCAAATAAATCAATCCTAATATATCATATTATCCTAGAAAATTTGTTTAATTCATTAAAAGTTTCATATTATAATTATTTGGGTATTTATAATATCAATTATGTTAATTTTTTACTATTTTAGTAATTACTGCATCATCATTGTGTCATAAATAAAATAAACTATTTAATGTCAAAAAATTATAAATAAAATATAATTATGTATTAAATCTTTTTAGCTTTCTAATGAATATTTATAATCTAAAATCCAGCATATATAACCCTATGTAACAATTGTTTTGCTAAAAGATATATGCTTGTGTCATTTTTGTATTCATTTTAACTTAATTAATATAAAGTGTCATTATCACTTACAAGTGGATCCATGGGGTCCCCAAATTGACCCAAATATGCCCATGGTCGACCATGTATCAACCAATAGGGTTAAGACACATTTTAGGGTAATTTATTATTATTATAATATTATTTTTTTAACCCTTATTTACCGGATTTACCCTTAACCATGGTAAATAAAATATTTACCGCAGTAATTATTCAAAATGTCTAAAAATAAAAGTTACCTTTTTACACAATTTGGACATCCTGATTCCAAATATGGAATCCATTTTTCTAAATTCAAAACACAGAAGTGGCAGAAATTAATTTAAAATTAATTCCCGCTGTCAAAACAAAAAGCGTGTTTTTAAGAGATAATAACTATCAAAAGATTGACACTTGTTTATGTTCGGTTTAATTGTAAAATTATGTCCAATGACCAACATTATATTAAATGGTAAAAATATATTCTAAATATACTTTAAAACCACTCAAATTCACAATTTATCACTATTAATTATTTTGATTAAAAAAGTTGTTTTTAATTAAAATTTAGTAATTTTCACTATTCATCAAAATATGAAAGTTATCCGAAAAGTACCAAAATTTCACCTTAGGCTAAATTCGATATTCCGAATCCAAAAATGAAGTCCATTTTGAAATATAAAATATATAAAATTTCAAAAAGTAGGTATTACTATTCATAACGGCTAGTTTGATTGGTTGTGGTGTGTTAAAATCTCGAAGTTGCGTACAATGCACGTCATTGCATTATTCTAAAGGAAACATACCGAGGAAGCTTGGGGTGTTACATTCTCCCCTCCTTCAATAAATTGCGTCCTCGCAATTTTTAAAATTTTGCTTGGGAATATAATGGAAAGTCCCACATCGGAAAAAGAGTCAATAAAACTATCACTTTAAAAGAAAGAAAGAGAGGTATATGGGTCATCCAAGATAACCCATACTAGGATTCCATGTAAGAAAACATGGATATGGATGATAAACTAAGTGTCAAGTTCTGATGGAGAGGGATAGAAATCATGATCAGGAGAAAGTTAACAATGAGAAAACCACAAACTTGTGTTGGGACAAACGACCATTAGTCTCCTAGTAGGAAAGTAAACGGACAACATTTTTTTTAAGTTACATTACATAAGGAAGAGTAATTCATTTATGATATTGACTAAGAACATTATGAGATATACTTACATTTTAAGTAGATTTTCATTCTTTAATAAATTTCCACCACTAACTCATTTTTTTTAAACGATGAGTATTCAAGAAGACTTGGTCTCACTGGAAGAGATAGAATAAACATCTATAGAATCACATGATCCATGAAGGATAAACCATATATTTACATTGTCTTTGAAGATTAATCAAAACCAAAATGGCCAGTGAATGATCTAATGATCCCCCAAAAGGATATTCATTGAGATAAATATGCACTAATCTTAATTTCTAAAATTAAACCAACAATACCCCAAAGTTAAATAGATACCATTCAATAACCAATTTTCCTTAAAATCCTTTAATATAATCCAAACTAATATTGAAACCCAAAACATAGAAGAATTTGATTATGTAGTCTCCCATGTTAAATTGTATCTCCAAATGACATCAGATACTCTTAAAGTCACATACTCAAAAGTAATTAACCTAATCACATATTCTCTATTATAGGTTAATCATTTCCATAAATAACCCAAATCACTATAAATCCACAATAAAAACGTAGATAAAAATCTATCATTACTCCACAAATGAAACCCCATAGTATTCTATTTTCCTTGGGCATATAGTGTTCCCAACAAAGCGAACATCTTCCAAAATAACATTTATCACTTAATCACCAAATCATTTTCCTATACCAAGGGTATTCTTTTGATATGAAATAAGAACCCAAATCAACTTATTATTGATCAATAAAATCATTTAACTAAAAAAAAGTCACACTAACCAGGGACTTCACGTAGTCCAGTGGTAGGCGATAAATCCCAATCGCACTTTGGTTGTGGGTTCGATTCCCATAGCTTTTTCCGACACGACGGGTTGTCACACGGTCTACGTGTTGTCCTTTTTCAAAAACTATATTTTATAATATTGCCAAAATGAGATAAATTCCTCAAAATACTATATCATAAATTTAACCACAAATGTTATATCATACCTTGAATCTTCATCCCAAATTAGAATAACTTATAATTCTCGCAAACCCCAATGATCATATAAATCCAAATGGTTATTTATACCCATATCCACAAGAGAAGAGACAATTCTTCCTTAAATATCATTCTCACATGGCAAACTGCGGGGTTACAAATACAAGAGAAAATTATTCCATAGTAAACCCATCAACAAGGAGTGCTAATACTTTTTAAACATTTCTCCAACCATTTATTCCCACATAGCTTCTTCTTTGACCAAGAAAATATCCTATAGAATAGGACATTCACTCGGGTAATGGCCAGGTCCCCTACATTTATGGCAAATGACTGTAAATGGACTCTTGGGACCATTTTTATCTTCTTCCATAGTACTCTTCATTTTTCTTCGGCAATTCTTTACTTTATGTCCTTCCTTCCCGCACATAAAACATTTCGTTGTCCCATTGAGACACTTTCCTGGGTGTCTCTTTCCACATTTCCTGCATGATGAAAATTGAGGTTTCTTTTCTCCATGGTCTCCATTGCTGGAGCTCTTATCATTTATCACCTTTCTATTCCTTGTTGAGTCTGGGAGTTGGTTAATATATATGTTGTTGATCATATTTTTGGAAAACTGATTTGGCATAAAGACGATATCTTTTACGCCTATCAACATTCCATTTTGTTGCTCATTGCCACCACCGTTCCCATCTTGTACATCATTCTCAAAGTCACTATGACTTCCTTGGAATCCAGCCATTGACTAAAACCATAAATCATTGTGTGAGTAATAGTAGTCGTAAAATCATTTAGAGATTAAAATGTCACCATATTCTCAATTTGAAACATATTAGGATTAACCAAGGACATTTACTCTCATCTTATATATATATTACTTAAATTGGTTTGTAAAGAAAATGTAAATTATCCTAAGCATATCCCCCGGGAGTGTCGTAACCAAGAGTGCAGCAAGGCCCGTTGTCGTGCACCAGTTCCCGTTCGAGTCTAGCTCAAAGCGGTGTTTTCGGGTTTTACCCCTAGGTACATCTGTGCCAGAGCCGCCTCTACCTGCTCGTATCCAGACAGGGATGTATTGCTCGGAAAACTCACAAAATCTCTACAATTCCAAAATTCTAGGAAGTTCTTTTATACTAATCCTCAAAGTTCATCTTAGGTCTACGTGCTCTAATCAGAGTTTATCTAAATCTAGCTACCAAGGTTTGTACTAAACTTCCTCTGATACCAACTGTAATGCCCCGACCCTAATTACCTAGAGTCGGTGCATTATTACATAACATTGGCATGATCATGAGAAAGATCAAGTCTCGAAAGACCGATTAGTTTAGTAGCCTTGGAATAACTAGATACATCCATAAATTTTTACATTACATCATAAAAAAAACATCTTGTCTTCATATCCCCTCATACTATCCCTGCAGGTCATTCATAAATTACTTCTTCATAATCCTGGGAAAAATAAAACATTGAAAGGGGTGAGCTCGGATGCTCAGTAAGGATAACATTATAGCAGAAGCTTTCATAAATAAGCATAAACACTTAAGGCAATTTATAACTAAAACAAAAGCCTTTTAAATTTAAACTTCAGCATAAAATGGCGAAGGTAAAATGAAATAATGCCATTTACTTACTCACATGGATATTCTACTAGTCGAATGATCACATGCAATATCAATAACCACTTTCATAATGATGGAATGCATAATGCCAGACTATCATAACCACATAGCCAAGGCCTCGTGCCAAGACTACAAATAAGATTTTGCCAAGGCCTTGTGCCAAGACACTAGTTTGTCTCATGAGACCTACCGATGCATCGAGGAGCTATAGCGGGCTCCACCCGTCACTTATTAAGTCCAATGCATTCCTCATATGAATAGGTTTAAACATAACATAAACATTCGTATTAAAAACTAGCATACGAAATGTCAATACTTTTACCACAAACCATGAATGGTATAAAAATAGCACATCCACAGTCAAACATAACTCATTCGATACAATATAGAAGATTGTATTGTATCACATTAACCTCAATCAAGAGTAATGAAGGATGTTGACATAGATGAAAATAATCATCAAAACTATTTGAGAGAAATATCCCCCTTTTCTTGAAAACATTTAAAAGTCACACTATTTGTCAAGAAGCCATTTAAAAGTAGATTTTTGAATCAAAGTGTCCCATACCACTTTGAAACTTTTTAAAAGGAGTTTTAATTTCTAAAACTTTAATGTCCATATAAATAAATCCTTAAAACCATTTTTAAAACATGGACATTAATGAGCAAGATTTAGAAGAATAAGTATTTAAAACATTTAAAAATGGTATTTTGGTTAGAGATTCTAACCAAAAGAGACACTTGAATACAAATAATTGTGGTAATCAAAACTTTTTAATACCATGAGAATAAAGGGATTCATGATATACTATGTCAAAGTACGTTATATACACCACATAAAAGTGATTTGGTGTATATCAACAAAGAAGTCTCAATGGAATGTAAATTGAGATGAAATCTCTTGTAAAGGTTGTATCCTTAGGTTAAGGATAAATCAATGACATAATTATGTGTGACAAATATAAATACACTAAATATGATTGGATATTCAGTGTAAAACAATCAAATGACATTCACACATATTCTTGTAAAATCAATACCAACGAATTGGATGTTTAACTCAACAAATGGAGAATGAGTTAAAATTACTCTTATCAAATTCATATCAATGAATTGAGAATTATCAATGGAGTGATTATGTGTATCAAACTTATATCCACAGGAAGGGGAGTGGAAATTATGACATAATCAAATGAATAGTGATTCCACACATAATCTTGGGGTAATATAATCAATGAAATATGCGTAAAGCCAAATGAGTGGAAATTGAAATCTCAAATTCCCTTATTGATTAGGTAACTTAAGAAAAAAACACCCATTAAAGAAAGATCATACCATGATGATTTAAATACCCATAAAATAAAGTATATTACACAATGAATACAATCATGGGTAGTACACATACACCACATGCAATAACTAAATGGTGATCAATGGAATTCTCACGGAATTAAAAGTGAGACAAGAAACCCCTTACCACGTTAATCAACTGAGTCACATGGCCAAAAGTTAATAACCACCAAATGATTTACAGAATAACATGAATATAAAGTGAGTCATGATAATATATATCAAATGGAAGTACACAATACACCACTTTTAATAATTTAGTAGCGAACAATGGAAATCTCACGGAATTGAAAGTGAGATAAGAGAATCCCTTACTTTGTACTTTTTCCTTGGTCGATGGTTGGTTTACCTCCTGTATAATGGTGAAATAATTGTTATTGAATAATACAAGAATCATTTACTTTAATATGATATCATATATGATCTTTTAACATTGATTTGTTAATAATATCTTAGTATTAACGCTGTTTCGGGTGTTAACTTACTCATTTTCTTTTATATGTTTTGTTACATAAGTCATGTTTGTTGTATCTTATTCATATCTAGAATGATATAAAGTCCTTAAACATCATTTTTAAATCATTAAATGATAATTATACTTGAATGGATACGATGGATAATGAATCTCATCGCGTTCGTGGAGACGGTAGTCCGTACGTACGCACGAACGCTACTTCCATTTAATTTTTTATTTTAAAAGAATCGAATCCAAATGATACATAGGTATATTACTATTCCAGTATAATATAATATTTTATATATGTTACTTAAGTTCATTAACACCATCCTTTATACGTTCCATGTGTGGTATGAACGAGTCATATCATTTTAAGGGGGCGGTAGTCCGCACTTCCTCAAATGAAATTATCGTATGTATATACGACATGAAACGAATAATGGTATGAAATAAAATGGAATTACAGAAGCTTATATATAAAATATATATCATTAATATCATATTTAATTACAGTGCCATCATAATGGCCACCATGAGAGGCGGTAAGATGTTTTTGAACAATCATCGTTTCGTGAGGCGTTAGTTTGCCATCCACAGAAACATTATGTTCATCATCCATTAGATGGAGTTGTGTGTATGTGTAGTTTGAATACTTCTTATAACAACATCCTAGTATATTGAGGATACTGGTGTTGTTACAATAGAAGGGAAATAAAAAGAGTTTGGGGGTTGAAGAAGCAAAATAAATGAAAATAATTTAAGAGAAATCGTTACCTTTAATTTAGGTAACTCACTTTGGTTGGAACCAAAGGACTTGTTGAAATGCTTTCTGCCTAAGGGGAAGCTTAAAGGAGGAGGAGAGGGATGTGGGGAGCTTAGTTGGGCAGATTTTGGACGAGCCAAGTGGCTTGAGAGGTGTGAGGAAATGAGAAGGAGGAGTGCCCTTTTATAAGAGGGGTGAGGGGCACCTTTGGAAAAGCTAGAAATATTAATTTATAATAAATTCATATTCGGTTTCCAATGGCTCCAAAGTTTACTATTCAAAGGTTGAGGTGGGGATAGGTCGAAAACAACTCATCCAATAGAATTTAGACAGGTTTGGGTACTTATATTAACCTTATCTTTAAGTATTAACTCTAAGTTAATTAGTTTCACTTTTACAATGTCTCTTTGTATTTTTATATAATATGGTTAATAAACTTACTATATACATCCAAAAGACCCCCAAGTGGTCCATTAATGATTAACCTATCATAATATAAGTCTCTTGGCCGAACCTTAGATTTTTAGGAATTTAATATCAATTAATAATATAATATTTGTTTTAAGAACTCTTTTATGTCAATTTTGACACTATTCACTAGTTGATTTTTGTGAAACTCATAACAGATTGATTACTTCGAACAAAGTCAAATAAATCAATCCTAATATATCATATTATCCTAGAAAATTTTTTTAATTCATTAAAAGTTTCATATTATAATTATTTGGGTATTTATAATATCAATTATGTTAATTTTTTACTATTTTAGTAATTACTGCATCATCATTGTGTCATAAATAAAATAAACTATTTAATGTCAAAAAATTATAAATAAAATATAATTATGTATTAAATCTTTTTATCTTTCTAATGAATATTTATAATCTAAAATCCAGCATATATAACCCTATGTAACAATTGTTTTGCTAAAAGATATATGCTTGTGTCATTTTTGTATTCATTTTAACTTAATTAATATAAAGTGTCATTATCACTTACAAGTGGATCCATGGGGTCCCAAAATTGACCCAAATATGCCCATGGTCGACCATGTATCAACCAATAGGGTTAAGACACATTTTAGGGTAATTTATTATTATTATAATATTATTTTTTTAACCCTTATTTACCGGATTTACCCTTAACCATGGTAAATAAAATATTTACCGCAGTAATTATTCAAAATGTCTAAAAATAAAAGTTAACTTTTTACACAATTTGGACATCCTGATTCCAAATATGGAATCCATTTTTCTAAATTCAAAACACAGAAGTGGCAGAAATTAATTTAAAATTAATTCCCGCTGTCAAAACAAAAAGCGTGTTTTTAAGAGATAATAACTATCAAAAGATTGACACTTGTTTATGTTCGGTTTAATTGTAAAATTATGTCCAATGACCAACATTATATTAAATGGTAAAAATATATTCTAAATATACTTTAAAACCACTCAAATTCACAATTTATCACTATTAATTATTTTGATTAAAAAAGTTGTTTTTAATTAAAATTTAGTAATTTTCACTATTCATCAAAATATGAAAGTTATCCGAAAAGTACCAAAATTTCACCTTAGGCTAAATTCGATATTCCGAATCCAAAAATGAAGTCCATTTTGAAATATAAAATATATAAAATTTCAAAAAGTAGGTATTACTATTCATAACGGCTAGTTTGATTGGTTGTGGTGTGTTAAAATCTCGAAGTTGCGTACAATGCACGTCATTGCATTATTCTAAAGGAAACATACCGAGGAAGCTTGGGGTGTTACATGAATGGTATAAAAATAACACATCTACTATCAAACATATCACAAAACCTTCAATACAATATGGAAGATTTGTATCATAATAAATCAACTTCCTACAAGTTTAAAATCCATCAAGGGATGTTTATATAGATGAAAATGATTTGTAAAAATCTTTGAGAGAAATAACCCTTTTTCATAAAAACAATTAGAAGTCACACAATTTAGAATGAAAGACATTTGAAGACATTTTTGAATCAAAGTATCCCATACCACTTTGAAACTTTTGAAAATAATTAATATTTTATAAACTTTCATGTCCATATAAATAAATCCTTAAAACCGTTTTGAAAACATGGACATTAATGAGAATAATTTATAAGAATAAATAATTAAAACATTTAAAAGGACGGTTTAGTAAAAAAATACCTTAAAATAATCCATTTGAAAACTCTTTAATGAAACATGGACATGGATAATAAATATGTCCCAGTAGATACTTACACTTAAAAAATAATCCCTTTATTCTACATGCCTTATTTTGATTAAAAACGTTTTTTTAATTCCAATTTAGTATTTTTAATTATTCATAAAAATTTGAAAGTTATCAAAAAAGTGGAAAAATTTTATCAAAACTAAATTTTTATGTCCTGATTCTAAAGAATAAGTTTATTTTGTCAAATTGAATATATAAAAGTGTCAAATATTTTATGTAAAAGGGTTCTCCATTAAAAGGAGGTAAAAATGATTTTTTTGAAAAGTACATCTTTTATCTGAAAAAATGAATTTGTTCTTATATTATGTCCAAGAAACACATAATATGGATTCTAAAATTTTATAGAGTATAAAATTTATAATTCAATTTACACTATTCATATTTCTTTTTGAACTGTAAGTTTGGTATGTTGTGGTGTGCTCAAACTCGATGTTGCCTGTTGTGCAAGTTATTAAATTACTTTGAAGAGCTAATGTAATATAAAATATAGGGGTGTTACATTATCCCCACCTTCAATAAATTGTGTCCTTGAAATTTGAAATTGTTCTTTGAAAATAAAAGGTAAAAAATATAAAATACCTTTGTGGAAAACCCACAATAAAAATCGGGATAATAAAATTTAGACTTAATAAGACGAAAGAGAAATGAAAACTTCACCACGAAATTATGATCTCGAATAGGAGAACATTGGTGGAAATTACAAACATATAATTAGAGGAAAAAAGAAAAATATTTATAGGGTGTGATTGATGTCATCAATCACAAGAATGTGTACACTTGAGAGCCTCAAAGCCATCGATCTATGATGATCTAAAATATAATCACTTCAGCAAAACATACAGTATTAGGATACACACATTTTTGGTATTAATAACCCTTCCCTGAAGTTTAAGAATTAATTTCTTCATATAACAAGAGAAATATATATATATATATATATATATTTACTTGACAAGTAGAGTTTCATCCTTCTACTAATTTATATCAGAAACTCATCTTTCACTCCAAATGATAATCAAACTCAAAAATATTATATTTATCCTAATAGTATAAGGTTACAAATATTAACACATACCATTTAAATGAAGAAAAATATTTTGTAATAAACAGGGACTTCCTGTAGGCTAATGGTAGGTAGTAAAGGCCTCCCACACTATGTTTGTGGGTTCGATTCCTGCAGCTTTTTCCGACGCGACGAGTTATCACCCGAACTGTAGATTGTCCTTTTTACTAAAACTATAGTAATATAATATATTCCAAAAATAATCATAAGAAATGTTTTAACCTTAAACAATACTATCCAAAGTTCAATTTAGCCCATTCCAACCATTAGAGTTATCCAAAATACCTCTGTCCAAACTTACAGTCCAAAATTTATTAAGAAGATAAACACAAGGAAGATCTTTTCTTCACGTAATAACATCTGAATACCTTTACCATTTATTCTTTTAAAACATGGTAACACCCTAAATTACCATAAAACCTTATTGATTGCATTCATTATCCCTTATTCATTATAGAATACTATGTATACTCCTCATATCTAATTTTTTTGGAATACTACAACAGTGATGAAATAAACAAACCATTACTCAGTTCCAAGGTAGTCAACAATATCTAATATAATTTATCCAAATCAACCATCTCTTATTCCAAAATTACTACCTCAATATCAAGACCATATTATGGTTTATCTTTCCTTGAACCACGTGTTTTCCAAAAAGTTCAACTTGCTATTGAGTCACTTTTCATAGAACCATATAATCTCAAATCCTTAATGAAATAGTACATCAATACAATTACTTATTTATTTCCATAATTCATATAACCAGTACATCATTGATACAATACTCAAATGAAATAATTCTTCAATAACAACATAATAACACTAGTAATTCCTCTTCATATGTGGTAGTATCATAACTTGATTAGTATCAAATAGCATCCTTTACAGTATACTCTGATTACTGGGACCTTGATTCATGTAGTGTCCCAACTCCTTGCAGATGAAGGATTGTACATTTGAAACCTTTTTCTTGCCCTTGTAATCATGTACTTGGTGTCCTTTTTCTCCACACTTATAACAAACTATCATTCTCTTCAAGCATTTACCAAGGTGATTCTTTCCACAGTTATCAGATATGGGAAAATCCTTCTTTCCCTTCTTCCTATTATCCATATTTCTCCCTAACATAATTTTCTTATCTTACTTCCATTCAAAGCCATAGGAATCATAGAATTATTTACTTATCTTATTGAAGTATGATATTATTTCTTCATATGTTGATAATATGTGGGAGACTATTTCCCTTCTAAATGTAGGCTTAATTCCATGAAATGTATGACCCTTCTTACTCTTTGGATCATACATATTGCTAGAGTTATCATACCTTATACTAGGCGTCATTTCTAAACAATTTCATACTCTTGGTCAGTTTATGAATCTAAATGCATAATTCCAAACTTGTAAAATACATAACATAAATTGAACAGTTTATAGATATAATCCATAATCATAAAATTGTATTCTTTAAGGAAGTATATTCTCATAATCCCTTCATAATGGTTTGTAGTGAAAATGAGAATTATCCTATGCATATCCCACAAGAGTGTTGTAAAATAGAGTGTAGTAAGGCCCGTTGTCGTGCACCAGTTCCCATTCGAGTCTAGCTCAAAGCAGTGTTTTCAGGTTTTACCCCTAGGTATATCTCTGCCAGACCCGCCTCTACCTGCTCATATCCAGACAGGGCTGTATTGCATGAAAAATACACAAAACATATACATTACCAAAATTCTAGGAAGTTCTTCTATACTAATCCTCGAAGTATATCATAGGGTAATGTTCTCTAATAATAATTTATCTAAATCTTGTTTCCATGGTTTGTACTAAACATCCTCTAATACCAACTGTAACGCCCCGACCCCAGAAGCACAAAGTCGGTGAATTATTATGTAACATTGGAATTATTACAAGGAATCAAGTCCCAAAGGACCGACGGGTTTACCAGTCTTGGAAAATAGATTACATACACGAAGTTCAACTTTAAAACATGAAAAGAAATACAACACTAATTTATTCCATTAGAAACATCCAAGCCTCCTAGATTAAGCCTGCAAGTCACTCACAATTAACTTCTTCTCATACTGGGAAAAATAAAACATAGAAATGGGTGAGCTCAGATGCTATGTAAGGATAACAATATAGCGGAAACATTCATAAATAATCATAAACATTTAAGGGAATGTACCAGATTAAAGCAAAAGGATTTTAAACATGAACATCAGCATAATACGACAAATATAAAATCAAAATAATTCTATTTACTTACTCACATGGATATTCTACTCGTCGAATAATCACATGAAATATCAATATCCACATTCATAATGATGGAATGCATAATTCTTGACATTCATAACCACATAGTCAAGGCCTTGTTCCAAGACTACAAATAATTTTTTGTCAAGGCCTTGTGCCAAGACACTAGTTTGTCTCATGAGACCTACTGATGCCTCGAGGAGCTATAGGGGGCACCACCCTTCACTTACTATGTCCAGTGCATTCTTCATATGAAAATGTTTAAACATAACATAAACATTTGTATTAAAACTAGAATATGGAATGTCAATAGTTTATCCAAAAAGCATGAACGGTATACAAATAACACATCCACAATAAAAAATATCACAAAACCTTCAATAAAATATGGATGATTTTTATCATAATAAATAATCTTCAAACATGTTAAAAATGCATCAAGGGATGTTTATATAGATGAAAATGATTTGTAAAAATATTTGAGAGAAATATACATTTTTCATAAAAACATTTAAAAGTCACACAATTTATAAAGAAAGAAATTTAATGAAATCTTTGAATCGAAGTGTCCTACACCACTTTGAAACTTTTGAAAGGAATTAACATATTAAAAACATTCATATCCATATAAATAAATCCTTAAAAACCATTTTGAAAACATGAACATTAATGAAAATGATTTAGAAGAATAAATATATAAAACATTTGAAATGATTTTTTAGTAAAAAAATCCCTTAAAAGAATCCCTTTCAAAACTCTTTCATGAAACATTGACATGAATAATAAATATGTCCCAGTAGATACTTAAACATAAACAAACTCGAATAATAATGAAATTGGGGAATTAAACCTTACCAATTTGGTAGCATTCGAAACATACACCCCATGAAAGGAGTATCATACAATGAAGATTTAAATACACATAAATTAAAGTGTATTACACAAAGAATACAATTATGGGAAGTACATACACCACACAAAAGTAAATAGTGGCAATATTACATGAATCTCACGGGAATAATGAGTGAGATGAAAACCCCTTACCTTGTACTTTTCCTTGGTCGAGGTTTGGTAAACCTCCTATATAATGGTGAAATATTTTTTATTAAATTATACAAGAATTATATACATTAATTTTATATCATATATTATCTTTAAACATTTCTTTGTTAATAATATTTTATTATTATCGTCAGTTCGTGTGTTAACTGATTCGTTTTTCTTTATATGCTTTGTTACGTAAGTAATGTTTGTTAGGGATAGGATGTATTTGATTCATATCAAAAATTATATTATGTTCTTAATAATTATTTTTAATAACCAAATTAATATAATTCCTTAATGGTTACGATGGAGAATGAATCTTATCGCATTCGTGGAGAGGGTAATCCGTACGTACACACGAGCGAAAATATCATTCTTTTGATATTAAAATAATATATAATTGGATGATATATCATATATAAAGAATCATTATCATGTTATATTTATTATATAAATCAATTACACATTCTTATTATACCTATCCAAATAATAATGTATTGAATAACAATTACACCATGACGAGGAGACGGTAAGCCGTACGTACACACATATGGTGACATGTCATTCAAAGGATGGATAGAATAATGAATATGGTTGAAAAATATTTATAATAACATAAAATTATATATAAGATACTGGATTTATTATTTTATAATGGAATAAATAAAGAAAGTGTAAGTGGAAGAAGAAAAGAACTTGAAAGAGGTGATTAAATATTTACCTCTTCTTTAGGTTCTTTCTTTTGATTTGATCATGAGGGCTCCATATGTTGGTTTTATGACTAATGTAAGGCCTCTAGAATGAAGTGAGGGATGTTGGGAGGATAATTTGGTCGGGTTTGTACAAGAAAAAGTCTTAAGAAGTTTGAGAAATGGGTAGGAAGTGAGGGCTTTTTATAAGGGAGAGGAGGGCCTCTTTAGAAAATTTTGAAACAACTATTTTATTATAACCTCATATTCGGTTTCAAAAGGTAAAATATTAGTTAATACAAAAGTTAAGATGAATAATGGTTGAAATATAATAGTGTAATAAGAATTGGACAGGTTTTAGATATTGTTTTAATATTTATAATCTTTTTTATTTAAATCATTTATTAATGAGGTAAATATTGCGTCATTATTGTGTCCTAAATAATTTAATTTATTTGATGTCCAAAAATTAAAAAAAAATACCATGATGTAGGAAATCTTTTTATATTTCCAAATAATATTTATTTTTAATTAGCTAACTTATATAACCCCATGTAAAAATTTATTTACTAAAAGATATTTTTTATGTCATTTTTGTCTTTACTTTAAATTAATTAATATAAAATGTCATTATTACTCCCATGTGGCTCCATGGGGTCCCCAATTCAACCCAAGGATGCATATAGTCGGCTATGTATCATCCAATAGGATTAAGACACTTGTTAGGGTAATTTAATATTATTATAATATTATATTTTACCCTTATTTATTATATTTACCCTTTAATCATGGTAAATAAAATATTTACTGAAGTAAATATTTAAAATTTTTAAGAATAAAAGATACCTATTTACACAATTTGGACCAACCGATTCCAAATATGGAATCCATTTTTCAAAATTCAAAACACCGAAGTGGTAGAAATTAATTTAAAATAATTCCTGTTGCCAAAACAAAAAGCGTGTTTTTAAGAAATAATATCTATCAAAAGATTGAAACTTGTTTATGTATAATTTAAATGTGAAATTACTTATAATGACCAAAATTAGATTAAATGGTAAAACATTAATCTAATTATACTTTAAAACCACTCAAAATTATAATTTATCACTAGAAATTATTTTGATTAAAAAAGTTGTTTTTAATTAAACTTTAGTATTATTCACTATTCAAAAAAATTTGAAAGAAATCAAAAAAGTGCCAAATATTTATCAAAACTAAATTTATATGTCCCAATTGTAATGAATATGTTTATTTTTTCACATTGAACATAGAAAAGCTTCAATTATTGGATTTAAAAAGGGTTCGCCATTAAAAGTCGGTAAAATTGATTTTTTTTTAAACGTACTTCTTTTATTTGAAAAAAATGAATTTGTTCTTATATTATGTCTAAGAAACACATAATATAGAATCTAAAATTTTATAGAGTATATAATTAAAAATTCAATTTACACTATTCATAACCGCTTTTTGAACGGCTAGTTTGGTAAGTTGTGGTGTGCTCAAACTCGATGTTGCGTGTTGCGCAAGTTATTAAATTACTTTAAAGAGATAATGTACAATGAAATAATGGGATGTTACAAATTACATTAGACTTTGTTAAATTAAATTATCTTTTATATATAAATAAATATTTTTTCATTAAAATATTTCTTGAAAATAACATTAATTTAAAAATTATTGAATGTATTAAAATTTATGTTTTAATTGAAACTTTATATTTAAAAAAAATAAAATCTTGTTATTTTCTTATCAAATATGTAGTGTCTTAAAATATTATAATATAATCGCATATATAAAGAAATAATAAAAATGGATGAAAATGATAACTATTTTATTATGAATAAAATATAAAAAATCTTACTACTAGGATTTAGATTCATAAACCCTTATGACACTAGCATACACCCTAAGGTTAAGGTGTGTGATGGTGGTACATTATTGGGGAGATTTGGGGAACATGTTTTTTTGGGTTGATCGTGATATACTTGAACTCCTACCATAACTCGTGTCTCTCAAGTTTCATTTCATGAATCCCATATTAAGATCTCTCAATGGAAAATCAATGTGATTCCATCACCCTTAAAAAATATTATAAATGGGATTTTGTAGAGACCTGAGTTTTGGCCTATGAGAATTTTGAATATTTTCAAGAATATTCTTAAAGCTAGAAAATACGTCGGTGCATGTATCTGGGTCTCGGAGAGCCTTAGTGCTGTGATTGCTAAAAATGAACAATATGTTTTGTCACATGCACACAGTTTCACTAAAACTGTAAATAACACCCACTCGAAGCCTTGGATTTTTTTGAGGCCACAGTTGATTCGAGAATTTTGTGATTACCCAGCGCACTACATAAAGTTGTCCTTGTGAGATTTTATTTATCTGGTTATTAAAATTTTTAATAATTAATTAAATGCAAATTTAATTAATTAATTAAAACCTAACCTAATTACCCCTTCCCTCATGTTGGATTGACATAAGGGGTCGCTGTATCTCTCCCTATCATTCTCACTTCTCCTCCTTTGGTGAAAAAGGAAGACACCACCAAATCATAGAGCGAGGTGTTTTTGATCCCCATTTGTTATGAAAATCATCATCAGATCGATAACGAGAGAGATCTAGGCACCATTATTCAATTGAGGCTTTGGTGTTCTGCCAAAGAGGTTGGAATTTATTATTTCTAGTAATGATACCATTCATTTTTCCTTCTTTTAATGTTATAAAGCCTAAAATGAATTGTATATGATCCCTAATAGGTAGATCTATGGGTTTTCGGTTGAATTGGGGTGAATTAGGCATTTTTTCAAGTTATTCCTGAACAGAATTACCGATTAAATGGCATGTAGTCCATTGACACACACCGCGTATAACATATTTTTCAGGGAATATATTTTTTGGGGACTACATTCTATGTATAGGGGTTACATGTCGTATAGTACCCCAATCCGTTTGTCCATGGGACATGGCTTGGGAAGCCTTCTAAAAACTACATGGGTTTGGACTAAAGTTCAAGGACATTAGAAAAAATACATGAAATAGGTTGAACTACATGACCAAGGGCTGGTTGAAGAGGGACACGTTGTGTACACATACATGTACAGTTACATGACCAAGTTCTCTAGTGGACTCACACACTGTTTCTGCTCAAGTTCAGACTATATACTACTTGGTGATCTATTTTAGATATTATTCCATCTGTATCTCAGTCTCTAGGACTGAAATTTAAGCTTGTGTGTAGCCTATCATGAGTGTTTTGTCACATAGAACATGATTATGGAATTTATTTTGACATACGAGATACAATGTGGAATGACAGTTGGGTAGCGGTGAAAAATATTATCAGGGTGAATCACTGGGTGGAATTTTGAGTTGATACCCTTTCCTTTGACTTTAGTATGTTGTAACCCTACCCAAAGAAGGGTTACAACAATATGATTGATAAGAATTATAATATTTTTTTTCATTATTTATTGATTATAGAGATCAGTATGGTTCTTAGCGAGAGAGATTCTGGGACTAGTACTCCCATGTGACACTGGGATGTGGGTTTCCCTACCTCTTTTTTTAATAGATATGGGACTCCCCACATCATGGGTGTGAGGCATTTTTCTTATGAGTATTTATTTGAGACAAAATGGGGTTTGGAATAGAATTTTACCCATGAGGAATATGTGTGCTTTCCCCATAGAGATGTGTCCTTGTGACAAGACATAAAATTGTGCGGGCAAGTCAGTGTAAGCCAAAGCAGATAGTATCAAGGTGTGGTGATTGAGTACCTTATTCTTGGTCATTCAGGGTAGATATGTGGAGTGTTAGTAATCATTGGTGGAAATCCAGAACTATTGTTAATACCTAGATGGTTTAAGACACAGATTCCAATATATTTCAAAAATATGGATAGTTCTTCGGGATTGGGCCCTCGATACTCATGGGAATGTAGAGTAGATACACCCCTATTGGACCATGGTGCGAGCATTATATCTGTGGAGTCGGTAGTCCTTTGTTGGACCTTGGAGTGGATCCTCCATATATGAAGTATATAGAGAGTGGGTACTCACATATAAATTAGGGCATGGGTCCTTTATCCTAGGAGTTAGTATATCCTAATAGTTCCAGGATGCATTTCCTACATACGTGTTCTAGTAGAGTCGGTTGTACCCTATCTTACTAGGGTGTGGATCCTATAGACACTGAGTGGTACTCCCCTATTGGGTTGGGGCATGGGTCCTGACAGATTATTACTCCCATGTCATGTCAGGGAGAAGGTCCTCTAGCCTGGGGTCAGTACTCCCAAGTCGTGTCAAGGGTCATGTCACCCGTAGTGAACAAGTAGGTAGAGTCTGTACTCCACTTTCCTACCAGGGCATGGGAACTCTAGTCACTGAGTAGTATTCCCATATTGGGTTAGGTTGTGGGTCCCCAATTTATGAAGTGGTAATCACCTATTGTATCAGGGTACGATTAACCCCAATTATAACTCCTCTATGGGATCAAGGAGCAGGTCCTCTCATTTGGAGTAGTACTCCCCCATCTTTGTGTAGTTGCGTGGAGAAGGTCTTCTATTATAGTTTGATCTACCTCAAATATGGGATATAGATATGAGGAGTGCGACCCTTCACTTAATTTAAATGGTACATAGATAGGTTTTAGTTATAACTAGACAGAAGGAAGTGTGGGCCACTCTTTATAAGAGTGACAAAAATTTCACAGTTTAGAAAGAAGCTAGTACTCCCTCAACTGCAGGGCAATAGCAAGGCGGGGGTCCCTCTTTTTCCTCTATTAAAAAATATGCACATGATTCATGGTGTAGAGTAGTAATTCATCAATGGAAGGGTAGTGGTGATGGTCAAGCCTTCACTTTTGGTTTCTTTAACCTTACAAAGGGTGCAGGTGGGTGATGGAAGAACCTCTAGTGTTGGGCACTGAAGCTAGATCGTATAGGTTGTTCCCAATGGAGCATGTTCTCTCAGAAGTGCCATTATAAATTGTTGCACTGTTCTATATGGAATTTATCTCTTGGATGGGTGACATATGGAATGACTTATATCATTTATTTTGTAACCCTTTTTTGTGTCTACCTTTATTACATCAAATATAATAATCTTTTTCTCCATGAGGTTAGAACCTCATGAGACTAGAAGTCTAATACAAGTATATATAGGTGATTTTTCCGAGATCCCTTGTATTTTTGTCACATTTTGGGTTAACTCTCCTTGAGGACTGAGTATACTTACCAATTGTTTTCCCATAACATTCCTTTGGGAACTCTTCTTCCAAGAGAGGTGAAGGCACGTAGGGTATGCCACATTCCATCCATGTTTTACTTCTCAAGGTTAGATGATATAACTCTCCTAATATAGGCATTGTAGACTCGATGAGAAGTTAAAATTCTCATTTTGTAGATATCATTGTGTATGGATGAGTTTACTTTCACTCCCTTATTAGGATAGGTTGTGGGATGGAGTCTTTTCCTTACTCTTTTATTGGGGATTTTTTTGACATAGAAGAATAGTCATGTAACACTGGGGATGATTTGATATGGAGTTTCCCCCTCAACGGGGTTCCCTTTGGCTAGGTGAGGTGGATTATTTCCTTTCAGTGTCTCCCATTTCTTTTGGGGGATTTTAGAACCTATTTTGTATTTTTATACTCACCCATGCATGGGCTTTAACCTCACTTGTATTGTGTCTTGTGAAGACCACACACCATTCGACGGAGACCATAGAGGACCCGAGATGGGTAGAGCTTAGTGAGATAGGTTGACTGATATGTTACCAGAGATGGTCAAAGGAGGTTTTTGAGAAATTAATTTTGGCATTGATCGCCTACATATGAGAAGGTCAGATTATTTTGCAGTTTCGTTTTGGTGGGCACATGTTTTTCCCTTTTTTACATCAGTTCTTCTATTGTACACTAGTTTGGTATAGATGCATTCATGCATCAGAGTTTCATATTTTTATATCTCTACATAGTTTCATTGAGGTGTTTGGGGGTGCATGTGTATATTTACAGCAGGCGAAGGCCTCCCTGGGATTATTTATGTCTTCAATTCTTGTTGCCAACTGATGGCCTATGGGGGCATGCTTGGGGTAGTCGCAACTCAAGCCTCTTCATGGGTTATCTTGTAAAAGAGTGATATTACAGGAAGTTTTTTCCTTGGGAAGTTGTTTGAACTTTTTCCATTAAGATGATTTTTATGGGATTCATAGCGATAGAGTTAGGATGTTTTGAGTTTGGCTCTCAGGCCAAATGTTCCAGTGTTGGTGCGGCGGGTGGCGTATCCGTTCACTAGGACTCTAAATACCATGTTCCCAACTTGACACATTAGAGCACTACTCATAGAAAAAAAAATTAGTTGCCTAATATAGGACTGTGTTTTTTAATTTCATGTCCATGTGTCATCTCCTTAGATATACTCTTTGAAAATGGCGCATCTTGATTCTATTTCATGATGCCTCACATACAAAATCAGACATGATTCTACAGTGTGATTGTGATGAAATTATTCTCTATGACAATGCTTTAGTGTAGTGTGATAATTCTGTAGCATTACCTCAGTGTGGTCCACCAGTAGAGCCACAGTCTATTGAGAAGTAGGTTTTGCAAACAGTTCAGGATGGCGATGAGAACATGCTAAGTTCACTATATAAGTTCTAGAGGTAGCGACCACTATGGTACAATGGTGGTCTAGAAGCCCAGTATTAGATGACTGGATCAAGGTAGTAATTATATTTTTCTACTTAGTGGGGAAACCTATAAATAATCTTGTGGTCCTAGCGGTGATCCTTATGCTGGGTTCGACCAGACGATGGTAGTGTTTAGTGACACAGACTCTTGATGAGGCGATGCTCACATCAGAGGAGTTACAGTGACTCTTGAGGGAAGATTTATACCCTAACACATTAAGATCAATACATTTCTAAGAGCTTCAATAGCTTCGACCTGAATTCCTGATAGTTTCGTAGTTTTGGTTTTGTTCAAAGACCTGTCATGATACTCCATGTATATGTTTTGTCACTGTTGACGCTCCTTTCGTCACAGAATCTAAAGATCGGAAAAGGGAATATCCGAGCTCAAAGTGATTCATCATTTGAAGAAAAACATAAAAAATCAACAAAGGAAGGAAGAAAGGATCAACAGAAACCTCACCGCGCAAGTTATCTAACTGTCGTGCAAGTGTACTTGCGCGGCGACCTTGGTCGCGCAAGTGACTTGCGCGACCTAAGTGGTAACCACCCGGTAACTGCCCATGGCCTTCTTTTGCCTATAAATAGACCCTGTGGGCCCCCCATTCGAGAGGATCTTTTTCCAGAAACTCGGATTGAAGCTCCCGACACCCAAGTCTCTTCTCAAAGCTTCCGGAACACTTCTATGTTAATTTCTTACCTAGAACGGAAGATCTAAAGAGAAGAAGGATGGCCTAAGTGTTGAAACTTATCAAACACTTGCGCGCCGATTTATTTCCTTCAATATAACTTGCGCTTCCCTCTTCTGGAAGAACCTCAAGAGGATTCTAAACGGTTTAAAAAAGAGTCGCTCAAATATTTCAATGCTGGTTGAAAATCGCGCAAGTACACCATGTGTCGCGCAGGTATACCTGCGCGACCAAAACTTGCGCGCCCACGGAAGACTTGAGCGCCTTTCAAGACTTGCGCGCCCCTACCTTTTTGGGTGCCCATATTTCCCATTTTACCCCTCTTAAGCCATTACACCTTTCCTTTTCAAGATTCAGTCTTCAAGACATTCTTCAAATCCATTTATGGCATGATTTCTTGATTTGACTTCCTTATCTGAAAGGAATTCTGTGGAATATCTCTCAAAACCTAGTGATTTAAATATCCTTATGTCACTAAATATAGAGAGTTCATTCATTCAACCTCATCCTTTAAGATGAGAGAATCCTTAACTTGGGCATCCTCCTCAGGAGTAAGCCCCAATCATAATCCTTTAACTTGGGCATCCTCCTCAGGAGTAAGCCCCAATCATAATCCATAAACTTGGGCATCCTTCTCAGGATTAAGCCCTAATCATAATCCTTTAACATGGGCATCCTTCTCAGGAGTAAGCCCCAATTTCAAATCTGGGCATCCTTCTTTAGGAGTAAGACCCAAATTCTTAAAAGTTCCCAAACTTGGGCATCCTCCTCAGGAGTAAGCCCTAAACCTTAATCCCTAACCTGGGTCTCCTTTTCAGGAATAAGACTCAGTCATAATCTTGGGCATCCTTCTTAGGATTAAGCCCCAAGTCCCCTAACCTGGGTCTCCCTTTTAGGAATAAGACTCAGTCATAACCTAGGCATCCTTTTTTAGGAGTAAGTCCCAGTCATAATCTTGGGTTTCCTTTTCAGGAGTAAACCCCAAGCCCCCTTAAATTTCTCTTAACCAGTCCTAATTTACCCTTAACTTGGGTTTCCTTTTTAGGAGTAAAACCCAATAATAAATCCCCTCCTAACTTGGGAATCCTCCTTAGGAGTAAGCCCCAAGATTAGAGTATTCAAATCTCCATAAAGCACATATACCTTTATGGACCCTGTTCCTGGATTTTCTCCCTAAAAGTGAATCCTAAACCTTCATCTATCTGGGCAGTCATACATACCTAAGCCCCAAACAATTTCTTATGATTGCATCTTTCATTGCACAATTGTCTAATTTTTACCAATACCTCTTGTTTCTCACACCGGGCATGACTCACGTGAGCTTAGAGTGTAAAAGTAATTATGACATTCTTCTTTGAGCCATCAATCATAAACATCATACTCCATTACTCGAACTACGTGGGTTCTGATTCCTTTTCCAAAACAAAGGATACGTAGGTAGCCCATTTATGGGTTCGATCCCAACTTTGAAATAATCCATTTCCTTCTGAATGACGATAAACTTCAAGTGCCCCACTGAGTGTCTTTAAAACCAGCTTGGTTATCATAATGACCAAGAGACTTTTATATAAATGTTTTGAAGGAGACCATTGACCAAGAATCTCTAAATAAATATATATGATTCTCTATTGATGAAGAACCTCGAATACATATAAAAGATTCTCTAAATTTATTGCATATTTATTCATTGATTGTTAAAACTAAAGGAAAGCACATTTTATACTTGGTAATGTAATAAGGATTCACGAACATAACTTAAATCTATAAAGAGAGTCCTGGAGTAGACAATAATTCCCCTCAAAAAGGTGTGATGAGTCCGACCTCCTATCCTCTCGACCAATGCAAATTCCTAAGCCTCATCAGTCCACAAGCTAATGAGCGCCTACCTTTGGAAAGTGGGTCCAAACGGATGTGGAATCATTGGATGTTTCCAGTTCTACGAACAAACCCGCTAGAAACCGATCGGAACGTTTGAATCTCCCGTCCAGGAGTTCATCCCCAAAATCCGTGCGAAACAAAAAATGGTGAACCCGACGTGAATCCTTAACCAAGTTAAAGTGATGTTCTTCTTTTTTGTTAGGACCCTTGGGCCAACAAAGCAATCATTGACATGTGATAATCCAAAAGATGCAGTGGCCGGATTCATCTTGATTATGTCTGTTATATGGAACAGGCACTCTTTTCTCAAGATCTTCTGCAAAATGGATTTCCTTAAATTCACCCCTGTGAATACTGCTGCTGTGAAAACCTCTACTGTGAGGTCTGCTGCTGTGAAAACCAATGCTGCTACTCCTGCTGGAACGTCGTCCGCTCTGAGGATGACATCACCAACTCAGCGTCTTCAACTCTGGGTTTCTAATGCACTGGTTAAGGAGTACCGTCGCAACGGTACTATCCCAACTCTGGAGGCCGCTCGTCAAGCCCTCCAAGTTAACAACTCTACCTGGTCGTCCGGACAACGGCGACCAGCGATCAAGAAGCAGGCGGTGCTGACTACCGTCTCCAACTGTTTCGGGTCGTTATCCCCGGAACGCAATTTCCATTCACTCCCTTACTCTGAGGAAGTGAATGAGCAGGTCCCGCAGGACCTTAATTCAAAAAGACAGGAGTCCTTCTCAAGGGCTCCGATCAACAATCGCCGCCAGACTCGTGCGGCAGTGCGCCCTCAACATGATGAGGGTACCGACTCCAGGCATTCAGCTCAGGTTCCTCGAACCCGAGCAGGCATGATGAACCACCAGAGACGGAATCCGGTTAACAATAGGCAGGTTGTCATCCCTGCCATCTCCGGAGAAGTCCACCAACCTAACTTGGTGGCAAACAACGAGCAGGCACACACACCTTCCCGTTTTAATTCCGCTGTCCAGCAGACTCGTCTGGCAGCATCAAGCCAATCCCGCCAGGCAATTCCGGCGGAGTACTGTAGGCAGGAACATACACCTGCTTATACATCACCAGTTAGTCAGCAGGATCGTCTGACTACATATGATGGATCTCGTCAACCGCGTTTGGCGAAGTGTAATCAGCAGGCACATACACCTGCTAATACTAATCAAGCCTACCAACAGTCTCGCTTGGTAGCGCATGGAGAAGTCAGTCGGAAAGTCCCGACGACAAACAGGAGGCAGACTCAACTCTCTGCCTCCACACTTGAGTACTGTCAGGATTCACTGACAGGAAAAGGAGGACAGGAGCAGGCATATACACCTACTCCAAGCCCGGAATGGACGTATATCCCCGTTCCGGTGGCTGAAGTCACCAAACATATTTTGTCAATGGTGAAAGAGAAGAAGCAAATTCTTGCTCATATTCTGGATGCTTGCCAGGATACCATAACAGCTTCAGCATCATCACAGGGACAAACACATAAATCTATCCCTAGTAGTGGAGTGACACATCAACGATTCACTCCGGAACAGACACACACATATGTTCCAGTCCAAGAGGGTTATGTGGCATACTCCCCCATATCAAACAGACAACCAAGTCAGGCACATACACCTGATTTGAGTGGATATCGTCAGCCTAACCTGACCATCTTTCCTGATCAGGCACATACACCTGCTCAGAGCAATCACTTTCGTCATCAAGTGGTTTCTAAAGTGAGTAAGAAGGCATCTAAGAAAAAGATCCGCCCAGCACAGTCAGGAGATCAAAGGCCAATCTGTAACCAGGCCTTGCTCGATACTGGAGTTCTTGAAGCCCTCAGACATTTATCTGTCGGAATTCAAGATTCTATGTAACAGCCCAAGATTTTATGAAAAATATCTTTTTTTTAATTTCACTAATGTCTTGTGTTGTACGCTTCACCAAAAGGAGCTTGCACAACACACATCCTTGACTTTCCTTGCATTACACGCAATCGCAACCTTCCTCGATAGCGTGTGTAGTACGCAATACTGAGTTTCACGAAACAACGATATGCTATTAAAATATTATTAAAACTGGCCGTTATGAATAGTAATAACCACTTTTTAAATTTTAGAATTTTTAGCTCTCAAAATGGACTTCATTTTTGGAATCAGAATACCGAAATTAGCCTAGTGTGAAATTTTGGTATTTTTCTGAAAACTTTCAATTTTTGATGAATAGTGAAACCACTAAGTGGTAGGTTAAAAACTGAATTTTGCATAAAAATTAATTTTACCGCTTCTATGAATGGAATTTCGAAAATCCGACAGACACGGTTGATATCAGTAAGTAAAATGTGGTTCAATGAGATAAAAATAAATTTTTGGTGAATAGTAACTTTTTACTTTTTTTACCGCGGTTAATAGTAAATACGGTAACAAAGGGTAAATATGATATTAATATTACCCTAACACATGTCCTAATTCTATTGGACAAGTGTAATTCGACCAAAAACAAACTTAGGAATAAAATATGACCATTTAGGCCCACTTGGGTTAGATTAGGACATTTATTATTAATTTATTTAAAGAAGGGTTAAAATAGTTAAAATCAAAGTTTAATAAGTAAATCATTTTTAATATGGGGTTATACATAATATAAATTAGACTATAAATATTAATTAGAAAGCTAAAAATATTTCCTACATAATGATATTTTATTTATAATTTTTAGACTTTATATAATTTAATTTATTTATGACACAATGATGATGCAATAATTATCTTATTAATGAAATATTGACATAATTGATGTTATAAACACCAAAATAAATGTAATTTGAGACTTTTTATGAATTACACTAATTTTATAGGTTACTATGATATATTAGTGTTGATTTAATCAACTTGGTTCGAACATATAATTCTGTTATGACTTTCACAAAAATCATATATAAAATAGTGTCAAAATTGACACAAAATAGTTTTTAAATCAAATATTATATTATTAATTGTTATTTTATTCCTAAAAATCTAAGGTTCGGCCAAATGACTTAGATAAGGATATATATATTATTAATAAACAATTTGGGGTTCTTTTGTCATGTTATAGTATGTGTATTAACCATATAGTGAAAGAAAACAAAAAGACATGGTAAAAGTTAAATTATTTAACTTAGAGTTAAATCTAATTGATAAGGTTAAAATAATAACCTAAACTTGTCTAAATCTTATTGGTTGATAGGATTTCGACCCATCCCCACTTTAGCTTCTAAATAAGACCCTTTGGAACCATTATAAACCGATTTTGACATTAATATAAAATAATATTTTGAGGTATTCCTAAGGTGCCCCTCTCCTCCCTTATAAAAGGACACCTCCTCCCCCTCCTACTCACACCAATTTGAGCACTCAAGCTCGGCCAACCCCTGCCAAAATCTCTTATCCACTTCCCTAGCAACATCCTAGAGGTTCTGGTCTTCCTCAAAGACCAATTTTAGTGCCCTAAGAGGAGGTCTCAAAGAGGCGCTTCAAAGAAGAGGTAATTACCGTTACCAATTCTTTCATCTTTATTTCTTCTTCCACTTCTTCTTCTTAGGTTGTTTCATTATGAAGTAATAACATCAGTATCACTCATATACTGATATGTTATTATAATTATGAAACAACCCTATTTCACCATCTATCCATCCTACGGAAAAAGAAATCACCGCGCGTGCGTACGTACGGAATACCGTCTCCACGCCGTGGTGTAATCTATTTTCCACCACCACCTTACATGGATGGGTATAATGGTGTAAAGAATAACTATACATAGTTATTACAAAATCATATTGATTCTGATATATTGTATAATCCACTCCAATTCAATTCAATATTTATGGAAATGATATCATCGCTCGTGCGTACGTACGGACTACCGTCTCCACGACGCGATGAGATTCATTCTCCATGTTAACCATTTAAGAATGATTATAAAGTATATATAAGAAATAATAATGAAATATATGACATTATAAAGCTACTGGATTTATGTATATATATATATGTATGTCATCTACTTACTTCCATTCAAGACAATAAGGAAAGGAAAACAACGTTCATGCGTACGTACGGACTACCGTCTCCATGAACGGAGTTTTTCATTTCATTTATATATCTATTATATATATATATACTGAATATATATGATATATAAATCATATTTTATATTCTGGAATTAAGTAAATCATGATATAAGTAATAATAATGTCAAGAACAACAAGTCAAAACACCTACGATAAATGAAACGATTTTACCCAAAACGCTTCTTTAACATGGAATTTACAAAAGAACGGGTAATATAATGTCATAAGTGAACCATATATGATATCATAACAATGAATATGATTCTATAATAAGTCAATGACATTATTTAAATCATTATACAGGAGGTTCGGACACATACGAAGCAAATCGGACCTAAGGTAAGGGAAATATCACTATCTCATTTTTATCCGAGATTGTTTATTCGTAAGTATTTACTGGGGTGTATTTTATCATCCACATCCATGTTTCATCAGTATGTAATATTATTTCCATCCACCTAAAATTGTTTAAATCCATTTTTACCCTTCGGTGAGTTTTTAGTAATATCTATGAAAGGAATCTTTTGTCATACGAGGTACTTTTTGACTTTTCCGACAAAAGTACGAAGAATGTTTTTTTAACTTATACGACATGAATGGATTTTTAAAACATTATTTCCAAGAATCTTCCTTTACAAGTTTTCAAGTTTATTTTTAATCAACTTCTTTTATTTTAAAGTCGTATGACATGTTATGAAAGGAAAAATGTTTTTTTGAAGAAGAAAGGATATTTTCCTCAAGAATGGAGTTCAAGTATTTTATCAAAATTATTTTCCATCTAAGATAATAAAAGGGTTCTGTTTTTATCCCTATTATTACATGGATTTGATTATGTTGTGATGGAAATATTTTTATGAATTCCTTTATCTTATATGAATTGTTTTCTGATGTCATGTTGTTTAAGAATCCCATTTTTATTACATGGGTTATGCTATGATGTATGGTTTATGATTTTGTGGCACACATAAGAATGGTATCATTATGAGATGGGTGGGACCTATATCTCCTTCCAATGCATTGGGTAAAGATTTTATATCTCATGAGATAGACATGGCTGGAATGGTAGGTTATACCGGTTCAGTGAAACAAGACTGAAACGAGGGTTCCTTGATTCAGAAAGGGACTTTGTCCACTAAGATAGTTTTGGCAATGAGTCTTGACTAACAAGAAATGATTCTCTATGATTATGTGTGAATGACACAAAGTTTCATGTTTTTAGTTATGATTATTGTGATTACATTTCACTACCATGATTTATCCCATGTTATGAAATTATGCTCTCTTTTGCAGGTTATGATTTCGAAAATGTTATGTTCTTATGAATACGATGTGATTGATATTTCTTTTGTTTACCCTTACTGAGCATTTGAGCTCACCATTTTATGTTTTCTTCTCCCCAGGATATAAAGAAAGGTTTTAGGTAAAAAAAAGGAAGATCTTTATGGGAGATGTTGAAGATCTTTCACCACGATTAGAAGATTTTATTCCGAGTTTCCAAAGACACTAAACTATTAGGATCCTTGTGTGTGTGTTTTTGTTATGTACTAATTATTCCGCAAAAGTAATGTAAAGTCCATGTATGTCAGGCTTTGGGTCTTTACAGTTGGTATCAGAAGAAAGGTTTAGTCAACCTTTGGAAACTAGGATGCGAAAACGTTAGTGAGATCCCTAGAGATATTTCTAAGGTATGTCTAGGGATATCCCTAAGGTTAAGTATACGTATAGGTTATAGTACTAGAACTACGCTAACGATCATAGAATTAAAACTAAGATATTAAAGGTACTCCCCCTTTATTATGTTGTTTTCCCTAGCATGATTTTTGCCTCTCACACTATTCTTTTTGGGTTTTAGACGATGGCTGGAACCCGGAGGAACCGTGTTGATCAATGCAATGGACAATGCAATGATTGTACTCCTGAACAAACAAATGTTATGGGAGATGGAGTGCAAAATCTTATTGCTATACTTACACAAGCTATGAATCATTCTGGACTTCCAAATGAGCAGAGAAGGGAACAATATTCTATTGAGTCCTTCATGAGGCAACGTCCACCTTCTTTCAGTGGGTCTTCTGATCCACTTGTTGCTGAACAATGGATCAGTACCACTGAAAAGATATTTTCAGTTCTTCAATGTTCTGAACATGATAAAGTCATCTTAGCAGTATATCGTTTGGAAGGTGAAGCTGATCAATGGTGGAATCTTATCAAGAATACAAGGCAAAGAGATGAAATTGAGTCCATGGAATGGGACGAGTTCAAGAACTTATTTTTCAATAAGTACTTCCCTCGTATTCTTCGAACAAAGATGGAGAAGGAGTTTCTTGAACTAAAGCAAAAGGATGATGAATCTGTTGGTATATACGAAGCGAATTTTACAAGACTTGCAAGGTATGCATCTGTCATTATCATCCAACCTGAAAGTAAAGTTGATCGATTTTTCAGTGGCTTAAAACCAAGTCTTCGAAGGGAATTAGCTATAAGAGACTTCAGTAGCTATGAAGAAATTGTTCGTTGTGCTATCAAGGTAGAAATGGAAGTTGGTGTTACATATCCATCTCATGGTTTTGACAAGAAACGAAAGATGGAGTTCAAGGAGAAATCTCAGAATAATGGTGAAAAGAAGATGAATGTTTCCTTATGCACAAAGTGTGGAAAGAAGCATGGTGGAGATTGTCTTAAAGGGACTAGAAAATGTTTTAAGTGTGGAAAAGAAGGTCATCGAGCAGCTGAGTGTCGAAGTAATGGAAAAAAGGCTTTCTAATGATGTGAATAAAGCAAACACTGCAGAGAACGCACCACCAACACTTCAATGCTTCAAGTGCATGGAAATGGGGCATTATGCTAATAAATGCCCTAATCCAAGGGTTAGTGATGATCAACATGAGCAACCACTGAAGGCAAAGGACAAAGGGAAGTCACATGCGATCACTATTGGCGATGTTGAATATGACAACGATGTGGTGGAATGATTCAGTTTTTATGTAATGAGATTCCAAAATAATGTTGTATCATTGAGTATTACAATATTTATTGATGTGGTATTCAATGTGATTGAGATATTTTTTGGAAATAATATGATATGCGAGAAAATGAAATGTTTAATAGTATTCATGAGCTCATGATTGATATAAGGACTAAGTGATATCATGGTTTGAGTATATAGAATTTTGAGGATTTTGGTATGTGGAAAGTGTTAACTTTAAACTACATTCATGTTTTCACTAAGGTATTCAAGAGAATACATGATTAAGGACTTTGAATGTTTGGAATGTGACCAACAAGACATATCTTATGATATATGGGGATCAACGATGGTATTAAATCTCTGGTAATCGTTTTCACTATGTTATGAGAGTGGACTGCAGTATTATGGATAAGACTAAAGATTAGAATGGATTATGTTGTACATAAGTTAGTATTGTTTAAGGATAGAAGTTTTTTTTTGATGGGATGTTATAGTAATATAGTTTTAGAAAAAGGAAAACCTGCAGAATGGGCGACAGCCCATCGCGTCGGACAAGGCTATAGGAATCGAACCCACAACCGAAGTGCGACTGACCTTTATCGCCTACCACTGGCCTACAGGAAGTCCCTATTTAGTAGAAACTAGTTTTATTATATTAAGCAGTATGATATATAAAGTATAAGTCCATTTTAGGAACCATATATGATTAATCTCACATAAGATTGACTTATGTATATAAATTTTGCTAACCTTTTGAGACAGATGGAATGACCCGTCATTCTATCACATGATCTGCTAACACTTCACGAATAACAAATTCAACTTCATTTATTTAAGAGATGAAGTGGAAATTGTTAAAGGCACGAACAACAGTGAGGTTGTACCAACATAAAGTAAGTATTTATTCTAATTCAAATTCTTTAACTTTAGGGAAATGATCTTGAAAACCAAAAATGTTGTCCTAGTGATCTTATATCTGATGAATCAGATGGTACCTTAGATCGTCACAAATTTATGGCTTTGTGATTACTGGCTTTTCCATAGCCATGTTCTCTACCACTCTCCATCAGAACATGATGGTTAGATTTCTCTTCCATATCCATATTTTCACCTATGTGGAAACCCAGTGATTAGTTTATTTGGGTAACCGTTACGTTTCATACTTTTGTTTTTAAAGATTGGTTTTGATATTCCTTTTTACGGTGTGGGTTTCTATTAAAGAAACTTTCAAATAGTAAACCATTTATAACCCCAATGAATTTCGAGGGCGAAATTCATTTTAAGGGGGGTAGAATGTAACAGCCCAAGATTTTATGAAAAATATCTTTTTTTTTAATTTCACTAATGTCTTGTGTTGTACGCTTCACCAAAAGGAGCTTGAACAACACACATCCTTGACTTGCCTTGCATTACACGCAATCGCAACCTTCCTCGATAGCATGTGTAGTACGCAATACTGAGTTTCACGAAACAACGATATGCTATTAAAATATTATTAAAACAAGCCGTTACGAATAGTAATAACCACTTTTAAATTTTTAGAAATTTTAGCTCTCAAAATGGACTTCATTTTTGGACTCAGAATACCGAAATTAGCCTAGGGTAAAATTTTGGTATTTTTCTGAAAACTTTCAATTTTTGATGAATAGTGAAACCACTAAGTGGTAGGTTAAAAACTGAATTTTGCATAAAACTTAATTTTACCGCTTCTGTGAATGGAATTTCGAAAATCTGACAGACACGGTTGATATCAGTAAGTAAAATGTGGTTCAATGAGATAAAAATAATTTTTTTGGTGAATAGTAACTTTTTACTTTTTTACCGCGGTTAATAGTAAATAGGGTAACTCAGGGTAAATATGATATTAATAATACCCTAACACATGTCCGAATTATATTGGACAAGTGTAATTCGACCAAAAACAAACTTAGGAATAAAATATGACCATTTAGGCCCACTTGGGTTAGATTAGGACATTTATTATTAATTTATTTAAAGAAGGGTTAAAATAGTTAAAATCAAAGTTTAATAAGTAAATAATTTTTAATATGGGGTTATACATAAGATAAATTCGACTATAAATATTCATTATAAATATAAAAAGATTTCCTACATAATGATATTTTATTTATAATTTTTAGACTTTAAATAATTTAATTTATTTATGACACAATGATGATGCAGTAATTATCTTATTAATGCAATATTGACATAATTGATGTTATAAACACAAAAATAAATGTAATTTGAGACTTTTTATGAATTCCACTAATTTTCTAGGTTACTATGATATATTAGTGTTGATTTAATTAACTTGGTTCGAATATATAATTCTGTTATGACTTTCACAAAAATCATATATCAAATAGTGTCAAAATTGACACAAAATAGTTTTTAAATCAAATATTATATTATTAATTGTTATTTTATTCCTAAAAATCTATGGTTTGGCCAAATGACTTAGATAAGGATATATATATTATTACTAAACAATTTGGGGTTCGTTTGGCATGTTATAGTATGTGTATTAACCATATAGTGAAAGAAAACAAAAAGACACGATAAAAGTTAAATTATTTAACTTAGAGTTAAATCTAATTGATAAGGTTAAAATAATAACCTAAACTTGTCTAAATCTTATTTGTTGATAGTATTGCGACCCATACCCACTTTATCTTTGAAATAAGACCCTTTGGAACCATTATAAACCGATTTTGACATTAATATAAAATAATATTTTGAGGTATTCCTAAGGTGCCCCTCTCCTCCCTTATAAAAGGACACCTCCTCCCCCTCCTCCTCACACCAATTTGAGCACTCAAGATCGGCCAACCCCTGCCAAAATATCTTCTCCACTTCCATAGCAACATCCTAGAGGTTCGTTTCTTCCTCAAAGTCCAATTTTAGTGCCCTCAGAGGAAGTCTCAAAGAGGCGCTTCAAATAAGAGGTAATTACCGTTACCAATTCTTTCATCTTTATTTCTTCTTCCACTTCTTCTTCTTAGGTTGTTTCATTATGAAGTAATAACATCAGTATCAATCATATACTGATATGTTATTATAAGTATGAAAAAACCCTATTTCACCGTCTATCCATCCTACGGAAAAAGAAATCACAGCGCGTGCGTACGTACAGAATACCGTCTCCACGCCGTGGTGTAATCTATTTTCCACCACCACATTACATGGATGGGTATAATGGTGTAAAGAATAACTATACATAGTTATTACAACATCATATTGATTCTGATATATTGTATAATCCACTCCAATTCAATTAAATATTTATAGAAATGATATCATCGCTCGTGCGTACGTACGGACTACCGTCTCCACGACGCGATGAGATTCATTCTCCATGTTAACCATTTAAGAATGATTATAAAGTATATATAAGAAATAATAATGAAATATATGACATTATAAAGCTACTGGATTTATGTATATATATATATATATATATATATGTATGTATGTCATCTACTTACTTCCATTCAAGACAATAAGGAAAGGAAAACAACGTTCATGCGTACGTACGGACTACCGTCTCCATGAACGGTGTTTTTCATTTCATTTATCTATCTATTATATATATATATACTGAATATATATGATATATAAATCATATTTTATATTCTGGAAGTAAGTAAATCATGATATAAGTAATAATAATGTCAAGAACAACAAGTCAAAACACCTACGATAAATGAAACGATTTTACCCAAAACGCTTCTTTAACATGGAATTTACAAAAGAACGGGTAATATAATGTCATAAGTGAACCATATATGATATCATAACAATGAATATGATTCTTTAATAAGTCAATGACATTATTTAAATCATTATATAGGAGGTTCAGACACATACAAAGAAAATCGTACCTAAGGTAAGGGAAATATCACAATCTCATTTTTATCCGAGATTGTTTATTCGTAAGTATTTACTAGGGTGTATTTTATCATCCAAATCCATGTTTCATCAATATGTAATAATATTTTCATCCACCTACAATTGTTTAAATCCATTTTTACCCTTCGGCGAGTTTTTAGTAATATCTATGAAAGGAATCTTTTGTCATACGAGGTACTTTTTGACTTTTCCGACAAAAGTACGAAGAATGTTTTTTTAACTTATACGGCATGAATGGATTTTTAAAACATTATTTCCAAGAATCTTCCTTTACATGTTTTCAAGTTTATTTTTAATCAACTTCTTTTATTTTAAAGTCGTATGACATGTTATGAAAGGAAAAATGTTTTTTTGAATAAGAAAGGATATTTTCCTCAAGAATGGAGTTCAAGTATTTTATCAAAATTATTTTCCATCTAAGATAATAAAAGGGTTATGTTTTTATCCCTATTATTACATGGATTTGATTATGTTGTGATGGAAATATTTTTATGAATTCCTTTATCTTATATGAATTGTTTTCTGATGTCATGTTGTTTAAGAATCCCATTTTTATTACATGGGTTATGCTATGATGTATGGTTTATGATTTTGTGGCACACATAAGAATGGTATAATTATGAGATGGGTGGGACCTATATCTCCCTCCAATGCATTGGGTAAAGATTTTATATCTCATGAGATAGACATGGCTGGAATGGTAGGTTATACCGGTTCAGTGAAACAGGACTGAAACGAGGGTTACTCGATTCAGAAAGGGACTTTGTCTACTAAGATAGTCTTGGCAATGAGTCTTGACTAACAAGAAATGATTCTCTATGATTATGTGTGAATGCCACAAAGTTTCATGTTTTAAGTTATGATTATTGTGATTACATTTCACTACCATGATTTATCCCATGTTATGAAATTATGCACTCTTTTTCAGGTTATGATTTCCAAAATGTTATGTTCTTATGAATACGATGTGATTGATATTTCTTTTGTTTACCCTTGCTGAGCATTTGAGCTCACCCTTTTATGTTTTCTTCTCCCCAGGATATAAAGAAAGGTTTTAGGTAAAAAAAAGGAATATCTTTATGGGAGATGTTGAAGATCATTCACCACGATTATAAGATTTTATTCCGAGTTTCCAAAGACACTAAACTATTACAATCCTTGTGTGTGTGTTTTTGTTATGTACTAAGTATTCCGCAAAAGTAATGTAAAGTCCATTTAAGTCAGGCTTCGGGTCTTTACATTCTACTCCCTCAGTTCCCAATAACGGGAACATTAATTTTGAAGGTCTTCAACAGACACTTCCTCATGAAGGCTTGCTTCATGAAATTTCGGTCAATCTTGAAGTTTCTTCTTCAGATGAGAGCCACAGGAACCCTCTGTGTGGTCAGAAGACCAAGGACCAAGAGATTTCATCTTTTGTTGTAACCCATCATGACGGTCCTCCTCATGGTGATGAACTTCGCTGCGAAAGTCCTCTCCGCAGTAGTGATTCACGTTGTCTCGAAAATTTTTCAGAAGGCAATGTAGTGACGAGAAAGCCCTCCTATCTTGAGGCACTTGCAAATGTAAAACCAGTCATGTCTGATGCTTTACTATCGGTAGGTGAAACTCTTTCTCCATCAGAAGATAGCCTGGGGTTCGGGTTATTCTCCGAACCATCCCTGGGTCATTCATCTTCCAGCATGAATAGTGATATCTCTACCAATCTTGTTGAATCCGATGAAGCAACAAGGAAACACCAACTCTGGTCCAAACAGGTAGAAGAATCTTCATTTAATGATAAATAGGAAATGCTGAACACGAGGAAAAAACTGGCAAAAGGTGAAGTACCAGTCATGTTTTGGCCTTTGGCTGACTCCCAGTACGACATTCCAAAGATGTTGACGGATGATGGAATCCATGATATTCGTCTCAACATATGGAAAACTCTTTGTCAATTAAAGAAGAAGGTATTATCTTACGATGAATATGAAAATCATCTTAAGATAATTGAAGGGCTACAACGTCAGATTGATTTGGCATCTCTATCAGTCTCTCGGTATCCGAAGGCTGAAAAGAAACAGAGAACCCTTCAACGTTCATGCCTTGGCGCACTAAGAAAATTGCGTCAGTTAATTGCCAATGCTCCATCTGATGTTCATATCAGAGGATGGGGTGTTCACGGAGCACTACATTTCACAGTGCTTTCCGGTCAGAAAAGCCCGCTGAAAATGGTCTCATGCAATGTTATTGCCCATGGCCGGCCACAGTCAATGGGCTTTGTTCATAATAAAAAGCTTGCTCAAGAACAGGCTTCAACTAGTTCCTCTCAAAATCAAGTATATAGAGAACAAGTTGTTGAATTACTCCTAAATCAAGCAGGCGAGAATATTGCACAAGTCTCTCATCTGGAGCAAACACATCATCAAATAACAGAAGTTTCGGAAATCATCCAACGATCTGTTGAACCAGGTGATAAAAGTGGATATAGGTTAATGCATCCAGCTAATTTCTGAACTAAGATTCGCAAGATCAAGAGAGATTTTAAAAAGATCTCAGACATAGCATGTCAAGAGACACCCCAGCTTGCCAGACTGGGGTCTTCTCTAACCCAACCCTCAGATTCAACAAATGGGATTCGAGGAGTTGAGCGGAAGCAGCAGGAACATCCCCAGTCCACCGGACTGGGGACTTTTTCAAATCTTCAATCCCTCCCTCAGAGAAAGTCAGTATTCTCTCGATTAGGGAATAAGCCTCAAGAGGAACGAAGAGCCAAGCTATCAGGAGATTCTCTCCAAGTGACGGTTTTCCAAGAAGTTCCTAAGGGATCAAGTCAACGGAATGCCATGTCTCATCATGGACATAGAATTAGACAATATCACAGAAATGCTGATAGAAAGGATTCCATGCAATATGCATCCATTAATGTCATCAATGCCGTTGCTGCTGATTCACCAGATGAGGCTCAATCAGAGGGATCAGACGAAGAGGTTCCTGCTCAAGAAGTTGCGCACACAGACCTAAATAAAGAAGGTGTGCGCACACGTAATCAAAGGCTTACCCAAAATCTGGGTATTCCTTCAAGTAACCCACTTCCCCCTCTCCGAAAAGGATCCAGTAAGGGGAAAGGAAAGAATCAGGTTACTTCTCACCCTTCCTCTGAAGGAGGTCAATCGCTCTCATTAGAGTAAAGGTTTGCACAACAAGAGGAAGAAATGAAAGAATTAAGAAGGTTGAATGCAGAACTACTTCAGAGTAGTCTTCTTATTAAGAATGCTGAAGTCCGACAGCCGAAGGAATTTGTTGTAACTACTGAGATGGATCAAGAATATCATCCTTTATTAGTACACCCACAGAGGTCTAATCCTATGGGTCAAACGCAACAACAGTTGGCAACACTACCATCAGTTGCAGCACCAACCACCACGTCTGTCCAAGCTCCATTCATTGCACCTACCCAAAGCCAAGTTCAACCTGACATTTCTCAAAAGTTAATAACTACTATTGAGTCATTAACAGCTCGGTTAGAAACCATGGAAGGGAAACGGGCGCAAGTTCAACCTGAAAAGAAAGTTTACCCTGAATGGGTAGATTCAATTTCTCCTCCATCCAGTTTTGGAAACCCTGTTTTCCCTACTTTCAATGGATCAGGCGACCCTGAACAACATTTGACGCATTACATGTCTTGTTGTGATCCTATGATGGGAACTCCAGAGCAGCAAGAAGCAGTGAAACTCAGATGCTTCGTGCGAAGCTTGCAAGGACCAGCTTTTGTCTGGTATACAAGCTTGCAATCCCGGTCAGTCATCGGATGGGAGGATCTTTGTCAAAAATTCCTTCTTCAGTTTAGCTCAACTTTTCCAAAAACGACAGTTTTCGATCTTACAAACTGCAAGCAAAGGGAGAATGAAAGAGTCTCTGATTTCATTGCTTGTTGGAAGGGATTAACGTATTCCTTGAGTTTAGCACTCCCTCAGGAGGAATTGTTTCCAATCTGTGTGGCAAATCTACATGACGAATTACGCACGCCATTGATCCCTGTGAAATACACAGGAGGGTTTCGAGACCTAACTTCAATCGCTCAGCAGATTTAAGATTCCCTTATACAGGCTAAGGTTAAATCTCGTGTAATTCCATCAGCTCCAGGAAGAAGAATGGGTAAAGCAGAAACTGCTATAGTTATGCTTAAACAAGCACCTGTACCTATATCTACTTCAAAACCATCATCTTCTCGAAGGACTCCACCTCCTGAACGCCAACAACAAAGGCCGTTTCGTCCAAATGATCAAAGAGATCAACGACAAAAACAATTTGAGGATATGAAGAGTAAAACATACTCTTTCCGAAGTGAGCAAGTTCATGGTTACTTCATTTCAGCTCTGGAAAATAATTTGGTTCAATTACCAGTGCCGAAGAGGCCAAACAAGGAAGGAGATGAAGACCTTCCCAATTATTGTCCCTTTCATCAAATGTTGGGGCATCCCATCCAGGAGTGTTTTGTCTTTAAAGACCTCCTGCAAAAGATGGTCGACTTGGGACAAGTCAAATTGAAGGGTTCTTCAGCTCATGTAGCGTGTATTACCGCTACAGATCCAGAGGAAGGAGGCGAGTGGCAGGAAGTCAAAAGAAAAACTGCGAAAAAATATGATGATTGGATGGTCAGAAAGACAATCAATCGGACCCATTACATTTTGCGAACACAATTGAAGAAGCCAATTGTGTCTCCTACAAAAGCTGCAGTAAAGCCTCGATCAAAAGATAAATCCTCAAAAGGGCAGCGCAATTCAAAGAAGAAAGAGGAATCAGGAGAAGATGAGTATGTATCAAAGCCTAAATTGTCTTTGACTCTGGCAGATTTCATGCCATCTACTTCAAAGCCACGGGCACCATCCCATCAAACGGCACAGCCTAAACAGGCTAACCAGGTAGAGTCTTTATCAGACGAAGAGTTAATCTTTGGTTCTGTTAATATGATTAAATTAACAGATTCATATTCCAGTCTTGATGAGCCTGAATTCCCTGTATCAAATAAGGGAATCCGAAGAGGTTCTAGAGGTTCAGGATATAGGGGAAGACGTGGATCTTTCCAAAGCCACTACTCTAATTTTACCCCTGCCAGCACTGTATATGCAGCAGAAACTCGTGGTAGAGCCCTTCAGCGAGCTCAAAAAGAACAAGCAAGTTCTTCTGCCAATGGCCAACTCAGTTTTGGCACAGTTATTTTGGAAGACCGATTAAAGGTTCCATCTTCTTTATCTCAGCAAGTAAATGGATCTAATCAGTCTAATCTTCCAAAACCAAGGATGTTACCAACTTCAATACAAGATGCATCAGCTTCCAAAGCATCTGCTTCCAAGGTACCTGCTAAACCGCATATTCCTATTGGGAAACGCAGACCACTAGATCAAAATTATGATATATTGAAACACTTGGCCCAAGTACCAGCCAAGTTATCAATTTTGGATGCTTTTAATCTGTCAAAAGATCTTCGGGAAGCACTCATCGAAGCTTTGTCAAGTCCTCAGGAGTTTGAAGCTGAAATTGCTGCAGCTGAAATCTATCACATAGAGAATAATCCTGCAGAATTCCATGCAGTGATATCTTTTACTGATAAAGATGAAGATGATGTTGTGCATGGGCACATAAAACCTTTGTACTTATCTGGAAAAGTCAATGGTATAGATGTTCGAAGAGCTTTCATTGACAATGGTTCAGGAGTCAACCTCATGCCCATTCGTACACTTCGTCGATTGGGCCTCACGGAATCTGATTTATCTCCTTCTACCATGATGTTGCAAGGATATGATAAAAATGAACAAGAACCACTGGGAGAAGTTACACTCAGAACTCAGTTTGGAGATCTTTTTTCCAATTCGGATTTCAGGATTGTTGATCAGGACTCAGCTTTCAATATCTTGCTTGGAAGACCCTGGCTACATCAACATACAGCTATTCCTTCATCATACCATCAATGTCTCAAATACTGTTTCGATGGTCAAGTTGGAACATTGTATGGTGATAAGGCACCGTTCAAGACATGTGAGTCTCAATACATTGAGGCGGAATTTTATCACATGAAGGGAAGAGAAAAATCTACAATGAAAGAAATTACCAAAGTTAATGCTCCATATGGTTTGGAGAAAATTCCAATAAATCCATTTTCACATGTGAGTACAGATTATGTATTACCTATCATTCAAATTGACAAAATAGGCCCAAATCAAAATACTCTTATGGAAAGATCCATAATGTCAATTACGGCAATCGAGCCAGACAACATGGGAGAAATTGGTAACTTACCAAGCAGTGATGAAATCATAAGTGGTGACGTTTTCATTTCATCTGCTGAAATCCAACAAGTCTATACATCGCTAATCAGGCCAGAAGAAGTTATAGCAACACTAGAGGTGAATAATGATGTCGATTCTCAATCCATCATCCCCTCTTAATTTCCCAAAGAAGACCCTTTATCATCAATAGGGTCGGAAATGGAAGCTTCTTCTTCAAAATGTGAAAATTTTGACATCTCTTATGATCATGAGAATTTCGTTTTTTCATCTACTTTGCAAGTAGAAACGGAAGAAATAACACATGATGAAGAGGAAGAGGAAGATCTTAGAGATGCTCCTCCAGCATTTGAAGAGGGTATCTCTACCACTGTGGATGAACTCAGAGAAGTAAATATGGGTACATAGAAAGATCCACGCCCCACTTTAATTAGTGCGGCCATGACCCTTGAAGAGCAAGAGATGTATATTTCTTTTCTAAAGTAGAATAAAGATATTTTTGCTTGGAATTATACAGAAATGCCTGTGCTTGATCCTGATGTTTCTACTCATCATTTGGGTTTACCAAAAGAACATCGAGGTTTTAAACAAGCCGCGAGAAGAACACACCCAACCTATGCTTCCAAAATTGAAGCTGAAGTGGATAAGCTGATCAAAGCCAACTTCGTCAGAGAAGTTCAATATCCCAAGTGGTTGGCTAATATTTTCCCTGTAAAGAAGAAGAACAGACAAATTAGGGTTTGCATCGATTTCAGAGATCTTAATCGGTATTGTCCTAAAGCTGATTTCCCAGTTCCGATTGCAGAACTCTTAATTGATGCGACGGCTGGCTATGAAGTACTTTCTTTCATGGATGGATATTCTGGATATAATCAGATTCGAATGGCCCCAGAAGATGAGGAATATACAGCCTTCAGTGCTCCTCAAGGTGTGTTTTGTTACCGAGTGATGCCCTTTGGTTTAAAGAATGCAGGTGAAACATATCAACGCGCCATGCATCGTATCTTCAAATCTCATTTAGGGAAGTTTTTTGAATGCTATGTAGATGATTTGGTGGTTAAATCCAAACAACGTTCTAATCACTTGGCTGATTTGAAAGTCATATTCCACAAGCTTCGACAACATAATTTTAATATGAACCCCTTAAAATGTGCTTTTGGGGTAACCTCAGGAAAATTCCTCGGATTTGTTGTACGCCATCGCGGTATTGAAGTCGATCCTGAGAAGACCAAATAAGTCCTTGGTATGTCACCTCCTCAAAATTTGAAAGAATTAAGAGGACTTCAAGGACACTTAGCCAATATTTGGTGTTTCATCGCCAATTTGGCAGGCAAAAGTTTACCCTTTACCAAATTATTGAAGAAAGGAGTCACTTACCAGTGGAATGAAGAATGTCAAGAAGCATTTGATGTTCTCAAGAAATACCTCTTGAGTCCACCAGTACTCATGCCACCTGTTGAAGGTAGACCTCTTATCCTCTATGTGACAACTTTAGAGCGATCATTGGGTGTCTTTCTCGCTCAAAAGAATGATGCTGGGAATGAAAATAGTCTCTACTATCTCAGTATAACTATGCTTGAAGTAGAAACCCGGTATTCAAGTATTGAAAAGTGCTGCCTAGCATTAATCTTTGCAGTTCAGAAACTGAGACCCTACCTGCAACATCATGAGGTCCAATTGGTATCTCGTAATAATCCGCTCAAATTCATCCTTAGTCTTCCAATGCTTACAGGACGTCTGGAAAGGTGGGCGGTTATTCTACAGCAGTTCGACATTCAGTATGTGTCTCAAAAGAAAATTAAGGGCCAAGCTCTGGCTGATTTCCTGGCAGAACATCCTTCAGTGGAAGACACGTATTCAGATATCGAACTCCCTGATGAGGAAGTTTTCTCTATTCAAGAGAGTCCTCAAACATGGGAAATGTGTTTTGATGGTGCTTCTAGAAGTCCAATAGGGAAGAAAATGGAAAATCCTAAATTCAACAAAGTTGGTTTAGGAATTGTGCTCATTTCTCCAGATAAGGTAGTGTTACCTTATTCCTTTTTGTTGTGGGAAGGAGGTACCAATAATGAAGCTGAATACCAAGCTCTCATTACAGGCTTGGAATTAGCACTTCAAGCACAAGTGAATCACTTAAAGGTGAAAGGTGATTCAGACCTGGTAATCAAACAAGTCAATGGGGTTTATGCCATCATAAAATAAGAATTAATCCCTTTGTATGATTACGTTAGAGAGTTAATGTCGGAATTCCCTTCAGAACCGACATTTTCTTATGTACCAAGATCACAAAATGCTCAAGCTGATGCACTGGCTAATATAGCCACAACATTAGCAGATCCAAATCGGGAAGAGACAACCATCTGTATTGCTCACCGTCGTGCAATTTCACCTTATGTTCAAGTCAGAACAGAGGAAATTAATGAAATTAGTCCCATTCCTGAACCATATGGTCATACTACAGGATGGATGTCACCTATCAGGGAATACCTTCAAAATGGAACACTTCCACCTGATAGAGCCGAGAAAGAACAAATTCGGCAACGTGTGGTAAATTTTACTCTTTCTGATAGTCCAAACCACCTCGAGAAAATTCACTACAAACGTGGTTTTGATGGAGTTCTCTTCAGATGTATTGATGGTGAAGAGACAATGGCTGTCATAAAAGAAGTGCATGTAGGAGTCTGTGGTGCCCACCAGTCTGGACATAGACTGTCTGATCAAATTCGAAGGCTTGGATACTTTTGGCCTTCAATGATACAAGATTGTGTTAATTTCACAAAGAAGTGTCATTCATGCCAAGTATATGCCAACTTTATTCATCAACCTCCAGAGTTGCTTCATTCAGCTAAATAATCATGGCCATTTTCCACATGGGGAATGGATGTGTTGGGACCTTACCCTTCAGCTACGGCCAAGCAGTTTAAGTACATTCTTACTACTACTGATTTCTTTTCCAAATGGGCAGAGGCAGTACTTCTCAAAGAAGTCAGTTCTAAATGCATTGTTAGCTTCATCAAGTCTAACATCATTACTAGATTTGGTGTCCCTCATACCATATTGACGGACAACGGCACCAACTTCTGTTCTTCTAAGGTAAAGAAATTGTATCAAGAATACAACATTAAGTCCAACCATTCATCTCGATATCATGCAGCGGCTAATGGCCAGATAGAGGCCTTCAACAAGACTCTTTCAAATATACTGCAAAAGATGGTGGATAAAGATAAGAAGTCATGGCCTGATAAACTCTTTCATGCTTTATGGGCTTATCGGACTACCACTCGCAATGCAACGCGGTCAACTCCATATTCATTGGTATATGGAACAGAAGCATTCTTGCCAATTGAAGTTCAATTGCCCTCACTCAGAATAGCCATTTGTGATCAGTTATCTACAGATGAGCAATCCCAAAAGCGGTTGAATGAATTGGAACAGTTAGATGAGAAAAGATTGTGCACTTTACACCACTTGGAAATCTATCAGAATCGAATAGCACGAGCTTTTAACAAAAAAGTTCATATTCGTTAATTCATTCAGGGAGAATTGGTATTGGTTCTCAGAGCACCATTGATACCAGGAAAGAAGCCTCCCAAGCTTGAACCAAAATGGGAAGGACCTTATTCAATACATAAGGTCTACTCCAATGGAGCATATTCTCTAATCTCAATGGATGGAGAACACATCATGACTCCAACTAATGCCAGATTTCTGAGGAAGTATTTTGTATAAACACAAAATATTGTTCCCAGATCCAAAAACAATCACATTGGTTCATATTTTGTCCTACATGACACTAAACTGTATTATGTCCTATCTACTTGACGTTAAACTGTACAGAAGTTCCTATATTTTGTCCGAGATGACATTAAACTATATTTTTTCCGAGATGACATTAAACTATATTGTGTCCTAGCAACATGACATTAAACTGTATGGCACTTTCATCGTCCAACATGACGTTAAACTATAAAAAGTCCCCAGAACTGATATCCTCATATTGGTTCACCTTAGTCCTAGCTACATGACTTTAAACTGTACAGCACCAGTTCGTCCTTGCTATATGACGTTAAACTATACAACAATGGTCCAGTATGACTTTAAACTGCAACTTCGTCCCACACGACATTAAACTGTGAAAAATTTCCCTAAACCATCCAGCATGACCTTAAACTGCATCATCCCTGGTCCATGTATATGACCATAAACTATTTGCAAATCCTTTATGTCCAGCAAGACGTTAAACTGTGACGTCCTAACTACATGACGCTAAACTGTATAAAAGTCTCTCACGTCTGGAAAGACGTTAAAATATATAATCTCAAAAGTCCAGTATGACATTAAACTTCCCCATTCACGGTCCATGCATATGACCTTAAACTATTCGCACTTTTGTCCGACATGACGTTAAAATGGTACACTCTTCTGTCCTTACTGCATGACATTAAACTGCACAGTCCCCCTTTTGTCCAATATGACGTTAAACTGTATTGTCCCCATCGTCCTAACTACATGACGCTAAACTGTACAGAAAGTCCTTGATATGTTCTACATGACATTAAACTGTTATTTTGTCCCTGCTACATGACACTAAACTGTGCAGCACCAATAGTCCTAACTGCAAGACTTTAAACTGCATAGTCCCTTTTTTATGTCCTACATGACATTAAACTGTGCATCGTTAAGGTTGTTATTGCCTCTTGTTTCTCACACCGAGTATGAATCACGTGAGCTTAGAGCGAACATCAACCATAAAACTCCCTTTGGGCCACTAACCATGTATAAGTCCCAACAACATTTTTTATTTAGATCATTGTCCACAAGAACAACTTGATCATTAATTCATTCTTTAATTTAACTACACGGACTTTGATCCTTGCCCTCCAGGCTGGGTATGTAGGCAACCTCCCAGGGTTCAAGCCCAAAAAAAATCTCTTCACATCGGTTCACCACCATCTCATATGATGTTGATTCATGAAACCGCCCCTGGAATCAATATCTTTACATTGATTCACTTTTGTCCTTGTTATAGGACGTTAAACTATGCAACACTTTTTTCCGGTACGACAATTAAACTACAATATTCTTTGATTTCCTCATTTGAGAAGGAACCATTATTGACATTGATTTTTTAAATCATGTTTCATTTTCAAAAGACTACGTACATACATGGTAATGCCTAAACTTTTTATCTCAGGTTAAACCATCATTGCACTAAAGTCCCCTTTCACCCTTCACATGTACGAACCAAATTTGTATAAAGGGTAATCCTAGAACTACGTGGACTTGATTACCATCCTTATGGGATACGTAGGAACATTCGAGTATCCCTCGAATCCAGTCCCAAGTCTTTTGGGCCTAACCCCAAATTTCACTTTCAGTCCCTTGGCTGAAAAGTCCTCATGAAAACACACACTGTGTATTCATTATTATGGTCCGAATTCTATGACCCTAAACTAAGATCACTCATACTTTCGTCCTGCACGACGTTAAAACTGCATTTCAAGAACTACGTATGGCTTGATTCTCATTCTTATGAGATACGTAGTGAAGTCCAGGTTTTCAAGATCCATCCACAACATGATTATGGTTATCATTGACCTATGTATCTCTATATACATTGGACAATACCCATCTTTATGTGTTATAATCCTAACCTTAAATATTTTCAGATCTTCATAACCCTTTTTCATGACTTCTAATCACAAAAATGTCAAACTTCTGAGAATTCTTTTGCCTGACTATGCAGCACGTGCCCATAGGTGGCCTTGCATAAACAGTCCACATAAAAGACTTGTCAGCCGAAAGATACTATTTATTTGACCATGCAGCCAATGCCCATAGGTGGCCTTGCATATTTCAACCCCCTAACGGGTTTTGTTAAATAATGGTAACTTCATTCTTGGGAAGAATGCCTCTTTTGTCCTTATTTGTCTTAAATGACAGTATGTAGGGATCCACAAAAAAATAGCAATCCTTAACATATTTGTCCCATATCCTTTTTCATGATCTGAAAGTATTCAAGTCTATGGTTTATTCTTCTTCCCTACGTTTGGGTCAGACCTTCGTAGGAGTGATATTCATCCAGTTCTTCGATATTCTTGTTCGGAAATATCTTATCCATATTCAAGTACCTCTTTCCATACAACAAACTCTATACTTCAGAAAATTTGAATCTCCATAAACTTTCACTGGCTTTTAGCATTAGGAAAGTAAATTTCTGGGAGTTCTTTTGCCTGACTATGCAGCACGTGCCCATAGGTGGCCTTGCATAAACAGTCCACATAACAGACTTGTCAGCCAAAAGATGCTATTTATTTGACCATGCAGCCAATGCCCATAGGTGGCCCTGCATATTTCAACCCCCTAACGGGTTTTGTTAAATAATAGTAACTTCATTCTTCGAAACTACTTCTTCTAATGCCTTTTAGCTATTTTTCATATCATTCCTCAGATTCAAATATTCTTAAGCCATAGTTTACATTTTTTCTCTCATACTTGAGTATGGTAATATGTTTTCAGATAAATTGTCAAGGAATTGAATCAATTTTAATCTATTTTGGTCAAAGCTATTTCGACCTTAAACATTAGCCCCTTTATGTCTGGCATGCATGACTTTAAACTGCCCACAAAAGACAAAGGAACTTTGAATAAAAGTCAAGTTCCAGCTCACTAAATATAGATTTATGTGTAATTTAGGTAATATTGAGCAATTAAAAAGTTCAAAGTTTGTAGGATTATTTGTAATAATCCTAGTAAAAATAAAACTATGCTTACTAAGCCCATTGGCTTAAGTAAATTTGAAGCAGGTAGTGAAAAGAATGCAGGTACAAATGATTGAAGACAAAAGTATTTTTCATTGATACACAAGAGTTAGAAGTACATCCACAGACTGGAGTCTCTTCTCTTTTTCAAGAATTACAAGAGGCTTTCAACATAACACTTCATTTGATTTACGGCATCCCGAGCTTCATCAGCAACCACCTGGAATTCATTCACTCAACTGGATACAATAAGAGTAGCTGCGATACCAGCTCTTCTTGGAACAATTGTAAAAGGATGTTCTTGAGTGCGGTTTGAGAAAATTTTCTGCTGATCAAACAGTGACTCCGTTTCTGTCCAAGAGACTTGGAAGATGGATACATGGATTTGAGAATGGATCATTGGAAGTAAAGAGCCATTTGGAGAGAGTACTCTTTTCAGATATTGCTCTAATACCATGTTTGTCTTCTCTCCACTAACTGGTAGTGGAAAACATTTCAGCCCATGGGTTTGCTATTTTCATATCTGCAAGGAAATGACATGGAAGAAGAATTTGAAAGTTCACACCATTGTTGTTGCTCTTAATGCACAGCATAACCGAAATAGAGGAGTAGCAGTGCAGTTGCATCTCAGGTGTATAATTGTTTGCATTTGGAACATTGACTCCTTGCAGATGACCATGACCACACAAAGGCAGATGAATGCTCTGTGGAAAATTAGGATGATATTTCTTCAAGTACTTAGCCAAATCTGGGAGAGTGCTGTTGCAGATATCATAGTAATCATGGCCAATAATGTTCATCATGTCATCAATCCGCTTGCTAGCTAGTTCATCAGCCGTTCCAATTCCCTTAGGAACCATTGAATCTGCACAAATGTTGAACAAAATAAACTCTTAAATTGGTTTATTTTTCATAAAATTTGTGAAAGAATTCGGAAAAAATGGACAAGGCATTAAGTCGCGCATATCTAAACAATGGCGCGCAAGTATTTCGTGTGCCGCACTAGTTTTTGACGCGCAAGTATAAACCGCGCAAGTACGAATACCTTTATAGGAGCGCGACAGCGAGGGAACAGTGGAAAAGAGACTTGTACGACTTAGGTGACCTGCGCGGCGATAGCTCGAGATGGTATGAAGTCCAGAAATCAGGATACTTGTACGGAGGTGAGGCCGTGTATTTATAGGCCAGGAAGCCTATCTGTGCGCCGTACCCAGAGCGCTTAAGGCCTGCGCGACGCAAACTTGCGCGCCACTCTCTGTGCACTGAAGACTTGCAAGCCTCCCTTTTCCTTTGGTGGAATTCGATTTCCTCAGAGTCCGATCCTCTTTTCTCTCCAGATCCAACTCTGAGGGGGGACTTTTGTTGACGCTCCTTTCGTCACAGAATCTAAAGATCGGAAAAGGGAATATCCGAGCTCAAAGTGATTCATCCTTTGAAGAAAAACATAAAAAATCAACAAAGGAAGGAAGAAAGGATCAACAGAAACCTCACCGCGCAAGTTATCTAACTGTCGCGCAAGTGTACTTGCACAGCGACCTTGGTCACGCAAGTGACTTGCGCGACCTAAGTGGTAACCGCCTGGTAACTGCCCAGGGCCTTCTTTTGCCTATAAATAGACCCTGTGGGCCCCCCATTCGAGAGGATCTTTTTCCAGAAACTCGGATTGAAGCTCTCGGCGCCCAAGTCTCTTCTCAAAGCTTTCGGAACACTTCTAAGGTAATTTCTTACCTAGAACGAAAGATCTAAAGAGAAGAAGGAAGGCCTAAGTGTTGAAACTTATCAAACAATTGTGCGCCGATTTATTTCCTTCAATATAACTTGCGCGTCCATTTTCTGGAAGAACCTCAAGAGGATTCTAAAGGGTTTAAAAAAGAGTCGCTCAAATATTTCAATGCTGGTTGAAAATCGCGCAAGTACACCATGTGTCGCGCAGGTATACCTGCGCGACCAAAACTTGCGTGCCCATGGAAGACTTGCGCGCCTTTCAAGACTTGCGTGCCCTTACCTTTTTGGGTGCCCATCTTGCCCATTTTACCCCTCTTAAGCCATTACACCTTTCCTTTTCAAGATTCAGTCTTCAAGACATTCTTCAAAGCCATTTATGGCATGATTTCTTGATTTGTCTTCCTTATCTGAAAGGAATTCTGTGGAATATCTCTCAAAACCTAGTGATTTAAATATCCTTATGTCACTAAATATAGAGAGTTCATTCATTCAACCTCATCCTTTAAGATGAGAGAATCCTTAACTTGGGCATCCTCCTCAGGAGTAAGCCCCAATCATAATCCTTTAACTTGGGCATCCTCCTCAGGAGTAAGCCCCAATCATAATCCTTTAACTTGGGCATCCTTCTCAGGAGTAAGCCCCAATCATAATCCTTTAACTTGGGCATCCTCCTCAGGATTAAGCCCCAATTTCAAATATGGGAATCCTTCTTTAGGAGTAAGCCCCAAATTCTTAAAAGTTCCCAAACTTGGGCATCCTCCTCAGGAGTAAGCCCTAAACCTTAATCCCTAACCTGGGTCTCCTTTCCAGGAATAAGACTCAGTCATAATCTTGGGCATCCTTCTTAGGAGTAAGCCCCAAGTCCCCTAACCTGGGTCTCCCTTTTAGGAATAAGACTCAGTCATAACCTGGGCCTCCTTTTCTAGGAGTAAGTCCCAGTCATAATCTTGGGTTTCCTTTTCAGGAGTAAACCCCAAGCCCCCTTAAATTTCTCTTAACCATTCCTAATTTACCCTTGATTTGGGTTTCCTTTTCAGGAGTAAAACCCAATCATAAATCCCCTCCTAACTTGGGAATCCTCCTTAGGAGTAAGCCCCAAGATTAGAGTATTCAAATCTCCATAAAGCACATATACCTTTATGGACCCTGTTCCTGGATTTTCTCCCTAAAAGTGAATCCTAAACCTTCATCTATCTGGGCAGTCATACATACCTAAGCCCCAAACAATTTCTTATGATTGCATCTTTCATGGCACAATTGTCTAATTTTTACCAATACCTCTTGTTTCTCACACCGAGCATGACTCACGTGAGCTTAGAGTGTAAAAGTAATTATGAAATTCTTCTTTGAGCCATCAATCATAAACATCATACTACATTACTCGAACTACGTGGGTTCTGATTCCTTTTCCAAAACAAAGGATACGTAGGTAGCCCATTTATGGGTTCGATCCCAACTTTGAAATAATCCATGTCCTTCTGAATGACGATAAACTTCAAGTGCCCCACTGAGTGGCTTTAAAACCAGCCTGGTTATCATAATGACCAAGAGACTTTTATATAAATGTTTTGAAGGATACCATTGACCAAGAATCTCTAAATAAATATAGATGATTCTCTATTGATGAAGAACCTCGAATACATATAAAAGATTCTCTAAATTTCTTGCATATTTAATCATTGATTGTTAAAACTAAAGGAAAGCACATTTTATACTTGGTAATGTAATAAGGATTCACGAACATAACTTAAATCTATAAAGAGAGTCCCGGAGTAGACAATAATTCCCCTCAAAAAGGTGTGATGAGTCCGACCTCCCATCCTCTCGACCAATGCAAATTCCTAAGCCTCATCAGTCCACAAGCTAATGAGAGCCTACCTTTGGAAAGTGGGTCCAAACGGATGTGGAATCATTGGATGTTTCCGGTTCTACAAACAAACCCGCTAGAAACCGATCGGAACGTTTGAATCTCTCGTCTAGGAGGTCATCCCCGAAATCCGTGCGAAACAGTCACAGACACATAATTTTGTTGGAAATGTAAATAACACCTACCCGGAGTCTCAAATCTGATTTATGATGTCATGGTGAAGTCTGAAAAATCCTTTTTACCATAGGTTCAACATAATGTTGTCTGCACCAGATGTTTTTGATGGGGTAATTAAATAGTGGTTTAATTAATTAAATGATAATTTAATTAATTAATTAAAACCAAACCTAATTACCCCTCTTTCCCTCATGTTGGAGTGAAATAACGGGATAATGCATCTCTCCCTCTCAATATCACATATCCTACCTTGTTGATGAAGGAAACCACTATCAAATCATAGAATCTAGGTGCCATTGATCCTTGTTTTTGATGCATATCATCCTCAGGTCAAGAACCGAAGCTATTTGGGCACCATTCATCGACCAAGGATTTGGCGTTCTTCCATTTAAGTAGTCAGTTTTAATTTCTTGTTATGATCCAATTATTTTTATTGTATTAAGGTTATAGATCTCAATCATAATTATAAATGATCCATGATTGGTAGATCTATGGGTTTTGGGTTGAATCCCTATGAACCAGTTGTTTTTGAAGCTTATTCCTGATGGTAATTGCCGACCACATGTCATGTAGTCCATTGATACACATCATGCATGACTTTCTATTCAACGGAGATAATATTTTGGGATTCCACACAATGGATTGGGGTTACACGCTATGTAGTACCTCAATTGTTGTGGCTATGGGACATGGCTCAGAAAGCCGTGTGAAGACTACATGGTCTTACACTAAAGTACATGGACACGGGGTCCCATACATGGACACATGTTAAAATACATGGACCTGGGCTATTTGAATAGGGACCCACCATGTACCTTCTATAAATTTCATGTACCCATACACGGGTTAGAAACCATGTAATTCAATTACACGGCTAGGTGATCTAGCGGGCTCACAAGATGCGTTTGCTCTAGTGCATGTCGTGTACTACTAGGTTATCACTTTTTGATATTCAACCTTCCGTATCCCCTTCTCTAGAACTCAAATTTAATAATTTTAGTATCCTATATAGATTTTTTTATGTATATAATGCGATGTTGGCATCAGTTTTTTCCTACGAGATATGAGGTGGCAGAATGCTTGGGTAGCGGTGGAAAATACTGGCTAGTGATCCGGGTGAATCACTAGGTTGACTTTGGGGTTAATACCCTTTACCTAAACATTAAGATGTAGGCCTCCTAACTTTTCTTTCGTTACTACACAGTGATTGATAAGTTTGATTCTCCCTTTACTATTCTTTCCCAATTATGGAGATTAGTGTGGTTCTTAGAGAGAGAGGGACGTTGGGACTGGTACTCCCTTGTGGAACCAGGGCGATGGTTTCCCTACATCTTTTTTAGTAGAGATTAGATTCCTCACATCATGGGTATAGGTTCTTTAAACTTTGTATAGAAAATTGAGATGAGATATTTTTTGGAATAGATTTTGAATCATGAGGAAGAGGAGCGCTTTTCCCGCTGATATGCATCCCTGTGACATGAACTAAAACCGTGTGGGTGAGTGCGTGTCACCCAAGAAGATAATATGAAGGTGTGGTGAATGAGTTCCTTAGACATGGGAGTTTTGGGTAGACATGTGGGATGTTTGGAATTGGTGATAGACATCCAAAACTGTTGGTACTCCTTTAATGGTTTATGGAAGGGGTTCCCATATTGTTCATAAAGATGGATATTGCTCCCCAACTGTGTCATGGTTTGGGACCTCCATACTCATGGGAAGGTTGAGTAGGAACTCCCCTGTTGAACCAGGGTGTGGGACCTCTATATGTAGATTCGATACTGCCTTTCTGGACAAGGGTGGTATTCCTCCATATATGATGTATATAGAGAGTGGTTACTCCCCTTCCTTGTCAGGGCACATGTCCACAATCCTAGTATTCAGTACTGCCCTTTCGTTTCACGATGCATGTTCTCTATATGTGTGGTTATTGATGAGTCAGTACTCCACTATCCTCCTCGGGTGTGGGTCCTCTAGCCACTGGGTGGTACTATCCTACCAAGTTAGGGCATGGGTCATCACATAGTAGTACTACTATAAATATTCATGGGTTGGATCCTCTAGCCTGGGGTTGGTACTCCCCTGTCTTGTTTGGGTGCAGATCATCCAAAGTGAATGAGTTGTAGAGTCAGTAATCCCCTTTCCTACAAGGTTGCAGGTCCTCTAGTCACTGATTAGTACTATCCTACCATGTTAGGGTGAGTGTCCTTGCTTTTCTATGCCACAATCCTCTGTCATATCAGGGTTCAAGTCCATCATGAGTGGTACTCACCTTCGGGATTAGGGCCCAGGTCCTCACATTCAGAGTAGTCCTCCCCCGTCTGCGAGTAGCTGCAGGGATCAGGTCCACCATTGGAGTTGGCATTCCATTGGTTGTGTGACACATATACGAGGATCAGTCCCCTATATGTGATTTTAACAATACCTAGATAAGATTTAGTTCTCCATCGACGGATGGACGTTTGATCCACTCCTGATAGGAGCGATAGAGGTTTCATGATTTATATATGAGATAGTACTCCCTCAATTGCAAGGCATTGGCGAGGCATGGATACCACTATTTTCTCTCATAGAGAAGGTCCATGTGAAGCTTAGTGTAGTCCAGTACATCCTCAATGACATGGTAGTGGTGATGAGTGGCCATCTCATTTCCGTTTCTTTAGACTTGTGCATGGCGTAGGTTGGAGATGGATGAACCTCTGGTGATGGGCACTAGAGATGGACCATATAGGTTGTTCCTGATGGATTATGTTATGTCAGTAATACAATTCAGAATGTTATAGTTGTTCCTGATGGTCTGTATCTCTCGGATGGGTGACATCTTGGATGGAAGAGATCATGGAGTGTACACCCCTGGTTCTGTGTCTACCTTTAGAGCCTTGAATATAATCATATTGTTGTCTTCGAGGTCAGAACCTCATAAATCTTGGAGTCTGATACGAGTATATATAGGTGATGTTTCTTGGATCCCTTTAAGTGTTTTCAATTTCTAGGTTGAATCCCTTTGAGGACTGAGTATACTTACACTTTTTTTCCCATACGTTTCCCTTAGTTACTATCCTTCCAAGAGTGGTGAAGATGTAAGGTTATGCCGCATACATTCTGTGTTTATATTCTCATGGTTTGATATGAAATATATCGTACTATATGTATAAAATACTCAAAAAATATGTTCTCATTCTCACAGCATCTATCTCCTTGTTTTTGGATGAGTTTACATTCACTCTCTTGTTGGGTTGATCTTTGAAAAAGAGTTTTTCCTTAATCTCGAATTGGGGCTTCTTCTTTTGACTTAGATAACTAGTCATGTACAGTCGATGATTATTAGATATGGAGTTAATCTCTTGGTGGGGTTCCCTAGGCTAGGTCTAGTGGACTATTTACTTTCCATCACTCCCTATTCCTTTGGGTTTTGGGCCACCTATTGAGTATACTTATAATCACTCATGCACGAGATTTTCCCCCACATGTCTTGTGTCTTGTGCAGAACACAATCATTTTGATGGAGTCCATGTAGGACCTGAGGTAGGTGAATATTACTGAGATACACCGAATGGCATGTTACTGGAGTGGGGTCGAGGATCATTCATGAAGTTACCTTTGGTAGGGACCCCCTCCTTCTGAGCAGGTGTTGTTCTTTTGTAATTTTGTTTTGGTGGGTGCTTAATTTACCATTTTTTACTTCAGTTATTATGCTATACTATGGTTCAGTATGTATTTATTCTTGCATTTCAGTTTCTAAGTTTTATATCTCTGTACAGTTGCATTGAGGTGTTTTTGGGTGCGTGTGTGTAGGTACATCAGGAAAAGGCCTCCCTAAGTTTAGTTATTCCTTTGGCACTTGTCGCCAACCCCTGGCCTATGTGGCATGCTTGGGGTAGTTGCGGTTCGAGCCTAAGCATGGGTTATAATGTGAAATTTTTCTAGGTTAGAATCCTAATAGTGAGTTAATCAATATTTCCTTCAATATCATTTAAATAATACTATTGAAATTAATATATATTAATGATAATGGTCACTATATAATGATTATATAATAAATATTTATGATTTATATGATTCTTTTAAATCTAATAGACTATATTTTATAATGATCCAAAATAACCATTGCAGTGCATGTGTTTTCTATAACCGAATTACTTAATAAGGAATTTATACATTTAATAGAGAATTTCATTAAATAAAATTTGGGTCATTATAATTTATGTCACAAAAATTTGATAGTAATGTTCACTAGGGAGAGTGGGAACTATTGTCTAGTCGAGTGGGTTTGGATCGACAGAAGCTAGGAAAGGTTTCAAACATGATTATTAGCACTATATTAAATGATGGATGGGTGAATTAGGTAGTTTGAAATCATAAGATGGACACAATTATGGATTTTTTCCTAGGTTATTTCTTGGTATTTTCACTTGAGAGATTGATATAGATTTACACATCGTTCTCTTACAGGGAATTCAACATATTTATTTTCCAACATATAAGATGGATTCAGTAGTAATTCATTATCTGAAGAGTTGTATAGATTATTTAGAGGCTAATGGATTTATATTACCAAGTATATCTCCTTATGAATCTCATATAATCTTTCTAAGAAGGTTTATGATGATACATAGTTGTCTGTGGATTATTGATGACTAAATTAGGTGAGTATTGAGAACCGGTATACACTATCCCATACCTATGATCCTTTTTATCATCTCAGGGGTGATCGTATATTATCAAATATCAACTTAATTATAAGTTATCACTAGGTTATTGTCAGTCCCTTTATAAACAATTAATATCATTTTGAAGTATTTTTTGCCTCTATGAGTAGATAGTGATGTCGCTGAACTCTATTAATTCACTAATAGTGATTATGGGCATGATGAATAAAATTTCCTATCTATAACTATATTCCATCATAGTAGTTTTTATGGATTATATACACATGTCTTCATGATGAGTGAGGATCATGATCTAAACCTAGATAATATTTTGTGAACATGAAGATATGATTTGTACTATGGTATACTGTTGAATTGACATTTTTTGATCGACTATGTATACCTATTGGGGGATATCAAATTCAAATTAGTTGTATCTATTGAAATATATAAAGTGATTATTGTGGTTTTTTAGGAGTTTACTAAGAATAATTCTTATATTATAAACTTCTTGGGCTTTGCAGGAAACAACAAAATATATTTATTAGATGTTACCAATTTAGTAGCACCACTAATATGGTTGAACAAAATTTGTGAATAGGTTATTTAGTCAGAAGCATATTGGAATTTATTCCAATATTTGAAGAATAAATTTAACTCATCATTGATCCTAATATTTCTAGATTAATGAAGGTGATATGTTATATATTATGATGTGTAACGACCCCTCTTTTCAAAAATTTATGGATTTTTTTCAATATGAACCATTGGTTTAATCAAGGTAAATGTACATTTCAACCTAAGGAAGTTATGAGAAGTGTTTAGGGCTTGTTCAAAGCCTGAACATCAGGAAAATGGGCTAAATAACTGGATCACATGATTAGAGGATCTCGTGAATCCTAGGATGCAAGGTTAGTTTTATCCATGTGGGGTGAAACATAAGTGCAACAGAAGCCACAAATGATTTCAACAATTGTGAACCTCCAGGTGCATGGCTGTGTGACCTACCTGTATTTTTGGACATTTATATTTTTCACAGTCTGCACTCTTTTTGGGAAATTTTTTGCCTTAACTATGTAGGACAATTCCATAAATTTTTTTTACGCATAGTTTGTGAACAGTTTAGAAAAACGTTCAGCTAAACTATACACCCTTATTTTTAAGGCTGAAAATTCAAAAATTCACTCTCTAAAACTTATAAACCTTTTTATCCCTTCTTTATCCAGTGGTTGAAATGAGATTTCTCTTCACCTGTGTGCTCCCAAATCCCTCAAGTTATTCTTTGAGAAATATTTGTTGTCTGGTTTCTAAATCATTATCTATAGAATGTTTTGAATACTTAAAGGTAATATATACTATTCTCTTACATTCAATCATAGTTTATCATTGAATCCATCATGCTAGTAAGGTGCGATTTATTTTTCCATTTTTAGTTAAATGGACCATTTTGAAGTTTTATTCTAAACTACTTTGAATTTGAGGCTGATATTGAGTGGGAATTCATTTGCAGCCTTAAGGTAGGTGGAATTGTTGTTTTCCCCATGTGTTTTGATTCTTTTTAGCCATGCTATTATGTTGGAAAATGAAATTTTCAGAGTGTACCCTTTTATTTTAGTTTGCCATATCAAATTGATCATTTCACCTTGATATGTGCCTGTTGAACATTATTGAGGGATTTAGAAGATGATAACCTAATTTATGGAAAACCCTTGGGTTTTACACTTTATTTTTCCCTCTTTGGTAAACTTATTTAAATACCTAGAATGTATATTTAGCTTTTCACATACACATAAAATGAATTTGACCTTGATTTATAATTTTTAAATAGTATCCATGGAATCTATTAGGTGTTAATATCAACCTATACATGGAATTTCACATATAGAAAATTTCCTTAATGTTCATTTCAACTTCTAAATGACCTTTCAGCCTTATAAATGAACTTTCCATGCTCTAGATAATTTTATTAGTTTAATAAATAGGTTTAATTAGTCATGATTGTGGTTTCCCATAGATGAAATGACTTATTGAATGAGTTTGATTTATAAAGGATGGCCTATACATGTTTGTTTCATTTTACCTTAATTTATTTAAAATGGTTTAAGTGAAATGGATTATATGAAATGATTGATACATGGTGGGTTTCTTTCTCTTAAATAAATTTAATGATTGAAATGAAATGAACTATAAAGGTTGGAATGGAAACTCTGTCTATTGCATGATATATTAAATACTCCTTTTGAAATGTAATGATTTGTTTATAATTTAAATTTTCTATTTAGAGATATGATAGTTAATGACTCATGTCTTATATTATAAATTTTATACACCATGACATATGATATGATACGATGTAAAGGGTTCAGTCGAGAATGATGGTATCACACTCACTAACATCGAGTGTTGAGCATAACAGCTCACACCATAGACACTAGATAGACATTTAGATTTATGCTCCATATCCCTTGCTAGAGTATTGACATGATGACATAGTCACCATCTAAAGTGATGACCATGTAGTATCCCACTCATCATGGCATGTATACCATGAACCCTGTTTTTGACCTTATAGGCTCGCTGTAATGGTCAAGGAAGCCCAAGTTACTCCCTAGTCCATCCATCACATAGTATTCAAGTTATATGGCCACTAGAGTCTGCACTCCCTTGGTTCATATAGGAAGATTCAATATATAACTATACTATATATATATATATATTTATTATTAATATATATAGTCACTGCTTAGAAATTTATAGTCCAAGAGCAGAAGAACGAAGAGTTTTAAGGTGTCCTTTAAGAACCTTAGCATCCAAATTATTTATTTATTCATCATTTATTTATTATTAAATTATACGTGCAAAATATTTATTTATGATCACTTCTTGGATTATGTGTAGACACCGTTGGCAATGGCCTATCAAATTTAATTTCTCAGACCCCACTCAATATTCCTTTGGTACCAAAAAAGATTTTATGGCCACATGTATGAATAAGGGAATGGTTCATGCTACACCTTATTGATATGAGTTTCTTATAGTTAGATCTTTTGAGAAAAATACCGAGCATTCTATCAAGATACCAGTGGAGCCATTTTTTGTACTTTTTGATGTTTCTATATATGCTTATTATATATTCCATTTATATATTAGAATACCAAATATAAATGAATAAAAAACTACTTAGTGTCTTTTGAGATATTTATTCAGTTGATTAGTTATTATCTTTCACTGTGTATTTATAATTTCTATTTATATTATCTACTACCAATGTTTAATGTTATTGTTTCTATCGGATGTTCCATTCTCATAAGAAGGTGTAATCTCCCCAATGTACCACATTTACACCCTCACTGCTAATATATAGGCTCTGACAAATCGAGATGTGTGCTTGAAGACATGAGACCCATCGGCTTGGGGGAAAAGTTAAGTGGACCCCAGTTCAGGACATTACATAGTCGTATCAGAGCCTGATTTTTCATTTTTCTTACTATTTGGGTATTAGACATGATACTATAGGTTAATGGAATTTTGAATTGGCTTTTTTCCTAGACATATCTACCCCATGTATTGGAAAAAACCCAGATTACGTGGGCTGGAAAATTATTGTTATTGATTATTATAACAACCCATAAATTACATACATTGTTATTACTTCAAAATTGAAGCACACTTATTATAACAAATAACAAAACCATGAAAGGACCATATAGTTATAGTGTCTTTAGAAACTGGGAAACATAAACAACTGGTTCATAAATCATCTATGCTATATCCCTTTTATTTTATCATATCTAGAGACCTTTTTGGCATATATTACTTAATACCCTTCTTCCTTACATGGGGAAAAGAAAAAAATACAAAATGGTGAGCTCAAATTCTCAGTAAGGTAAACAAAGGAAATATAAATCATATCATATTCATAAGAACATAACATTTTGAAAATATTAACCGGTAAAAGAGATCATAATATCATAACATGGGATAAATCATGGCAGTGAAATGTAATCCCCATAATCAAAACAGAAAACATGAAAATTTGTGGCACACACACATAATCATAGAGAGTCATTTCTTAGTAGCCAAGACTCATTTCCAAGACTATCCTAGCGGACAAGGTCCATTTATGAACCGAGTTCACTCCCCATTTCAGTCCTGTATAACTGAACCAGATTAACCTACCGTTCTAGCCATGTATATCTCATGAGATATAAATCTTTACCCAATGAATTAGAGGGAGATATATGTCCCACCCATCACATAATGAAACCATTCTTATGTGTTCCAAAAAATCATAAATCATATCACAACCCATGTAATAAAAATAGGATTTAAAACATCATGCCATCATAACATAATCCATATAAGATAAAAGGAAATCATAAAAATAATTCCAACATAAAATAATCAAATCAATTTAATAATAGGGAAAGAAAAATAACCCTATATTATCTTATATGTAAAATAATTTTGATAAAACACTTGAACTCTATTCTTGAGGAAAATATCCTTTCTACTTCAAAAACAATTTTCCTTTCTTAATATGTCAAAAAAATTTAAACTAAAATAAGTTGATTAAAAATAAACTTGAAAACTTGTAAAGTAAGATTCATTGAAATAATGTTATATCAAATCATAAAAATCCATTCAGGCTGTATAAGTTAAAAAACATTCTTCTTGTACATTGGCCGGAAAAGTCAAAAAGTACCTCGTACTAAAAATGACAAAATATTCCTTTCATATATTTTACTAAAAACTCACAAATGGGTAAAATTGGATTTAAAAAATTGTATGAGGATAGAAATAATATTAAATATTGAGGAAACATGGATGTGGATGATAAATATTCCCCCAGTAAATTCTGAAGTATAAACAATCTCGGATAAAAATGAGATTGCGAGAGTTTCCCCTACCTTAGGTCTGATATGCTTCATATGTATCTGAAACTCCTGTATAATTATTTAAATAATGTCATTGATGTATTAAATAACCATATTCATTGTTATGATATCATATATGGTCATATTCTTATCTTCTTATTAGTAATATTTCATTGCTACTTGTTATTCGAGTGTTAATTGCTTTATGTTCTTATGCATGTTTTGTCGAATAAATTCTTATTATTCTTTTTAGTTTATAGATACATCATTTAAATAATGGTATTAGTATAATATATATCATATTTATTTATTAAAATCATTTATATAATCATTATTCAATGAAGATCATGTAGAACGAGTCCCATCACATCGTGGAGACGGTAGTCCGTACGTACGCACGAGCAATGATATCATTCCCATGTTTGTGGAATTGTATTAAAGTGAAAGATAGAATATATCAAAATTAGTATCATATAATAATAACCATATATAGTTATTCTTTACACCATTATACCTATCCATGTAAGGTGGTGTTGAAAAAATATATTACACCACAGCTTGGAGACGATATTCCGTACGTACACACGCAGAGTGATTTTATTTTTCGTAGGATGGATAGAATTTGGGGTTGTTTCATATTTATAAGAAAATATCAGTATATGAGTGATACTGATGTTATTACTTTATCATGAAATAACAGAATAATAATAAGTAGATGAAGAAATGAATTTGAAAGAATTGGTAAAGGATATTACCTCTTCTTTGATGTGCCTCTTCTAAAACTCTTCTTAGGGCACTAAAGTTGGTATTTGAAGATGACCAAAACCTCTATTATGATTCTAGGGATGTTTATAAGGGAAATGGGCAGGGTTTGGCTGATCTTGAAGGCTCAAAATTTTGTAAAGAGGAGAGGGAGGAGGTGCCCTTTTATAAGGGAGGAGAGGGACACCTTTGGAAAAACTTAAAATATTATTTTATAATAAAGTCATATTCGGTTTATAATAGCTTCAAATTGATTTATTTCGAAGATAAAGTGGGTATTGGTAGAAATCCTCTCAACCAATAGGTTTTCGAAAAGTTTAGGTTACTATTTAAACCATATCATTTAGATTTAACTCTAAGTTAAATAATTTAACTTTTACAGTGTCTTCTTGTTTTCTTACACGATACGGTTAATAAACTTACTATGACTAGTCAAAATAACCACAAGTGGTTAATTATTAATATATATAACATTATCTAAATAATTTGGCTGAATCTTATATTTTTAAAAATAAAATAACAATTAATAGTATAATATTTGTTTTAAAAACTATTTTATTTCAATTTTGACACTATTTGGTAATTGATTTCTTTGAAAATCATAAAAACATGATTAGTTCAATAAAGGTTAATTAAATTAATTATAACTTGTCATATTAACGTATAAAATTATTGTAATTCATAAAAAGTCTCAAATTACATTTATTTGGGTATTTATAATATCAATTATGTTAATATTTCATTAATAAGGTAATTACTGCAACATCATTGTGTCAAAAATAAATTAAATTATTTTATGTCTAAAAATTATAAATAAAATACCCTTATGTAGGAAATATTTTGATCTTTATAATTAATATTAATAGTCGAATTTATCTTATGTATAACCGTATATTAAAAATGTTTTACTTATTAAACATTGATTATAATTCTTTTAACTCTTCTTTGAATAAAATAATAATAAGTGTCCTAATCTAATCCAAGTGGACCTAAAGGGTATTATTTTATTCCTAAGGTTGTTTTTGTTCGAATTACACTTATCCAATAGAATTAGGACTTGTGTTAGGGTAATAATAATATCATTTTTACCCTTAATTACCCTATTTACTTTTAACCGTGGTAAATAAAAGTATAAAGATAATATTCACCAAAATTATTTTTATCTTATTGAACCAAATTTTACTCCTCGATATTAACTTTGTCTCTTGGATTTTCAAAATTCAACTCACAGAAGCGGTAAAATTAAGTTTTATGTACAATTGGAAATGCTTCTAGGAGGTGGGTAAAAGACAGTAAAAAGTTCAATAAAATTTATATGTATCTATATTATTATAAAATGACTCCAATGAATTAAATTTAACATATATAGGTATTATGTATCTATTTTGACCTAAAATATATTTAAATAAAATAAATTATTATTTAAATAAAAAGTCAGTTTAAACCAATAACTCGGTGTTTTCACTATTCATCAGAAATTGAAAGTTTTAAGAAAAATACAAAAAAAGTACCCTAGGATAATTTTGATATTGAGAATCCAAAAATGAAGTCCATTTTTAAAGATAAAATTTTGAAAATTCTGTTTTACTATTCATAAAAGCTAGTTTATATAATATTTTAATAACATATCGTTGTTTAGTGAAACTTGGTATTGCGTACAATGCATGCTATTGAGGAAGGTTGCTCCTGCGTGTAATGCAAGCAAAGAAAGTGTTGTGTGTAGTGAAAGATTCCTTTGGTTATTCATATAAAATAATACATTAAAACAAAATATTTCTCATAAAATCTAGGGTGTTACATTCTACCCCCTTGAAATGAATTCCACCCTCAAAATTCATAACTTTGTAACAAATAGATGAGGATACCTCTCCCTCATCATATCCTCAAGTTCTACTGTATATACTTATAATTGGTGGTTCCTCCATAAAACTTTCACCAAGTGAGTGGTCTTGTTCCGTCGGACCTTTTCACTACGATCCAGAATCTCTATTGGCTAATCTTCATAAGAAAGATCTTGCTCCAGTGGTACAACTTCTGAGCTGAGTACATGTGATGGATCAGGTATGTACATTCTTAGGAGAGATATATGGAATACATCATGAAATTGAGAGAGATTTGGTAGAAGTTCTAATCGGTAAGCTACCTTCCCAACACGATCCAATATTTCAAAAGGACCAATATACCTAGGGCTCAACATTCCTTTTTTTCCAAATCTCATTACTCTCTTCCAGGGAGATATCCGTAAGAACACTTTATCACCCACTTCAAACTCTAGGCCTTTTCTTCAGTTATCAGCATAACTTTTTTGTTGACTCTAAGAGGCTCTTATGTGTTGTTGAATAGATCTAACCTTTTCTGCCAACTCATCAACAAGATCAGGTCCAAATAGCTTTCTTTCCCCAACATTATCCCAGAAAGTTGGAGTTCTGCATTTCTTTCCATAGAGAACTTCATAAGGAGCCATATGGATAATGGAGTGAAAGTTATTATTATAAGAAAATTCCACCGAAGGTGGGTGTTTATCCCAACCACCTTTGAAATCCATAGAGAAATCTCTCAACATGTCTTCTAGAGTTTGAATTGTCCTCTCAGACTGACCGTCTGTATGAGGATGATAAGCAGTACTGAAACTCAACTCTGTATCTAGAGTATACTAAATACTTTTCCAAAACATTGAGGTAAACCTCAGATCCTGATCAGATATAATGGAAAGTGGAAATGCATGTAATCTTAACACTTCCTTCAAATATATCATGGAAAGCTGATCAAGAGGGAAATTTTCTCTAATAGCACTGATGTGTTCCGAATTCATAAGACGATCAACTATAACCCAGATAACATCATTGCATTTGGATGTTTTAGGAAGTCCAGTGACAAAGTCCATAGTGATGTTTTCCCATTTCGATTATGGTATGGGTAATGGTTGTAACATCCCCTTAGACTTCTGTCTCTCTGCATTAACTTGCCGACAAACCAAGCATTGAGAGACATATGCAACAAAATCTCTTTTCATTTCATCCCACCAGAAGTACTCTTTCAGGTCCCTATACATATTCATGCTTACAGGGTGAATAGAGAATGAAGAACTATGAGCTTCATCCAGTATTTCCTTATTTAATTCTGGGGAGGGAGGAACACAAACCCGATTCTTGAACATTATTATGTCATCATAATCAATGTGGAATTCAGGAAGATTTCTCACATTATTTTGTGACTCTACATCTTCTTTATGTGCCTCTTTAATCTTCACATGTATATATGGTTAAACATTCATTTGAGAAAGATAATATTTTCCCCTTCCATTATAATTCTAAGATCCATCCTTTGTAAATCCATAAAAATTGGATCTTTTGTGATCCTCATCATGGATAAGATAGCATGGTCTTGTCGACTTAATGCATCTGCCACCTTATTTGATTTCCTAGGGTGGTAATGAATTGAGCAGTCGTAATCCTTAATTAGCTCCAACCATCTTCTTTTGCACATATTCATCTCCTTTTGTGTGAAAATATACTTTAAAATTTTATGATCAGTATAAACATCACATCTTTCACCATAAAGATAATGCCTCCAAATCATTAAGGCAAAGATTACCGCAGCTAACTCCAAATAATGAGTTGGGTAATTTTGGTCATGTATTTTCAATTGTCGTGGGGCAAAAGATATCACCATATCATTTTGCATGAGAACACACACCAATCCATTCTTGGATGCATCACTGTAGATCACAAACCATTCTCCACTACAAGGCAGTGTGAGCACACGTGCACTGGATAATATTCTTTTTAACTCCTTGAAATTATCTTCACACTCCTCCATCCAATCAAACTTAACTCCTTTTCGAGTCAACCTAGTGAGTGGATTAGATAATCGTGAAAAATCTTTCACAAAACGTCGATAATATTTAGTCAAACCATGAAAACTTCGAATCTCAGTTACTGTTGTTGGTCTCGACCATCTTTCAATAACCTTTATTTTGGCTGGATCCATGGATATCCCCTCTTTTTGGATTATGTGGCCTAGAAATGAAACCTTTTGAAGCCAAAATTCAGACTTGGTAAATTTAGAATAAACCTTCTCCTTTATTAGGGTCTTTAATGAAATTTTCAAGTGATCTTCATGTTCTTCCTTGCTCTTTGAATAGTCAAGAATATCGTCTATAAAGACTACCACAAACTGATCAAGATAGTATTGAAAGACTCTACTCATTAGATCCATGAAGATAGCAGGGGAATTAGTAAGACCAAATGGCATCACTATAAATTTATTGTGTCCATACCTTGTATGAAAATCCATCTTAGGTATATCCTCCCTTTTTACCCCTAATTAATGATACAATGAACAATGATAAATCTTGGAAAAGTATTGAGCTTCACGTAGTTGGTCAAATAAGTCATCAATGCGTGGAATATGATATTTGTTCTTGATAGTGATCATGTTATGTTCTCGATAATCAATGTAGAGTCTCATTGATCCATATTTCTTCTTAAAAAACAGATCATGTTCTCCCTAAGGTGATTGACTAGGGCGTATGAATCCCTTATCAAGATTCTCTTGGATTTGATTCTTCAATTCCTGCAACTCAATTTGGGCCATTCTATAAGGTGTCTTTGAAATGGGAATAGCACCTGGTATGAGTTCTATTGAAAACTCAACATCACGATTTGGTGGAAGACCTGGAAATTCCTCTGGAAAGACATCAAAAAACTCCCATTAAATGGGCATATTCTTAATCATGAGTTTCTATCCAACCATTTGAGTGAAATAACCTTCATTTATTCAGATCAAGACCCATAAGATTGATGAAATTTACGCTGGAAGGTTGTATTCATCCTTGCATCGATAGATGATCGTTGATTGATTAGGAATATAAAATGTGACTTACCTTCTTTGGAAATCGATATGAGGTCCATATAAATAAATCCAATCCATTCCAAAAATCACATCAACTTCCACTATAGGAAGGATAATAAGATTTTCTGGAAGAACTTTCCCACAAAATTCAATTAGAGAAGAATTGTAAACTTTTGATGCGACTATGGTTCCATTAGGGGTTTTCACTGCTAAGTCCACATCTAAATGTTGAGGTAATACAATGATCCCCTTAGAAAATTCTTCATAAATAAAAGAGTTGGTGGATCCAGAGTCAATTAAAACATTTTCAACTTTAGAGTGGATGGAAAGTGTACATTTCACCACTTCGTTATCGTACTCCACATCGCTGATAGAAATTGCATGTGACTTTTCTTTGTCATTGGACTTAATTGTTTTTTGATGTCGATCATCACCAACAAACCTTAGATTAGGGAATTTATTAGAATAATGACCCATTTCCTTGCACTTGTAACATTAAAATGTAGAAGGTGCAATCTGTATAGCCTTTTCTTTGTTTCCATCACTAGAAATATTTTTTCCATTATTGCAACATTCAAAAGCCTGATGACATTCTTTTCCACATTTGAAATATTTACTTGTCCCTTTAAGATAATTCCATCAATGTTTTTTCCACACATTGAGCATAAGGGAAAACTCATCTTCTTTTTAGTGTGGTCTTTATATTTCTCTTTGAATTCCATTTTCTTCTTTTTATCAAACCCATATGACGGATGGGTTACCCCAATCTCCATCTCAACCTTGAGATCAAATCAAACGATTTCCTCATAGCTATTGAAGTCCCTTATGGATAACACCCTTCGAAGACTTGGTTTTAAGACACTAAAAAATCGATCGATCTTACTCTCAGGTTGGATAATAATTCCAGAAGCGTACCTTGAATGTCTTGTAAAATTTTCTTTGTAGGTACCAACAGACTCATCATCCTTTTTCTTTAGTTCAAGAAACTCCTTCTCTATCATTGTTTGAAGAATACGAGGGAAGTACTTATTGAAAAACAAGTTCTTGAACTCGTCCCATTCCATGGATTCAGTTTCATCTTGGGGCCTTGTATTCTTTATAATATTCCACAATTGATCTACTTCACCTTTCAAATGATATACTGCTATGATGACTTTATCATGTTCAGAACATCGTAAAACTGAAAATATATTTTCAGTGGTACTAATCTATTATTCATCCACTAATGGATTAATAGACCCAATGAATGAGGGTGGACGTTGCCTCATGAAGGATTCCACAAAATATTTCTCCTTCCTTTGCTCGTTTGGAAGTCCTGCATGATTCATAGCTTGGGAAAGTTGTGTGAGCGTGGCTACATGATTTTTCATTCCAGCTTCCTTAAAATTTGATTTCTTAGGGGGACAATCATCGCATTGCCCATTGCATTCTGCATTAACACAGTTCCTTTGGGTTCCAGCCATTGAATAAATCCAAGAAGAATAGTGTGAGAAACACTAATTATAACAGGAAAACAACATAATCAGTAATAAAATTTCACACTTTAGGTCTTATCATAGGTTACTCATGGCCATTTCTAAAACACTAAGATTGTGTTCTATGCTTAGACATATCCTTAGGGTTCTTACTAAGGCTTTCACATCGTAGTTTCCAAAGGATGACTATACCTCCCTCTAATGCCAAATATAATGACCCATACATTACATACATTGTTATTACGTCAAAATTGAAGAAAACTTATTACAACATATAACAAAACCATGAAAGGACCGTATAGGTATAGTGTCTTTAGAAACTGGGAAACATAAACAACTGGTTCATAAATCATCTACATTGTTTCCCTTTTATTTTATCATATCTAGAGTACTGTTTGGCATATCTTACTTAATACCCTTCTTCCAGACCTAGGGAAAAGAAAACATACAAAAGGCTGAGCTCAAATTCTCAGTAAGGGTAAAAAATGGAAATATCAATCATATCATATTCATAAGAACATAACATTTTTAAAATGTTAACTTGAAAAAGAGATCACAAAATCATTACATGGAATAAATAATGGTAGTGAAATGTAATCCCAATAATCATAACATAAAACATGAAACTTTTTATCATACACACATAATCATAGAGAATCATTTCTTAGTTGTCAAGACTCATTTCCAAGACTATCCTAGTGGACGAAGTCCATTTCTGAACCGAGTTCACTCATCGTTTCAGTCCTATATCACTGAACCAGATTAACCAACCATTCCAGCCATGTATATCTCATGAGATATAAATCTTTACCCAATGCATTGGAGGGAAATATTGGTCCCACCCATCTCATAATGAAACCATTCTTATGTGTGCCACAAAATCATAAATCCTAGCATAACCCAAGTAATAAAAATGGGAATCTTCAACATCATGCCATCATAACATAATCCATATAAGATAAAAGAACATCATAAAAATAATTCCATCATAACATAATCAAATAAATGTAAACATAGGGATATAAATAGAACCCTATATTATCTTAGATGTAAAATAATTTTGATAAAACACTTGAACTCCATTCTTGAGGAAGATATCCTTTATACTTCAAAAATATTTTTCCCTTATTAACATGTTAAACAGTTATAAACTGAAAGAAGTTGATTAAAAATAAACATGAGAATTTGTAAATGAAGCTTCCTGGAAATAATGTTCTATCAAATCCTAAAAATCCATTCATGCCGTATAAGTTAAAAAAACATTCTTCTCATGCATTGGCCGGAAAATTTAAATAGTATCTCGTACTAAAAAACGACAAAAGATTCCTTTCATATCTATTACTAAAAACTCACAAATGGGTAAAATTGGATTTATATAATTGTATGGAGAGAGAAATAATATTACATATTGAGGAAACATGGATCTGGATGATAAATATTCCCCAGTAAATTCTGAAGTATAAACAATGTCGGATAAAAATAAGATTGTGAGATTTTCCCTTACCTTAAGTCTGATATGCTTTGTATGTACCTGTATATCCTGTATAATGATTTAAATAATGTCCTTGATGTATTAAAGAATCATATTCATTGTTATGATATCATATATGGTCATATTCTTATCTTCTTATTAGTAATATTTCATTGTTACTTGATATTTGGGTGTTCATTGCTTTATGTTCTTATGCGTTTTTTGTCGAATAAATCATTATTATTATTTTTAGGTTATAGATAAATCATATAACGAATGGTATTAGTATAATATATATCATATTTATTCATTCAATTCATTTATATAATCATTATTCAATGAAGATCATGTAGAACGAGTCGCATCACATCGTGGAGACGGTAGGTCGTACATACGCTCGAGCGATGATATCATTCCCATGTTTGTGGAATTGTACTGAAGTGAAAGATAGAATATCTCAGAATTAGTATCATTTAATAATAAGAATATATAGTTATTATTTACACCATTATACCCATCCATTTAAGGTGGTGTTGGCAAAACAGATTACACCACAACGTGGAGACGATATTCCGTACGTACACACGCGCGATGATTTTGTTCTTTGTAGGATGGATAGAAGGTGAAATAGGTTTGCTTCATATTTATAATAAAATATCATTATATTAGTGATACTGATGTTATTACTTTATTTTGAATCAACAAAAGAAGAATAAGTAGAAGAAGAAATGAATTTGAAAGAATTGGTAAAGGATATTACCTCTTCTTTGACGCGCCTCTTCTAAACCTCCTCTTAGGGAACTAAAGTTGGTCTTTGAAGAAGGCCATAACCTATATTATGTTTCTAGGTATGTTGAGTAGGTAAATGGTCAGGGTTTGGCTGAGATTGAAGGCTCAAAATTGTGTAAAGAGGAGAGGGAGGAGGTCCCCTTTTATAAGGGAGGATAGGGGCACCATAGAAAAAATATAAAATATTATTTTATAATAAAGTCATATTCGGTTTATAATAGCTCCAAATTGATTTATTTAGAAGCTAAAGTGGGTATGGGTCTAAATCCTGTCATACAAAAGGTTTTAGACTAGTTTATGTTACTATTTTAACCTTATCATTTAGATTTAACTCTAAGTTAAATAATTCAACTTTTACCGTGTCTTCTGGTTTTCTTACACTATATGGTTAATAAACATTGTATAACAAGACAAACGAACCCCAAGTGGTTAATTATTAATATATATAACCTTATCTAAGTCATTTGGCCGAACCTTAGATTTTTATGAATAAAATAATAATGAATAATATAATATTTGTTCTAAAAACTATAATATGTCAATTTTGACACTATTTGGTAATTGATTTTTTTGAAAATAATAACAGCATTATTAGTTCAAGAAAAGTTAATTAAATCAATAATAACATGTCATATTAACCTATAAAATTAGTTTAATTCATAAAAAGTCTCAAATTACATTTATTTGGGTATTTATAATATCAATTATGTTAATATTTCAATAATAAGGTAATTACTGCATCATCATTGTGTCATATATAAATTAAATTATTTAATGTCTAAAAATTATAAATAAAATACCATTATGTAGGAAGTATTTTGATATTTATAATTAATATTTATAGTCGAATTTATCTTATGTATAACTTTATATTAAAAATGTTTTACTTATTAAACATTGATTTTAATTATTTTAACTCTTCTTTGAATAATATAATAATAAGTGTGCTAAACTAATCCAAGTGGACCTAAAGGGTAATATTTTATTCCTAAGTTTTTTTTTGTTCTATTACACTTATTCAATAGAAATAGGATACGTTTTAGGGTAATAATAATATCATTTTTACACTTAATTACCCTATTTACTTTTAACTGTGGTAAATAAAAGAAAAAAGATACTATTCAGCAAAAATTATTTTTATCTTATTGAACCAGATTTTACTCCTTGATATTAACCATGTCTCTCGGATTTTTGAACTTCAACTCACAAAAGTGGAAAAATTAAGTTTTATGTACAATTGAAAATGCTCCAAGGAGGTGGGTAAAAGATGGTAAAAAGTTTAATTAAATTTTTATGTATCTATATTATTTTAAAATGACTCCAATTAATTAAATTAAACATATATAGGTATTATGTATCTATTTTGACCTAAAATATAATTAAATAAAATATATTATTATTTAAATAAAATGTTGGTTTTAACCAATAACTCAAAGTTTTCACTATTAATCAAAAATTGAATGTTTTCAGAAAAAATACCAAAAATAAACTCTAGGATAATTTCGATATTGAGAGTCCAAAAATAAAGTCCATTTTGAAAGATTGAATTTTAAAAAGTGGGTATTATTATTCATAATGGCATGTTTATATAATATTCTAATAACATATCGTTGTTTAGTGAAACTCGGTATTGCGTACAACGCAAGCTATCGAGGAAGGTTGCTCTTGAGCGTAATGCAAGACAAGACAGTGTTGTGTGTAGTGAAAGATTACTTTGGTGATTCATATATCATAATACATAAGAAAAAAATATTTCTCATAAAATCTTAGGTGTTACAATTATGCCATTTATGGTCGATACGACTTCACCATTGGATGAAAAACATTAATTATTGTGTTATTATTGTTGGTATGATCGAAATGAGACTTATTTATTACGGGCCAATGAAATGAGGGTGTTTCATCAGTTCAAGAAATATAATAGGCATAATAAGACTAATATTCTATGAATTTTTTCAGGTCATGTTTATTTTCCGCATGCATTTTCTTGTGACATATTTTTAGTTCCCTGAACATGTATGTAATTATGCTAAAAAATCATGTCGGGATAAAAAACATTATTTATACTTAATGTTCCTTCGTGAACCAAATACTGTTTTCCTCAATAAATTAAAGCAAACACCATTGGTATTCAATTATGTCACGTTGATCCATGGACCATTGATCATATAGATTGGAACGTGTTGTAGTGTTGGTTAAGTGGATTCCATATTTTGGTTCATAAAGAGTATGTATACTTATGAATCGGTAAATGGTAATACTTATAATTCAACCATTTTAAAGGGATTTAAATATTTGAATAAGAAAAAATTAAAATGAATATAACATTCAATTTAGGGACATCCATCTCATATATATATGAAATAGAGTATTGGACCCTAACCTGGTCTTGGTAGTGGGAATTAGGGTATGTCTTATGTTCATATGGCCTATTATTGTCTTTTGATACCACAAAGTCTTGGATTTTGGAGCAAGTAGGGAGGCATAGTCATTTATATATGAAGTATTTATACCAAGACTTGTCTAATATAAGGAATTTTCTCAATTTTTAAATATATTCTGAGGTGTGTGTATGGAATTATAGCATCATGCCTGCACGATATCCTCTGGTCACATGCCGATAAGGTGGTGACGACCATGATCCTAAGGTGGTGGGCCTTCATCCACCATTGATTCATCCTATAGTTCCACCTATGTCACTTCTTCATGTACTTGATTTGGCTACTGTCACCCAGTTCTGAGAGGCCTTCCTTTGTGTGTGTTCAGTTGATGAATGGTGTTGTTTGACCTTCCCCGATTATGGAATATTTTTCTCATGAATATTAGTAGCGGCATAAAGAGTAGGAACATTAGTATAATTAAAGGTCAGAAGCTATATTACAACCAATTGATCAGGTTGAGGAGGTAGTTGCAGTAGATGCCATCAGACTTAAGATTCTTAGTGCCAGCTGAGTAGGCTTGTTCAGGGAAGTCAGGTAGTAACTCAAGGCCACGGTACATGCTAGTAACATTCATTCCATACTATACTGAAAGATAATTTTGTGAGAACATATACTATAATCGGTACTATTCTAGTGGCCACCATTTTAGAATCTTCTATATTTGACATAGGAACATATCACTCTTTCATATATGAGGAAAACATAGAGTGGCAGGGCCTCAAGATTGAGCACTATAATGGAATTATTGATTCTAACCACCCAATTAGGTATCAAATTAGAGGTATTTATCCATATTAAGGTCTTCCCATTAATATAGGGGGATTTATTTTCATGTATAATCTTGTCATCCTCGATATGATGGGATTTAATGTAATCATTAGGATGGACATGTTAGCTTTCTATTAAGACCATAATGACTGCTATCATTTGAGGGTGACATTTATATCACTATTCGGTGGTGGGTATGTTCATAAGGGATATTGGTATATTACTGAGACTAGAGTTGGACCCGAGCAGTAGAGGTTTAAAAAGTGATAACTCATATAAAGAGGAACTACCTCGACGACCAGGGGTTATATCCCACTATTCATACTCCTATATTAGAGAATTTGAGGGCTGTCTTTCATGAAAACTTCTATATTCTACCTCTGGTGTTATTGGTATATTTCACTTTTGATACATTACTAGGAGAAACACTAATGACCATACCTCCTTATAGGATGGTGCCTATGTAGATTTTGGAACTCAAGAAGTAGTTGGAGGATCTAGAGGATAAAGGATTTATAAGCCCCAACACATCTTCTTGGGGTTTACCCAACCATTTCTCCAAGAAGGTGGATGGTAACCATATTATATGTGTGTATTACCATTATTTAAACTAGATAAAAATAATTAATTGGTTTCAACTTTCAATAATAGATGAAGTATTTGATCAAATTATACGATAGATAGTGTTTTTAAAGATATATTTGTGGTCAGGTTATCATCGGGTGTAGGTAAGATCTTCATACATACCTCTAACAACATTAAAGAAATGGTATAGTCAATATGATTACCTATTTATGTCATTTGGACTAAAAAAACACTTACTATATTTATGGATCATATAAATCAACTTTTCCACCTATAAATGTAATCTTTCATGGTAGTATTTGTTAATTTTATCTTGGTGTATTCATGCTCTAAACATGACCGTTCCAACCATAATTAGGTCATGAAGAATACATTAAGAGAGAACCATCTCTATGATAAGCTTAATAAAATCAAATTTTGGATTGATAAAGTAAAATTCCTAGGTCACAATATACCAGAGTTAGGAATTTTAGTAGACCTAGAGAAAGTGAGAGTTGTAGTTTCCTAAGAACAAATGAATAATTTATTCTACATTTACAATTTCATAGGGCTAACCAGTTATTACAGACGCTTCATCCACAATTTATCACTTCTTGAAGAGTCACCTTTGGGCTTAAAAAATAATTGGTGAAATTTATATTCTCATAAGATTGTGATGCATCATTTGAGGAGTAGAAGTAAAATTTTACTTCAGTATCAATATTGATTCTTCCGGAGCAAGGGAAGAACTATATTATATACTGGGATGCATCTAGTATCCTTTATGGAGCTATTCTAGTATAGGAAATGTGATTAATCATTTATGGGTCTCATTAGTTGAGCCCCACAGGAAGAAATACCTGATGCATGAACTTGAGCTAAAAGTTTTTGTAACACCCCAAGATTTCATAGTGTGTTATTTTTCAAAATAATTCAATAACTTGCACTACACGCAACACCGAGTTAAAGCGCACCATGACTTACCAAAATAGTCGTTATGAATAGTAATACCTACCTTTTGAAATTTTATAAATTCTATCTCTCAAAATGGACTTCATTTTTGGATTCAGAATAACAAAATTAGACTAGGGTGAAATTTTGGTACTTTTTGGATAACATTAATATTTTGATGAATAGTGAAAATTACTAAATTTTAATTAAAAACAAATTTTTTAATCACAATAATTAATAGTGATAAATTATGAATTTGAGTCATTTTAAAGTATAATTAGAATATATTTTTACCATTTTATCCAATGGTGTTCATAAGAATTAATTTCACTTTGAAATTTGACCTAAACAATTGTCAATCTTTTGATATATATTGTTTCTTAAAAACACGTTATTTGTTGTGACAGTGGGAATTAATTATAAAATTAATTAATGCAACTTATATGTTTGGAATTTTTTAAAATAGACATCATTTTTGAATTCGGAATATCAATTATAGCTTAGGGTGAAATTTTGGCATTGTTATGAAAAACTTCAAATTTTGATGAATAGTGAAACTACTAAGTGGTAGTTAAAAAAAACTGAATTTTTCATAAAACATAATTTTACCTTTTCTGTGAATGGAATTTCGAAAATCCTAGAGACACGGTTAATATCAAGAAGTAAAATGTGGTTCAATGAGATGAAAACAATTTTTGGTGAATAGTAACTTTTTTACTTTCATTTACCACGGTTAAAAGTAAATAGGGTGATTAAGGGTAGAAATGATATTAATATTACCCTAACACATGTCCTAATTCTATTGGACAAGTGTATCGCGACCAAAAACAAACTTAGGAATAAAATATTATCATTTAGGTCCACTTGTATTAGATTAGGACATTTATTATTATTTAATTCAAAGAAGTGTTAAAAGAGTTAAAATCAAATTTTATTTACTAAAAAAATTTTAATATAGGTTTATACATAAGATAAATTCTATTGTAAATATTCATTAGAAATATAATAAGATTACCTACATAATTATATTTTATTTATAATTTTTAGACATTAAATAATTTAAATTATTAATTACACAATGATGATACAGTAATTACCATAATAGTGAAAAATTAAAATAATTGATATTATAAATACCCAAAAATATATAATTTGAGACTTTTAATGAATTAAACTAATTTTATAAGATAATATTACATATTATTATTGATATAAGTAACTTTTTTCGAAGTAATAATTCTGTTAGAAGTTTCACAAAAATCAACTATTGAATAGTGTCAAAATTGACATAAAAGAGTTTTTTAAAAAAATATTATATTATTAATTGATATTAAATTCATAAAAATCTAAGGTTCGGCCAAGATACTTATATCATGATATTTGTATCATTAATGTACCACTTGGGGGTCTCTTATATGTATATGATAAGTTTATTAACCATATAATATAAAAATACAAAGAGACATTGTAAAAGTGAAACTAATTAACTTATAGTTAATACTTAAAGATAAGGTTAATATAGTAACCCAAACCTGTCTAAATTCTATTGGTTGAATGTTTTTCCGACCTATCCCCACCTTAACCGTTTAATAATCAACTTTGGAGCCATTAGAAACCGAATTTGAATTTATTATAAATTAATATTTCTAGATTTTCCCAAGGTGCCCCTCACCCCTCTTATAAAAGGGCACTCCCCCTTCTCATTTCTTCACACCGTCAAAGCCTTTTGGTTAGGCCAAAATCTTCCCAAATACTCTCCCAACTTCCCTCAATACAACCTAGAGGCCTTAGTTTGTTCAGAAAGCCAACCTAAGGAGCCCTTTTGATCAAATCAAAAGGAAGAACCCGAAGAAGAGGTAATGATTTCACCACCCTTTTCCCAAGTTCCTTTCTTCTTCCACTTCGTCTTTCTTTGTTATTACCATTCTAAAATAATAACTCCAGTATCATATATATAATGTGATGTTATTATAAATATGGTACAACCATATTCAGTATTCTATCCAGCCTTTGAATAACATGTCACCATACGTGCGTACGTAAGGCTTACCGTCTCCACGTCATGGTGTAATTGTTATTCAATATATTATTATTTGGATGGGTATAATAATGATATGTAACTCATGTAAATCATAAATATAAAATGTTAATGATTCTTTATATATGATATATCATCCATTTATATATTATTTTAATATCAAAATAATGATATTTTCGCTCGTGCGTACGTACGGACTACCGTCTCCACGAACGCGATGAGATTCATTCTCCATCGTATCCATTCAAGTATAATTCTCATTTGATGATTAATAATAGTATCTAAGGACTTTATATCATTCTAGATATGATTAAGATACAAACTATCCATTACAAACATGGATTACGTAACAAAACATATAAAAGAAAACGAGTAAGTTAACACCCGAAACAACGATAATACTAAGATATTATTAACAAATAAACGTTAAAAGATCATATATGATATCATATTAATGTATATGATTCTTGTATAATTTAATAACAATTATTTCGCCATTATACAGAAGTTTAACCTAACCCAACCAAGGAAAAGTACATAGTAAGGGTTTATTTCACAATCTCTTCATTATCCGAGGTTGTTTATACGTAATTATCTACTGGGATCTCTTTATCATCCACATCCTTGTTCCTTAAAAATGTATTTAAAAACATATTTACTATTTAAAAGACAATGGGTTAAAGTAATTTATACCCTTATGTGTTTTGAAAGGAATCTTTCCATCGTTTTCCAAACAAGGCACTTTTATCCTTTTCGACAAATTTAGGGTAAGAATGTCTTTTTTATCTTATACGGTGGGTAGGGCTATTTACCGCCGTTATAAAATCGTCAAAGCTTCCCTTAGAAGCTTATAAGAATATTTTCAAAGTAAATGTTTTATTTTACAATTATGTGACTTTTAAATGATTTCAAAATGAATATTTTAAGAATTTGTGAAAGGTACTCTTTATCAAGATCATAATTTTAAATGTTTTAAAGATTTATATTTCTAAATCTTTTTAATTAATGTCCATGTTTTTAAAATGATTTTAAGGATTTATTTATATGGACACGAATGTTTTGAAATGATATTTCTTTTCAAAAGTTTCAAAGTGGTATGTGACACTTTTATTCAAAAATCTCTGTTAAATTACTTCCTTTATAAATGTGTGACTTTTCAATGATTTCGAGAAAAGATATATTTCTCTCAAATAGTTTTGATTTGCATCTATCCATTGATGGATTTTAAGCTTACATGAAGTTGATTTATTATTATACAAAACTGTTGTATTGTATTGAAGGTTTTGTGATATGTTTTACTGTGGATGTGTTATTTTTATACTATTCATGGTTTATGGAGAAAGTATTGACATTTCGTATGCTAGTTTTAATATGAATGTTTATGTTATGTTTAAAACTTTTCATATGGGAATGCATTGGACTTAGTAAGTGATTGGTGGAGCCCTCTATAGCTCCTCGATGCATCAGTAGGTCTTATGAGACCAACTAGTGTCTTGGAACAAGGCCTTGGAAAAAATCTTATTTGTAGTCTTGGCACGAGGCCTTGGCTATGTGGTTATGATAGTCTGGAATTATGCATTCCATCATTATGAAAGTGGTTATTGATATTGCATGTGATTATTCGATTAGTATAATATCCATGTGAATAGGTAAATGGCATTATTTCATTTTACTTTTTCCATACTATGTTAAAGTTCAAGTTTAAAAGGCTTTTGTTTTAGTTATACATTGCCTTAAATGTTTACGCTTATTTTTGAAAGTTTCCACTATATTGTTATCCTTACTGGGCATTTGAGCTCACCCCTTTTCTATGTTTTATTTCTCCCAGGATGTGAAGAAGTAAGTTATGAATGAACTGCAGTGATTTTATGTGGAGATATGAGTGTGGAATAAGGAGACTATGTTGTTGTAGTAGTTTTTCACTTTATGGTGTAATGTAAAACTTTATGAATATATCTAGTGTTTCTAAGGCTACTAAACCGATCAGTCTTTCGAGATTTGATCTTTCTTGTGACCATGCCAATGTTATGTAATAATGCACCATCTCTGGGTAACTGGGGTCGGGGTGTTACAGTTGTAGTAGATTACTTATGTTGTTCGAGACACTATCTACTTGGAGAGAGTTTTTTGGTATTCAAACATCACAAAATCATCAATTACGTCATTACCCAATAGGATATGAATCTCATAAATCGCTGGTGGGTTCAGTACCTACAATCATTTTATTTTGTGCAATCCAAAAATATTGGTAAGGGAAATGATATAGACGATTATATGAGTCTAAAGACTCAGAATCATGTAGTTCATGAGTCCAATAGTGAATGTAATCTTGTGGACTTATTCTATGAGATTCAAATTGAGGTTCAAGAGGATCATGGTCAGACTATCCAAAAAACCTTAGCAATGACATCTCATCTTTTTAATGGGTAAGAAGAAGATAGTTTTCTAATCCCAAAGAGATTTCCTATGGAAAAGTGTATTAGATGATACATCTTCTTGTTTGACTATGTATGGGGACGAAAACTTTCTATTCGATGGGTGTGTATAGGTCACAAAAATCATCAAAGAGGATCTAATGTGGGAATTCAATGCCTCATCATGGGCGGTTCACCCCGGTGTCACCAAGTTTCATTATGATCTACTGTTCTAGTATTGGTTCCCTATTATGAAATATGATATTTCATGATTCATCACTAGGAGTTACAGTTTTCTTTTGGTGAAGGGGAGATATCAGCAACTGGGATGAGTTTTATAGACTTTATCCATTCCTGAGTGGAAATGGGATGATGGTTTTATGGACTTTGTGAATAGGGTACACATATCACCTCATCGTAACGATACATTGATGGTTTTCATTGATTGTTTGAAAAAGCTAACACACTTATTATTTGTGTGTGATCCCTTCTCTATATTTGATATATGAATAATTCCCATCATGGAGGTTTTATGTCTTCATGGATGTCCACGGTGTATCATTTCAGATATAGATTCTTATTTTAAATCACTTTACTAGAAGGTGTTGCAGAAGGCCTTGGGTACACATGTGCTTCTAATCATTTCCTATCACCCACAAACTGATGGACTAATAGAGAATATTATTCAGTTTCTAGATTATATGTTGTGTTCCCATGTCCTTGCCTACAGATATTCTTAGGAGAAACATATTCCCCTTATTAATTTTTCTTATAATAATAGCTATCAGGCTACCATCGAGATGGATCCTTATTATGTATTATAAGGTAGGCCTATCCACTCACCTCTATGATGGCTATATGTAGGATATGTGTCTATTCATGGACCATTTCTTGTATATGAGACCATATATAAGGTCCAATATATTAAAAAGTGCATGATGAGAGGTCAATCCAGACATCAGTCATATTCCGATGGATGTTTGTCACCTCTTGTGTATAGGGTAGAAAAATAGATTTTCTTATGAGTCTCACCCATATTAGAGAATAAAATTGTTTGAAAGTAGGGTAATCTCTCACCGAGGTTCATTGGACCATTCAAGGTTGTCAAATTGACCAGAACAATGGATTACAGGTTAGCACTTCCTCAGAGATACCATACTATGCATGACTTATTTCGTATATCTCAGTTTTTCCAATACAATATAGACCCATCATGTTTTCTTCATCCTAATTAGGTTTATTAGGATGTAGATGATTCCTTCAAGGAGTACACTTTTTGTATTGTGGATTGGAATGTGAATACACTCTGAGGAAGGTAAGTTCTTTTGGTAGGGGTGATTTGGAAACATGGTAAAGTAGAGGATGATACCTAGGAACATGAACCTAATATATGACTTCAGTGGACATAAATCTTCCCAGATATCACTTATTTACCTTCATAAGGCCAAATTTGGGATGAGTTTATTTAAGGAGGAGTGGTTGTAAAGACCATTCATTTCATGAAGGGGTGAATTGTTTGTTTTTTTATTTATAACTTTTTTTTAATCGGTGAACACATGCATTCCAGCCTAATAATGTTATTAGGAGCATCGTGTGATTTTTCAAGGACCAATGTTCTAGAAAATGGGTTAAATAACTAGGCCACACATTCAGGGTGAAACAGAGGTTCTGCAGGAGCCATAGAGTTTTTTTGCAACCATAAAAAACCAAGCGCACCACCGTGTGAATTTTGGAACATGTCCCTGAAACCCAACTTCAATTATATACTGGGGGTTTTGCATGGGGTTTTCAGGGTTTGGGAAACTTTTCACCTTAACTATGTGGGACAAGTCCTTAAGTGGTGGATTAAAAATATTTTGTGCACAGTTTGAAAAAATATGTGTCTAAAATGTGCACCATTGTGTTTTATGGTGAAAAATAAAAACTTCCACCACTTAAACTTATAACACATTTTATTTTCTCCCTTCTTCCTCCAATGGATGAAATGATATTTCTCTTTACTCATTAGCTCCCAAATCTCTGAAGTTAGGCCTTGAGCTAACACCGTCGTCCGGTGTCCAAATCAAGATCTGGTAGAAGCATTAGACTCGTCAAGGTAAGAGCTACTAGAATATTATGTTCAATCATAGTTTTTCTTCGAATCCACTAAACTATTTTGGTGAAATCACTTTTTCCCTATTTTCTATGAGTTATACCTTTTATTATAATTCTTATATCATTATTCTAATATGAGGCCAATATCTAGTGAGGAGTCATCTACAACATTGATGTAGGTGGTCTCATCTTTTTACCCCTGAGTTTTGATGCATTGTATGAATGTCATTGTGTCGCATGCAAGATTTTACCAAGAATCTCATTCTATTTTGGTTCTTCATATAAAATTAATAATTTCACCTTGATACATTCCTATGAACCATGTTCAATGGTTTAGAGGATTCTCAACTCATTTATGGGCACCCATTGTGTGTTCTACATGTATTTTACTTGTTTGGTAAATTGATTTAATACACATAATTCCAAGTTATCATTCCTCATAAACATAAAATGGATTTGGCCTTGATGTATAATTATCAAAAGGAGTCCAAGGATCATTTTAGGTGTTTGGTCCAACCAATACTTGGAATTTACCATGTCGTCAATTGGATTAACGTTCATTTCATATTCTAAATGACATTTTAGCATTATAAATGAATGTTCCATGCTCTAAATAATTTGATGAGTTGAATACATGGGTTTACTTACTCATTATAGTGGTTTTTCTTAGTTGAATTCACTAAATAATGGATTGGATTTTTATTGAATGACATATTCATTTTGGTTTCCATTTTTCTAAAATTCATTAAAAGTGAAACAGATTATATGAAATTATTTTTATATAATGGGTTTCAATCCCTTAAATAAATTGAATGAATGAAATGTAATGAAATATATTGTGTCAGAAGGCCATTCCATCTATTTAATGTTATATTAAATGATCATTTTGAATTATAATTCTTAGTTTATAATTGAATTTGACTATTGAGAGACATGACAGGTAATGTCTCATGCGTTATATTATAAATGTGATAGGAATTGACATAGGTCATGATACAATGGTAAAGTTATATTCTATCATGAAAGTATCATGCTCACTAACATCAGGAGGATATCATGAAGTCTCACACCATTGACACTAGTTAGATGTTGGGCTTTACATTCCACATCCCTTACTTGAGTGTTGACATGATGTCACACTCCACATATGGAGTAATGAGAATGGTGTCTCCAACTCATTATTTTTTTTAGAGAGTTAACACATTATTTGATCATATATTCTCCATAAAGTAGTCATGAATTTCTGAGTTATGCCCCAGTCTAGGAAACACTTAGTATTTAATGAAAATGGACACTAGTGGTCGAATTCCCTTAGTTCATATAGGTGGATGAAATATATTACTATAATTTATATATATATTATTACTATATATATAGTCATTGATAATACCTTTCTCGACCATGAGACGATGCAGGAATAGATGTCACGTGTCCATTATGAACCTGGGCATCCTGGTTATTTATTTATTCATCATTGCTTTATTATTCAATTATACCTTCATGTGGTTTAGTTATGATTACTTCTTGGATTATGTACAACCGCCATATTTGGTGGCATGTTGATAATTTTATAACACAACCTTCTTGGGCTGTCTTTGGTACCTGAGAAGATTATATGACTTTTGATATGAATTAGGTAAAGGTTACTTTTACAGGATATTGATATGAATTGATTATAAATAGAGATTTGGAGTAGAGTATCGAGCATTCTCTCACGATTCTAGAGCTGTAGTTTTTTTAAAAATAAATAGTTTCTCTATATTATTTTTCCCTATTACATTTTGTATTATAATTCCATGAATACTTGTATCAATCAATTCTTAGTGGATTTTGATATATTTCTATAGTTTTTTAGTTATTTTCTTCTACTGTTTATTTATTATGTCAGTTTATATTATCTTCTCCAATTGGTGTATGTTATTTCTTATATCTTCTATTCCATTATGATAAGTGGGTATCATGTCCACACTATACCACCTTTTCACCCTCGCAGCTAGTATAAATCCTATCATGTGTGGGGAGGTGTTCTTGAGGCCATGTGACTCACTGTCATGGGGCACGATTTAAGTGGAAGCTAGATCGGGATGTTACATGATTCATTGGGTATAATTATAGCTGAAATTATAATATAGGGAGATCCATTCATGTTGTATGGTTCTCATCCACAAATTCCTCACAAAAATTGTTACCCTACACATGATCTCAAGTTTGTCGAGATAGTTTATGCCTATAAAAAATTGTGTAACAATCTCTTGGGAGAATTAATCATACTCTATAGAGACCAAAAAGTGTTAATTAAATCCTTTATCTATAGAACATAAAGAATAACATTGGTATTAGTTTGAGTAAATCCAGTATTTCAATAATGAGATGTCCAATACATCAGGGAAGGAAAATGTGGTTACTGATTCTACTGAAAGGAATACTTATCTTCATGTAGTTGATTAATCGAGTTGTGAATCATAAAGGATGAAAGAATTTTATAAAATTCTTCTTGTTTTCAAGGTGGACTAGTTTAGTGGCATTCTTGAATCCTAATGTGTAGCACTTTCAGTTTCGTGTCAGTTTAAGATAATGAAATTATTAGATCTGAAGTGTCTAGCCTTTAGAGAGAACATTTTAGGTAGGGTTACACCACCAAAAATTATTATAGGATACGATGATAATAAACCTATCCACCAGAATTTTTTAGTGCATACTGAAATTTAAGGCGATTATATTAGGAGATCTCATGAATCTATTATTGTAGTACACCCATGATAAATGGTGATATAAAATGATATTTTACACATGTATTTGTGGTGAAACATGATGATAGAGATTTTAGGGATCATTATACATTTCCAAACCAATTTCTAAGTTATGGTTAGGCACTATTAGTCCACTATTATTTTGCAGTATCATCCCATTCCAAAATGAATATAGGATTATATCGCCAAGGACTTCATGATGGGGTTAATAAGGATACCCCATGGGAAATATGTTGTATGGTTTATCATGGTTTACATAACAATGGATACCCATTTTCAATTGATCTAGGGAACCATTAAATTAAATGTATTGGGAAGGTTATATGTTCATGTTGTTGTATGGATAGACAAGATTCATTAAAGAATCATTTATGGTAGATTTTTATGACTAAAATCATGATTCTAGAAGGGGTTATATATATCAATGGGAACATGGGTGGATTTTAGTATAGCCTACCACCAATAGATTTATGAGTTGTCTGAGAGGAATATTTTAATATAAGAGGACACATTAAGGGAAAGTGTTGTAGATTTTTGTGGCTCCTAGTTGAACCATTTGGAACATTTTGAATAGTCTAGTAAAAAACTATTACCATGATATGATTCCAATATAATATTATGATACATTAAAAGGAAGTAAATTTTATTGACCATTTTTTCTGTAGGTAGGTGAGGCTATGATGGTTGGTTAGAGTCTCTTTTTTATAGATGATAGAGCATGCCCAAATGATTTAGAAGAGAATATATAGTATTACAAGTAGGAAAAATTATTTTTTTGATCGTCTTCATCAACCTCTTGAGATTTATAAATGTGATGAGGTATTTTTTCATGTCACCTTGATAAAGAAATCTGAATTTTTAGAGGTATGGAATGTAGGAAACTTGGTATATGGGGCCATTTTAGATTATGAATATGATCGTCCTTGTGGAATACCAATGATCTCTTTTACATATATTCTATAGTAACCTAAGAATTACATATATGAATATTAAATATTATTATATTAATATTAATTACATATCAATATGGTCAATGAAAGTTAAGTAATTATTTAGTGTGTTTCAAAAAATCGGTACATTAGAAACCTATAAATAATATATCAATACTATGTCCCTCTATATTCTTCAAAAATATAATTGTTCTTAGACACATAATACATAAATCATTTCATCATATATTTGTGAAAAGGAATCATAATAAAGGGTCATCATATAGGCTGAGTATCGATATATATGGGATATATAAGTGATCATTTATGCATAACATGAGCATATGGAATGATAATATTAGAATAAAATTTGACAAACATACCAAGTAATTCATAGATAATTTTAATGAGGCATAGAATAAGTATTTTTAGTTCATAAGACAAGAATCATAATGTAATATAATAATACGATACATTATATAATAACATTGGCATAATATCCTTGAATAAAAGGGTGTTATAAAATATGGTGTAGTATTATTCATAAAAATATTATATCATGGCTACACACCATGATATTCATCACATCTTAGGCTTGGCATAAAAATCATTATGCCTAATTTGGGCTTTTTATGACCTCATGTATACCCTAGTTTGGCTTAGAATATCTTACCCTTTACCCTTTTAGATCATGAAATTTTAATATTTACACAAATTAATTGGAGGGTTGTAACAGATTCATCCATTATATAATCATAATACATTTATTAATATTCTATAAGATCATGAAATCATTTATCATATCATCATAGTATAAAACATGGAACCTAAAACATGTTTCATTAAGATTTCATAATCATAATCAAAAACCATATGGAGAAATAATATGTATAGATTCATGGGATCATATACTTTGTAAAAAATAAGTAACATCAAAGTATGTTTTCAATGATAAAGAATTCCTTTTAAATATTGATAGAATATTTCTTGAAAAAATTATGAAATTAATTTTCGATTATATTATTCAAAATAAAATAAATAATTATTATTTCGAAAAATAAATTTCTTCGAAATAAACCATGGAATATTGTAAAGGAAACTGGAAAACAATTTTCAGGATAATAGGAAAATATGTTTCAATGGTGTGTGTTAAAAAAATATTCCATTCACACCATCCATAATAAGTATCTCATTTGGAAAATGATAATATGATACTGTTATTTTTTATATAGAAGTTCTTCATTATATAATTATAATAAAATTAATAAAATTATTTAAAAAAATAATTGGACATGTCAGAATAGATTCTAATCTGAATATAAAAACAGTATTGATTTTCCTTTAAAAACATTTATTCATGAATTTGAGTACATTGAGAAAGGGGGATGTAATAAAAAACATATAAAAACTAAAAATAAGTTTATTACAATAAATTAAATGATATATATAAAAGATAGATCATATAATTTCAACATTATAAATATATCTATAAACTATCCCCATAAAAAGTGAGACTGTAACAAAAATCCCTCACCTCAATTTCAAATGTCATTATAAGAACTTTATCCTTATGTAAAATATATTTATATTGAAAATAAATAAATACTAGATAAATTTACATGCTTATAATATCTTATAACATATGTATATATATACACCATATTTCAACAATAATTTATTAAAGAAAATTTATTAAAATCATCGCTTCTTGGTTTTAACTGTTTCATTTTTTTTATATGTTTCAGTTTGGAAGATCTAGTCCTTATTCATTAATAATATTTGCATAAAATATAGAATAAAAAACATGATATAGATAACACAAAAATAATTTAATACTTTTCTATAAATATATATAAAAAAATTGAGGTGGAAAATGAAGTACACTTCTCATGGTGTTGGTACTCTATACATATTCATGAACACTATGCTGAGTAGGACACCCTATAATCACAGAACATAATGTTTCAATAGTCATAAACTCATAAAATCAAAGGAATATCAATTATATTATGAGAAAAATAATTTATGATAACTATAAAAACTATATAAACATATAATAAACTACAATTATGATAAGTATCTAAACATGTTATAGCCATAGGATTTTTATCAAGGCTTTAAGATAATGCTCATCCATGAGAATTCTTTTCATGAGCCATGCTAACACAAATATAACTGAACTAATTGATCTTGATCATCATGTATCACTATATAAATAACTTGTTGGAAATCTTAAGATCTTGAATCCAAGATATTATACCACACCATGGGACATTGTGGGATACCACAAACCCTACTAGAATAAAACTCAAAGTAGAAGATGGTATGAATGAAACCTACTAATTTAACCTTTTAGATAGGGAATCATTACCATATGTATGATGGTCATGTTGATAACACAAACTTTACATAGGGTTAATGGAGTAATGAAAGATGATCACAAACTAGTTCACATAGAGGGACACCAAAAAACTCTATTTGAGACTCATCCCATATAGGGAATCATAATCCTATTATAAAGATGTAATGCCTCAATCTACCCTCATTGTGATATACCAAGAAAATGAAGCCAAATAAACCTAGAGTATACTGAAGAGTTGGCGGTCATGAACCATCATTAGATAATGTAAATGGTATTAACTTTATGTACATGTCTTGTCTCTTCTACCCCAATCCATGTTATCTCTCATAGTCCCACATGACATGTAATTATCCAAATACACTCTTTGTTCAATCAATAACATGATTTGTATTGGTTGGGTCGGTTCTTGGTGTGTGTCTAGTCTATGTTGGGATATTTTAGTCATTATCATGTACTTCTTGTCATGTTCATGTACACAAGGTCATGTACATATACTGTGGAAGTTTCTGAGTACTATTCCATGCTACTGTGCTCTGACATCATCCATGTATATGGATATACCTATGTTATGTAGCCATTTACAAGTCCCAAAAAAAGCATTTGTTCTATGACTATTGACGCTTATATGGTTTTCTCTGTGACCATGTACCCCAATGGTACACACCAAGCTAGAAACAACGAGTCACATGGATTGTGACATGTAACACCCCTGGATTCTAGTAAGTAACCCTTTATGTATTCTTTTTTATGTATATAAAGAATATGGATGACTTTTGGGATATTTTCATAGAATTTTTAATGTCTTTTTGTCTTTTTTAAAGGTTCATAGTTGGTTCATGGTCAGTGAAACTGTGCAACTCTTATAGGAAACTGTGCACAATGAGACATGGGCTAATGGGTTAGTGCAAGGTTTGTAAAAACCACACATACACCCAGTAGAAACCACGAAATGTTGGAAATTGAGATTTAACATGGTTGGAAGATGTTTTTTATAACCATGTGATCAAAATGTGTGGGTTGTTCCTTAATATAGATCCCAATACACTATTAGCATACATGTTTCATAATTGTTGGACAAACCATGCATGGTTTAAAATCAAGATCCAAACAAAAAACGGAATCTAGGTAGTATTCATGCTATAAACCATTATTTTTTCCCTAAAATGGACCTATCTCAAAATTTTCTCCTCCCAAATTAATTATAGGCTTCTCAGAAAAGTATGGAGGCGATATAAAGGCTTCTCTTGGTGTGTTGATTCCAGATTCCCATCGTATGTCTTCATTTTTTGTAGTTTTTCATTGTTTTCATTTGATCTACTTCTCTTTATCTCTCAATGTATTAGATTTACATCCTCTATGGATAAATATAATATAGTTGATGAAAAATATTTTTAGATTTGGATTTTTTATTTTAGTGTAAGGGATCTTTGGAGGGGTTTTTACATTTAAACAAATTTTGTCGCACTTTTGTGTCGTTCTTCATTGTCTTCATAATTACACATGTATGTGGCCTCACACACTACTATTATATTTAGAATGTGAAGGATTATATTTATATTGATTATTTTAGTTGACTTTTATTTCAAAAAATGTTTTTCAAGGCATAGTAGAATCCCTCTTAATTGATGTCTTGTGAATTTTGGTAAAATTTTCGAATTGTGGAAAGTGGATGGGAATAGTCCTTTGTTCTCTTGATTTTAATATATCGATTTTAAAATTTGGAATTATTCTATATTTGGAAAATGTTTTAATTGAGATGATTAATTATAAGGAATTTTTTATTTAAATGCATCAAATTTTATTATTTGAATGGATTTTGATAAATTATGGTTTTATTAAAATAATTGAAATGGTTGATTTGGAATTGGTTTTTGGCATAATGGCTGTGTTTGTTGCTTTTCATTCTAGATGGATAACAGTAAGAAGTATCCCCCATAATTACTGATATGGATAAGGTTATGGTCTTTACCATGTTAAAATGGTTCATTATGTTCTAGATTAGTGAAAGGATGACTCACCACTTGTGAGTATAGGTAGCTCCTAGTTTCCTACATGGTTGGATATATAGATTTTTGGAATGGAATGGATTATTACAAAATGAAACTTATTATATTGTTTTAAAGTATAGTTTGGTTTTTTTCCTTGAAAAAATGTATTTTTTTCCTAAAAATGATATATAAATTGTTTTACATTCTTATGTAAACTGTTTTGAATTGATTTATGAATACTTTTCTGACATGTTCAATCCTAGTGTCCTGAGTAGGGAAGTAATTGGGGAAAATCTATTGAGTTTCACTACTCACCCCTTCTTTGACAGTTTGGTGAATTTACATGTGTTTTTTATTGATACATGGGAAAATGTGAAGTATTACACAATTATAGTGGTACTTCATGATACATGGGATATTTGTGGATTTGGAGCATTGAACATGTTTGGATATTTAGAGGTTTTCATTGGTGTCATTGAGTTTTTTCATTCACTATGTAATTAGATATTGTAGTCCTTCACTACTCTACATGGTTTTAGTTTTATTTTCATAAAAATGGTTATTTCGTGTTGTTTTGAGTTGTTTTTCATTGTTATCACCCATCATGTTGTGTTTTATTTGGTTATGGAATGCTTGTTTGGTTATTTTATTTTATATAGGAAAGTTGTCCCCCATAAATTAGAGAATACCTCATCATTTATTTCCAGAGTTTTGTATCATGGAAATGTCTCTTAAGTCCATTCAATGTCCATATATGTTGTCAATCCAACGAGTAATGGAGATATGTCACATGTGGTATCTATCTTGGTCCTTCTAATTATCTTCTGAAACAAGTGGTCTACAGTTCTATAAATCTTGTATTTGAAAGTAATTCTGGTATATTCTTTGTGCCAGATTGTTATAATGGAGTAGAATTATAAGGAGTTGAAATGTAGAGCATAAAAATATTTAGATTACATTTTATGCAAAAATTCATGTTACCATGGTGTTGGGTAAATAATTTTTTGGGATACACTTATTGGATTTGTAATCTAATTGTCATGGGTTTATCCAATGAGATGATCATGACATGCATTATAGAAAGGACTTCAAAAAAAGAGTGCATATTTCATTTTGAGTAATTATTTATGATTTGGTGCAAATGTGTTGTTTTCTGAAAATGTGGAATTTTTTTCAGATCAAAATTTTTGGAAAAGATCATTATTGTAGTATTTTAAAAATTGTATGATTTTAAATAGAATGGTTAAATTATCATAAATGGTTGAATGTGGAAAATATTTAATTTTACAATTCCATTTTTGACAATATTATGTGGTAAATTTTGAATTTTTTTAAACCTTTAGTTGCTAGAGAGTGAGACTCAAGAATTTTTTTTATTTCTAAACAATGTTTCCTGATATGCATCATAGAAACCAACCATAAGAAGCTGTTGATAATGTTGTTTTACCTGAACCACAGTTGAACCAATAGCTCATTTATAGTATAGTCCAACATTTTCATTCTATAGATACAAATAATATTAGGGAAGATCCCTAGAAGGCGGATCATTATATTTCGTTCTAGAAGCATAATCCACAAATATTTTGTGGTGATTCAAATCCAGATAATGTTGAGGTGTGGCTAAGTATGATGAATTGAATCTTTGATTTTCTTGGTACACTATGAGATAAATATCTAGCTGGTGATGTATCTGTGAGAGGTTCTCTCACACCAGTGGTGTTATTTAGCAGTTCAGGATAAATCAAACCAAGGCCTACCATGGGAGGATTTTGAAGACATGATCAACAAATAATTCTATCCCCATACATTAAAAATTTTAAGAATATTATACTCCTTCAAATTGAAAAAAGAGATCCTATCAGTGATAGAGTATGTGGATAGATTTTTGAATTTGGGCCTCCATGCATCCGAAGTTGATGCTAGTAAATCCTTCAAGGAACACATCATTGAATTGGGTTTTAGGAAAGAGATTCACTTGAATTTTTACATCCTCTATATAACAGATAATACAGATATGGTCAATAGAGTGATAGCAGTTGAAAGGGGAATCTCAGGAGCTCTGGCTGGAGGGAGTATGTTGATACCTATTTGAAATGGTTAGAACTATAATTATAGAAGAAAAACAAAGATGGATACCTATTTCCAGGGTGGGGGTATGGCTTAGAATCAAACGATTGGATCAGTGGATCTTTTGTCAAATACTTAGTGAAAAACTGAATGTTTCTAATGTGGTTCATTTGAAATCATGAAGAAACATTGTATGGAAGCACCTACAACATGCCTCAAATATAACCAAAGGGGAACCTTTAATGTTATTGTCATAGTGCTCTACGGTCAACTTTTTGTGTAACTTTTTGTGGGTCACAAATGTCATATTTGTTGAAGGGATGAGGGCATCAGAATACCTCTCATCAGTATAACATATCTAGCCATAGTGATTCCAAAAATACCATGACTCCTGATCAAGGGACATCTCAACTGGGAAACAAGGAACAAAGTGTCACAAAAAAATAGTTATATTGATCAAAGTGGGTTATTATGGATGATTGGTATGAACCATCAATAGTGTTAGGTATGATTATATTTAATTCTACCCTCATGCATGCTCTTTTTGATACAAGTGCATCACATTCTTTTATTTCATCTGGCATTGTTGATTTTCTAGTTTTAAATATTGATATGATTATTTCTATGTTAAAACATAAAAATACACTAGTTCAAAGTGATATTTGAGACGTTTTGTGTATATCATGTTAAATAACTGTTGATGGAGCTGAGTCAATATGTGATTTCTCAGTGATCAAAATAGATGCCTTTTACATAATCATAGGTATAGATTGGCTAACTATGTTCAAGGATCACATCGATTGTTATACCAGAACTATCAGTTTCATGACTGAAGATGGAATCAAACATCTCTTTCTAGGATAATGGAATGTAAAGGTTTCTATAATGTATTTTTTCACCATTAATGTGAATTATCTCATAATAGTTGGAATATTTTACAATTTAATTGATGTAATATATCAAGAATATGAGTTTCCTAGCAAGTGTGGAGCATTTTCATGATGTTTTTCACAATAATCTCTCTAGATTTCCACATGTTAGGAAAGTGGAGTTTATTATTTATCTCATTTACGGTACTAGTCCAACATCCATTTTATCTTGAGATATAGCAAAAATAGAATTAAGATAATTGAAAGTGCAGTTGGAAGATCTTGAAAGAATAGGTTTCATCCTGCCTAATATTTATCTAAGGGAAGCACTAGTCTTTTTTATCAAAAATGCAAATGAAACTCTTATTTTGTGTGTTTATTATCATAATATTAACTAAGATATGATAAATAAAATGTTTCCAGTTCCATTAATTGTTGATTTGATTGATCAATTGATGAGATATTGGTTGTTATCTCAGATTAATTTATGCTCAGGATATCACCAATAACAAGTTCAGAAGGAGGATATTCCAGAGGCAACTTTCAAAAGTTGATATGGCCATTTTTAATATGTTTTTATGCCTTCCAGTATTAAAAATTTACCAGGGATAATTATGGAATTATTGAATGGTATATTTTATATGTACCCTGATTCATTTGTGGGGGTGTTTGTAGATGAAATATTGGTGTATTCAAGGACAATGTTGAGCATAAACAATAGTTGGTGATAGTGTTTGGAATCTTAAGGTGTCATCGATTGTTTGAGAAAATATCAAAGAGTAATTTTTTTGAAATAAGAGGTACACTTTATTGGACATGTATTTTCTTAAAGATGTGTTTTTGTGGATCCAGAAAAGATAGATGCTGTTATCTCATGGAATCCTCCAATGAATGATATTTACATACGAAGTTTCCTTGGTCTATCTAGTCAATAATGATGTTTTTTTTGATGATTTTTCATTATTAGATTCTCCTAGGATAGGTTTTAAAAATAAAATTCTTCCATTCCAATGGAACGAGTAATTCCAGAAATCTTTTCAAGAGATCAATGATCACCTTAAATCCACACCAATCATTATTTTTTTGGGAAAAAAGTTAAGGGTACATGGTGTACTGTGATTTTTCTTTATCAGGGTTGTCATGTGGTCTCGTGAAATAAGATCATGTTGTTGTTTAAGGATCAAGGTATTTATGGTTTCTTCATAAAAACTACCCAACACACGATTTGGAGTTAGAAGTTATAGCCAATTCATTGAATACATAATGTCATTATCTCTATTGTGATAAATTTACTATGTTTACGGACCATGTGATCTTGAATCATATTTTCTCGTAGAGGGAGTTGAACATAATACAATGATCTTGGATCGAGGATCTAAAAATTTTCAACTTTGACTTAATATATACATTTGGAAAAGACAATTTGGTGGTAGATAAATTACGAAAAAATTCATATGCTCAAATAGGAAAAGAAGATTCAGATGAGTGGATGTCGATTTCAATACTAGAGGACATGGACTTAGAATGTGAATAAAAAGATCATGTTGTGGTTTTCTTCCAAGTTTTGTTTGATCCTGGTCTGGTAAAGGAGGTTAAAGGAGAATAAAATTTCAATTTAGAATATGTTTCTATGATGTCAAAACTCAATGGTTTAGATGCTATTGAAGAATAGATGTTAGATGGGATTTCAATTTTTTGGTTCAGAAAAATATGGTTGTATATATGGATTGTCAAGAAAAAATTCTTCATGCTTACCACCATTCAATATGGGTTTTTCATCCTAAAATATAGAATATCTATAAGGCATTGAAATAATGGTTTTCAGAATCCATTATTAATAGTATGGTGGTTGATTTTGATTCGAGATTCTTAACTTGTTAGTATGTTATGGTATAACATTAGTGACTAGGAAGTATGTAACAGTATATACCTATACCTATTTCTATATAGTAGATGATAGCTATGGATTTTTTAACAAGTATCCCTAGAACAATTTGGAAACACGATGGAATATGGGTGATAGTTCATCAACTCACAAAGTTGGCAAATTTCATTCATATTCATGAATATTATTCGGAGTAGACATGTCCCAAATATATATCCAAGAAGTGGTAAACATCCATGGAGTACACATTTCTATAATATCATAGATAGATCTGTGGATTGCATCTTGTTTCTAGAAATCCTTATATAAATCCCTTGGAACTATGTTGACCCTGAGTATAGTGTATCGCCCTCAGATGGATGGACAACCCAAAAGAACGATACAATATTTGGAAGACATGTTTTGACATTTTTAATGGATTTTTGTGCCTTGTGGGAAGAGAATGTTCTATTAGTGGAGTTCTCATATGAAAATAGTTATCAGGATTCGATACATTTGGATCATTTTAAATAATTGTATGGGTGTCCTTTTCTTTCTCCATATTGTTGTGTGGAAATAAGTAAGAGTTAAATGGATGGTCTGATCCATGTCCAAGAGACAATGGAGAAAATTTATGTGATTTGGAAATAGATGGAGGAAAAAAAGAGTTTTCAGAAATCATATGTAGATCATCATTGACAACCATTTTTATCCACAATGAGTGATAATTTGTTCTATAGGATTTATCCAAGACATTGATATCATCATTTTGGGACTTTGAGATACTTGAACATGTTGGTGATGTGGTATATCATTCAATATTTTCCCCATAGTTCAGTATAGTGCGTAATGGGTTTAATGTATCTTAGTTGAAAAAGAATTAACCTAATCCTGAACATATGATTTTATGTGATAAAATTGATTTAGATTTGGATGCTTCATTGGTGCACATGCTAGCGTGGATTGTGGGTAGGCAAGATACATTGTTCTATGGAAAAAGATTCAGTCATGTGTGGGTTTTCTGGAAACATGGTTGGATCTCGGAAGATAATTGGGAATGAGGGAATGAAATGAAAGAGTAGTTTCTATAACATATTCATAGAAATATCTGTTTTCTACTTCCCATGGAAGGAAATGTCCATGGTTTGGAGAATGTAAAACACCATATATCTAGTAAGTAACCATTTCTTTATGATGTTTAAGTATTTAAAAAATATGGATGAATTTTGGGTAGTTTTGGGGGATTTTATAATGTTTTTGGTTCTTTTATAAAGATGATCTGTTGGTGAACATTTAAGGAAAATTTTGAAACTATTCAAGAAACCAAGAACAATACGGCAGAGGCAAATGGGTTAGTGTAAGGTTAGGCACATGGTGTGTCCAAGCCATGTGGGCACCGGGTAGAAACTGTGCAATATCATATAGTGAGAATTTTCTTGACTGATGCATTGTTTGTCTAATAGTGAGATCCGACCATGAATATTGTTCCTTGAGACAGATACTAGATAATGGTTTGCACAGAGTTTCCTTAACTATGTGACTAACCATGCACAATTTTTAAAAAAGATCCAAAAAAGTGAATATAGGTCATATTAATGTTTTAACCCCTCATTTTTGTACCAAAATAGTCCTAACTCAATATTTTCTCTTACCAAAGGTATTAAAAGATTCTCCCATCAATATAGAGGTGATATAATGGTTTCTATCGGTGTATTGAAGCTCAATTCTTGCGGTAAGACTTTGTTTTTGGTAGTTATTCTTGGTTTTCCATTGATCAGCTTCTCTCTCCCTCCCAGTTTCTAAGATCTATATTTATTGTGGATGGATGTAAGATAATTTATGATTAATATGATTATATTTGAATTTTTTTATTTTAGGGTAATATATCAGAGGTGTGTTTTTAGAGATTCATCTTGGTTTTGTGGCGTTTTAATGTCGTTCATGATTTTAAACATGATTCCGGATATAGGTGGATTGACTATCGACTCATCTATTTAAAAAATGAATTATTAGTTTATAATTTATTATTTTGGTTGTATTTTATTTCAAATATGGCGTTACATGGTATTATGTAATCCCTCTTTAGTGATGGTTTGTGAATTTTGGAAAAATTATAGAACTGTGTAATGTGGTTTCCCAAACATCTTTGGTCTCTTGATTTTTAAATGTTTATTTTAATATGAGGACTTGATGGATTTTGGGTAAAGGGTTTAATTTCTATTTTTTCAGTAAATATATGTATTTATTGAAATTAATTGAAGTGGTTTGTTTGAAAGGTTTTCCATAAAAGTATGGTTTGGTTGAAATGGTAGAAATTGTAATTTTTTCAATGGTTTTTAGCATAATTGTTGTGTGTGTTCTAGTGCATTTGGGATAGATAAAGTTAATAAATCTAACCCATATTTAGTGGGATGGATAAGGGTCAGGGCTTTTTACCATCAATATGTTTCATTAATGGATGACATAGTTAATGGATGAATCACCACCCACGAGTCATGGGAGGTCCAGGTTCCATGCATGGTTGTATATGTTGATATGTTGAATGGAATAGATTATGCCAAAATGGAACTTGTGAAATGGGGTTCATAAAATATTTTGTGTTTTTTTCCATTGAAAAATGGATTTTTTTGGAAAAACTATTTCATATAGAAATTTTATATATTATTATATAAATTTATTTGAATTGGATTATAAATTGTTTTTATATAAATGATACTAATTATTTCTATCCAAGTTGTCTGAGTATGGAATTAATTAGGGGAAAATATATTAAGTATCATTACACACCACTTCTTTGGAACAATGGTGCTTTTTCATATGTTTTTTATCAGGACATGGCAAAAGGTTATGTATCCCAATTTTCTAGTGTTATTCATAATAATTGGCCATTTTCTAGATTTAGATCATGAATAATGTTTAAGGATTTTTAGTTTGTCATTGGAGTCTTTGTGTTTTGTCTCATGCTATGTACATTGATATTGTATTCCTCCACTATGGTACTTTGTTTTAGTTTAATTTTGAAAAGTGGGTTTCCTTGAGTTTTTTCATTAATATGATTAATCATTTCGTGTTTTATTTGGATATAGAATGTTTTGATTTATTTTCTTTATAATATAGAAGCATCTCTCGTCGTTTAATGAATACCTTGACATTTATTTATATCCTTTTTCATCGTAGGGATGTATCTTAAGTCTAAGTAATTTCCTTTCTTCTTGTCAGGCCAATTAGGTGGGGGGATGTTACATGAAATGTGACATGTGATGTGTGATATTTTTAACTACATGTAAACACATTCTTTATATAAGGATATCATACCTTACATGTATTATTCATACTACACTTGGTATGGTTGAAAATATCTCAAAAAAATTAGAACGATTCTCACATCCTGTTTCCCTTCTATAACCATGTATTTCCCAACAAATATCACCCATTATTTGCATTTATTTTTAGTCAGAGCCTTTATATATATGATGTATGGATTTTGTCCATCCAACCCACTTATAAAACTTTCCCCATAACACAGTGTCACCATCTCTCCACCAAAACCACTAGCCATAAGTAACCCAAATCCAAACCTGGTCCAATACTATTTCCACGCACCTCAATCTCAAAACTGACCATGAATGTGAACTGGTGGAAATGAATCATTTACCTAATTATCTAGTTAATAAATATCCATTTTCCATGTATTCATGTAAATTTTGACCAAAAGGAATTTCGTAGATTAACATTTGAATAAACATGGGATAAATGCATAAAAAAATGTGGAATGAATATCATCCAATGTATGGGTCGGTCTCAATTCATTTATTGTATAATGATGAATTATGAAACATTAATGATCAATGAATATAAAATTCCCAAATACCTAGAAAAATATTCCCATTCCCATAAATCATGATTCAACCATATATCAAACTATTGATGGATTCAATCACATTCATCATTGGATAATCAAATGGGGAATAAACAGATCAAAGACACTCCCTACCTTGATTGTTGATCAATAATTGTTGATGAATGGTTTGATTCCATCATCATTTGTGAGATAAAGAAGCACTATTTTGAAAACCAATTCCCGAGTAGTCTATCATGATCCGCAATCTGTTTTCATTATTCAAGATCTCATCAACATATTCTCTTCTAATTATTAGGGTTATGTGGCTAACCCTAAAGTTTTTTAAAAATGTTCATATGAAGAGGATTTAGGTTCATGGTGTTATAATAAATAATAAATTTAATTATTTATTTATTAAATTACTAATCCACCCAACACTACACTCTCCAAAACACTGGTAATCGAAAAGGGATATGTCACATATATGGTAAAACCCATGTTTTGGATTTAGTGGTGGTATCATATTTCCATTATGAGACTCTTTTTGGGAGTTATTCAATTATTTTAGAAAAATTATGTGCACATGATATAATATATTTACTATTTTCACTAATCCTCACCGAGGCCCACAAGGCCTCGGAATCTCATGTCAACTCAGTGCCTGGCTCAAAAAAATATTAATTAAAATATTCCAAAGATTAATAAGTAATAAATAGACATTAAATTCTATCCACGGTAGGTATTTTTTTTCCCATGATGTTAAAATTTCACTCAATCGATAGGCATATTGAGATCACATTAGATACTCCATTACCCATGTTCCCTCCTATATATTCTCAATTTTTCACTAGATAAGTATAGAGGGGATATATCACCTACAATTTATCTTCTCCTACCAATCATCAATTTAAACTAGGCAATCCAAAAAGGTATCACCATACACAGTGGATAACTCACCCCAGTTGATAACATTATTTTGGTCATGCATATACCTACTCATTTGTGACACATAGAGGATGTGATGTAACCAAGATAGCTTGGGTGGTAAGTCTAAGTGCCATGCCACCTCAAAAACTCTACACAATATTAATAAAGGGCCATTGAATCAAACAGATAACATTACACACTAGAAAAATATATGCATTCCATTTTGAGATGACACCCATAGGAAAATATGTTTTTTACCCTCAAACTCCAAAAGCATCCATTATTGGTCCACATAGGACTTATGATGGCTATTTTAGTCCTTATTTTCCCCTGGATGAACTGAAACCTTGTCAACCATTTTTACCCTCAACTTGAGGAACACAAGAACTATCTCCCACTATCTCTGACATGTATAGAAATGACTTTAGGGGTCTCCCATCCAAGGACTAAAATGGAACTACAATGATGGTGGATTGGGAACGTCTAAAATATCTAAAATCCATTGATAGTATATTTTAATCCTAGTTATACCCCATAAACGAATTCAAAACTTGAAGCATGTTCACCAGAACCCAAAATATTTTCACTATAGATCCATCTATCTTGGGTAGAAACACTACACTATAATGAAATAGAGTCCCAAAGAACCTAAATAATCCTTCCAAAATCAGGATGTTAAGTGAGAATCATGGTTCTATATTATTATCAAGGTAATACCATGATTTCAATGTGCCACATATACACATTGGAATGTAAAACTATTCAACTAATATATGTCGGCCTACAACTAAAGATAGAAGGGATATCATGTGTCGAACATGAAAACATTATACAACTTCCAAGGAACACAAATAGGTTTTTAACAATCCCGTTACATCCTCACCTATCCAATATGTAACAATATAGGGAATCATGAATCATCCATAGTACATCATCTAACAATGTGAATGGTTCCATAAAACACCATGTATAAAAGATGAAATTCTATCCTCCTTTAGAATAAAATTATTAGGATCACATCCCATGGATAACTAAATACAAAGGGGCATACAATCTGTATCTCTAAGCTGATCCTTCATGAATAATTGTCGAAGTAGAGGGGTAACCACCACTAATTAAAGTTAAAAACCACTATCTTCATCCACTATAGACAACAACAACGAGGAAAAATTATCTGATTCCTCACTCAATAACTTAAAAAAATGTCCCATACTAAGAGAATCTTACACCATGTTCCCCTTCCAATGAGTAATGACTATCTAAATTTCATAATCATAGAGGAAAACTAGACATAACTATTATATCAAGTTAATATCCAATTTTATAATATATATTTGTGGGTCTAGTGTTTATAATATATTATATATTTCTCACTGATATGGTTGTGTCTCCACAGCTTCAGAGAAATGAACAATGCTGATAGCTCTAGGTCATTGGTCACATAGTTCTGCTCATTTTGCCTCAACTACTGATACCCATAAGAAAACACTATCTTTCTCTATATCTAGACCCAACCAATCTCGATACATGAATCACCATTAAACACTATGTACAAAACACTCTATTTTGGAAGACTCAATATTGGGAAACTCATCAATATCTGCTGTATTTTTGGAAATCTAGTCGGAACCTCTTAATTTAAATCATTGGCTACCCTTTCCGGGTCAAATTAGTCAATAATTCTAATATCATAGAGAAATCGAGCAGAAATATCTAGAAATATTATTCCAACCTAAGGATGATCTGAACCTATATATTATTCATTGGTGACTCCCATGAAAATATTTCCTCAACCTTCACTAGATCCAAAGACACTCCTTCAACTAAGATGAGATGACCTAGAATGTAGAAATGTTGAATACATAAATGAAATATCAAGAGATTCCCATAAAACTGGTGCACATATATTATATCCAAGTCCGTCCTCTATAGTCTCATGTGCTCCTCCTCAAATGTTGAGTAAAATAATATTTCATCTATGAATAATGAAAATATGAGCTAAGAAAGGATGGACTATTAATATCATGAGTCACATGATCACTATTAGGGAATTAGTTAAGCCAAATGACATCACTATTTACTCATATTGACCATAACAACATTGTAATGTCATCTCCAATATAACCATGTCTTCTACTAAAATATTGTGATAGTCTGGTCTGAGGTCAATCTTCAAGAACAATGTATCACCATTCGACTATTATAAGAGTTCGTGGATCCTTAATAGTTGATAGTTGTACTACAGAGTAATATATTTCATGAACCAATAATCTATGCACAACCTCATGATTCTAGTTTCCTTCTTGGTGAATAAAACTGGGGTTTATTAGAAGGATACACAATGTTTAAAAAAGCTTACTCTAAAATTCCTTTAATTGAACTGTTATCACATAAAGATTTATGATCAAAATATGATATATATGATAATATATCAGAGAACTCATTTGGAGAATTTATATGAATTATTATATCTCTCAGTGAGTATTCAATCCTAGAACATCCTCAGGAATGACGTCTTTATACACTTCCACCACTATAGGAAACTAATAGGACATATTACCCACTACTCTAATGGTAATCCAATCCAACTAATGTGTAATTGGATATACCTAAATATGAATGAGCACAAATATCTCTACCTAGGTTTATTTATCATTGATGAAAAAAACCTCATCCAATCAATGCAGATACATCGTATCCTCCATCTATGATATACAATCTATGCCTGAACCGTGGATAACTAGTCCATACCTATTATGAAATCAAATATCCTACTCATGTTTATGAAAAGATCCCATGATAATCTCTCTCTTATAATAGTATAGTCACACTACCAATATAAAATTGTGATCTCTATATCTCCTCTTATATTAGTGTCCTACCATAAAGATCGAGTAAAATACTCTACCTAGAATCTCTAGGGTTTGAACAATAGATGTAGAAAGGAAAGGGAGATTCAATAAATGCATATCAGTAATATAGAAAAGTATTAAAGATATAAATCATACATCAAATCAATCATTGATCCTCTGGGATATAAACCTCTACCTCCTATAGCTACACAATTCCATATCCTCTAGTGCTTGGAACCTGGAATGAACCACCTAAGGGTGGTGGTGGCAGATAAAAATCAAATCGCTAGCCCCTCCAAATACTCTCTTAGAACCTCTATCACTTATAATTCCCTAAAAACACTCTTATCCAACTATTAAATCTTCCTAGGTGGTCCATCACCTGTCCCCTTATTTGTATTATTATGCGTAAGAAAATTATGTGTAATATTTCCATGTTAATCTCAAGCATAACAATGTATATGTCTTTATGAAATGAATTATCCATAATTTCTTCATGAATTGTGTATCCTTCTATGTTATGACATGTGCTTCAAAATTTTCTTTAAATGGGTCATACTCACCCTATATCCCAATAAATAACAAGCATAGATGCTAATGATACATGATTTCTCCCTCTTTATCAACATTCGGTACCAGTAAAGGCATCCATGGAACATCATAAAATGATGAATCCAATTGAACAACAAGAGGTGGGACATTGAACAAATCAATGTGTGAGAGCACCAACTATTCTGTACTGGGAAGGAAAATCAGTGATGGAATATGCCTTTACATAGAGGTCTCCAAACCCATCTGGTTATAATATCAACTCTACTATGGAATCCTCAATAAAAATATTCATAAATAAATCATGTAAGAAGAAAACACATACCATGGTCCGTGATTAGTACTAGGGAACAATCTCAAGAAGGTCATGGAAACCAAAATCCGTCACTCTATGATGCATGTACAATTTTTTCCCCTACATCCCATTCAAGCATGTACTGAGTAAACATGAAGGACTTAAAATTATTGGTGAATGGATAGGTTGGCTTTCACCTTAACACAAGCCTCCCTATATAAAAATCAAAACATTAAACACTTGATTTTTTTTCCAAAAATCCCAAACCAATATCACATATATCAATTCATTAACATTCAATCAAAGTATAGAAATCCTCTATTACCACTCTATCATGATTTGTCTCACTGGGGTTAGCAGAACCAATGATAATCAGACTGTGAAACTCAAATCCCACCTTCAATAGGCTAGGTGTTGGAGGCCAACACTGAGTAGGGGGGCTAAAATTAAATGAAACTCCTTGTACAACCAAAGCATGTCTAACCAAAACCAAACTCTATTTCTTCCCTGTATTCAAAGGAATCCATAAAATGTTGAATTTTCTTTATATGATATGACATGTGTGAGAAGAGTCGATGCATATTTGAGTATAACAATACCAAGTATGACAAAATAAAATCACCAAATGTAAATCATCAATAGTATTCTGAAAATAAACTCAAAAGAATATTAATCATGATATTAGTCAAAGAAATAAGGATATCCATAATACTAGGATATACTCATAATGCACTCCATTTCTGAAAGGCATCTTAATCAGTTCCCCCATATTATTTTTCTAGAGGATTCTAGATAACAATAATCTAGGAGAATCTTCAACAAAATCCATGTTTTCACTTTTTTCTCTCACCTGAGAGTTCGTTCCCTTCAAGTCTCACTATATAATTTGTATTTTAGAAATATGATACAATTGACACCCATATAGAGGATGCCAACTATGATCACTGGAGGACACCATGAACCCTACTAGAAGAACTTATAGAGTTGGGGATTATATGATTGGAGATATAGTGAACCCTACTTATTTTAATTACTAAAAATGGTATCAGAACCTTTTATATGATGGTCACGATGATACCCAGACCCCTACTAAGGGTGAAAGAAGGAATGATAGAGGATCACACCCTGGGATTCAGGGAGTCACACCATGAACTCTATATGATACTTTCCCTATAGAGGGGATCAAAATCCTACACTCTAGACATAATACCTCACTGTACCCTCATAAGGATAGGCCAAGGAAATACACCAAATTGTAATCGGTCTATACTGAAGTGGTGTAGGGACTCAACCTTCGCTACATAAATCATGCAACATTTATTCATAGAAATTGATCTGTCTCATCTTCCCCAAGCCTAAATGTGTCACATTGTCCCACAAGACATGTAATTCATCAAATACACATCAATATATATCAGATACATGAAGTATATAGGCCAGACTAGTAATTAGTGTGTCTCCATCAAATAAAAGTGTTCTTCTGGTCATTCCCTTGTACTTTGGGTCCTTCCCATGTACTTTGGGGAAAACTTGTCTACCATAGGCATGTACGATTTTTAAGCCATGCCATTATACTATAAAAGTGACTATGTTTATGGTCATATATATACCTATATACCTCGAGGGTACATGTCGATCTGGAATCATCGAGTCACATGATGTGTGAAATGGGTCAAATAGAATGTGATATTTTCCTCTATTATTAAACCCTATATTTCACCACAAATATCACCCATGATTTGAGAATTTTAGTAATTTGATCCTTTTAATCATTGAATTCTATATTTATTCCATATAAACTTCTCATGAAACCTTACCCATGGACTTGTGCTTCTATTTCTCTAATAAAACACAAGTTTCACGTCACAAAAATCTGATCCTGATCTATCATTATCACCATGGACCATGATCAAATCTATGATCTAGAAACTGAACTTGAAAAATGATCTTTTTAGAAGATAATAAAGTTTGAAAGGATCCATTTTATAGGTATTCATCAAACCTCCATCCATTAAGAATGTCGGTGATGAATGTGTGATGAAATAGGGGAGAAAAAATAAACAATTACGGGGAATAAACCTTGGATTATTTTGGTTTGGACTTGATTCATCACCATTAGAATAAATAAAAGTGAACAAATAATAATAAAATAATATAAAATTAGCAAATCCTAGGAAAAAGTTATCCCATGACTATAAATAATGATCAAATCATGAATCAATCTATCAGTGGATTTATTCTCATTCATCCATGGAAAATCAAATAGGGAAATAATCAATTTAAAATAAATACATACTTGGATTCTAAATACATCACTAGAAATGATAAATTACACGTTATTATCATTGGAAAGATTCATGAATTATGTTGTAGAAAAGGATCCATTATAAATAAATCATGGTCGTTGATCTGTTGTTTCTCTCCATTATCTCCTCCAATGGATTCTCTCTCATCCTATAGTGTTATGTAGACAATCATTGGGATTTTATACAAATGTTCTTATATATATATATATGAGTTCAGGTTATAGTGATATAATAAATAAAAAATTTATATATTAAATTATTAAAGTAATAATATAACATGGCTCTAATCTCCCTAAAAAATTACTACTTTCAATGGTTATGTCATTCCTATGGTAAAACCAATGTTCCAGGTTCAACTTTAGTCTAAAATTTCCAATCTGAGACTCCATTCATTTTTTATTCAATTATTTTGGGATAAATGAATATGAATGACATAATATATCTAATATTTATGTAATATACACATAGAGGCATGATGGGTGACATAATATCAGGCTATTTCAGTTCATATCTGTAAAAAAATATTATTTAAAACATTCTAAATATTGATAAACAGAAAATAGAGACATTACATAATGAATGTGAAATATGGTTATACTATCATCATTATAAAATATTAGATTATTAATGAATTTGTTTTCATCATTTAATGATGGACATAATAGGTTATGATGACGAAGAGGAAGCAGTGAAATTGAAATATCTCATTTATGATTTATTCAACTTATTCAAGAGACATCCTTAGGCTTACACCTTAACATGTGAAAAAGCAATTTTAGAAAGAAAAATAGGGGATATAAGATTATGGGAATGAATCTAGGAATGTATTATATTTGGTATTTATTATAATATAATTATCCAAAAATTTGAATAAGGGAGGAGTGGAGGGAACTTTTTAATGTCAATTAGAGGAAAACAAACAATTAATTAAAATATTAAAGAATATAAAGTCATTGTTTTGTGGTTGTGCATCAAAATGGGTAATAACTCAATGTTAGGATATTATATAGATGAAATATCATTGTCCAATTTTAATGAGGCATGATTATGTGTAATTTATAACCTTATCTATTACATTAACTCCAATGATAATCCCATTAAAACACATACATCGGTATTTTTGTTTTCTTTTATTACTATACATTATGACAAAAAATGAATGTGGCCTCATAAAAAATTATGAACATGGTGATTAAAAATATGGAATAAATTTTATCAAATTACATATCTATATGTGTAAGAAATTAATATTAAAATAATAATTTGAAATCAATATAAATCCACTATAAAAAGTGAATTTTTAATCAAAATAAATTAATTTACATTCATTACTTACCTACTCTAATTGTCAAACAAATATTAAATTATTTTATTAAAAATTTATTATATATATTTTATTAAAACCATGAAAAATATTTATTTCCTTAATATATTATGATAAAAACATATTGTTCATATAAAACATGTTTTATTAAAAAAATAATTTTACCATTATAAAATTTTATCTTCATTAATAACATTTAAATAAGCACTTTTTTCATATTCTTTCATAAATTTGAAATATATTTCATTGAAATCACTTTTTTAAATTGATTAATAAAATTTATATAAATAATTAAACATAACATGTTGAAACATATATTTCTTCAAAAAATGACATTTAATGAAAAGAGTATTTTATAATAAATTTATTGATTCTTTCAAAATTATGGAAAAAATTTAAAATTTGGATAATATTATGGAAAAAATGGATTTATATTATTCATATCCCATAATCCAAATTGTATTTTATAATTTTATACTTTATCATAAGTTTATTTTGACTAGAGGTTGTGTGAAAGGATGTTATCAAATACCTAATTTTTATTTCAATGGA